>CM060920.1:599309089-599909089 GCA_030737875.1 Allium sativum
GTACATAGCAAATTTTGATTTTAGACCCTCTGTTCATTATGTGACTGGCTTGATGGCAATGCTAGAGGTGCGGCCTACTTTGTTGGACTCAATAGGAACCGCGCAACGTGAAGACCCTCAGCTAGTTGATGTGATAGATAAGCTGATTATGGGAGAGACTTCTAGTCACCTCAATAGATACTCCATCGATGATAAAGGTTGGTTGAGAAGGGATGGAAGACTATGCGCCCCACAAGCAAGAGATTTGGTGAAGATGGTTCTGGAAGAAGCACACCATTCCAAGATGACCATACACCCCGGTGGAGACAAGATGTATAAAGATATCAAAAGAGTTTTCTTTTGGAATGGCATGAAGAGGGATGTAGCTGAATTTGTTTCGAAATGCATGATATGCCAGCAAGTCAAAGCGAAGCAGAAGAAGCCTGGTGGTTTGCTTCATCCTCTAGAAGTTCCGCAATGGAAATGGGAAAGCATCTCGATGGACTTTGTTGATGGGTTGCCTAGGTCAAGAAGGGGCAATACCGGTATTTGGGTAATAGTGGACAGGCTCACAAAAACCGCTCATTTTATACCTGTCAAGAGTAGGAGGACCGCCTCGTCTTTAGCCTCCATTTATCTTAAGGAGATAGTTCGACTCCATGGGGTACCCTCCAGCATAGTGAGTGATTGAGACCCTATCTTTACAAGCGAGTTCTGGAGGAGTTTGCAATAGGCTGTAGGCACACAGCTATGTTTAAGCACAACCTATCACCCTCAAACCGATGGTCAGACGGAAAGGGTGAACAGAGTACTGGAAGATCTTTTGAGACTGTGCATTCTTGACTTTGGAGGTTCTTGGGAGGATCATCTCCCTTTGGTGGAATTCGCTTATAACAATAGCTACCAAGCCACTATAGGCATGGCACCCTTCGAAGCTTTATATGGAAGGCCATGTCGATCACCAACTTGTTGGTGGGAGTCCACAGATAAACTTATACTTGGTACGGACATGATTAGAGAGACTTCAAAGAAAGTGGACTTGATACGACGGAGAATGAAGACTGCCCAAGATAGACAGAAATACTACGCAGACAAGAGAAGGACCGACTTTGAGTTTGAGGTTGGGGATAAGGTGTTCCTTAAAGTATCTCCTTTGAGGAATGTCATTCGCTTTGGGTCCGTAGGAAAGTTGGCACCACGATTTGTAGGACCATTTCTTATCATCGAAAGGATTGGGACGATGGCCTACAGAGTAGAGCTACCTGAAAGACTGGTTAGAGTTCATAATGTTTTTCATGTCTCTCAGCTACGAAAGTGCTTACATGAGTCGGCAGAAGTTGTGGAGCCAAGCATACTAGAGGAAGTCGAAGTGGAACGAGAAGCGACTGTGAGGAGAGTTCCAACTCGTATCTTGGGGATGGAAGTCAAAAAGCTACGCAACCGTGAAGTCAAGCTTGTTAAAGTTCAATGGAGCGACGCCGAGGAAGACGCGACTTGGGAGACTGAGGCCAAAATACATGCAGCCTACCCTTTTCTTTTTTAGGGTACATCTTTGATCTCTTTTTCCTTAAGTTTATTCAAGCTTGTATCTAGCTTTTTAGTGTATCTCCTTGGTCATATTCTTTATCATTAGGTAGAGACCAATGGATGTAAATATGTATTTGAAACATGTTATGATTGATGGATGCTAGTGGATGCAAGTGTTTGCTAGTGGTTGCTCGTGGATGCATATACACACACATTAGGCACTAGATCGGCTCAATCACTTTCATACTGCATATGAATGTGTGCTTATTTAAGTTAATGGATGTATAATGGTTGTGTTATCATATGGATGCTGCATTCGGATGAATGGTTGTGCACGCATGTAGAAATAATATGTATCATTAGGGATCTTTTGCATACATAATGGACGCATGGCACTGTCACAATTTGCGTTAAGGAGGTCAACTGAATCAGTGGACCGCCTGATTTTGCATTAGATACGGACATGTACACACACTGTGGATATAAACATGAAAGCATTAGAAATCTTTTAAGGACAATGGATGCCTGTGTTTGATGGTTGAGTAGATGGACGATTGGATGGTAGGATATGTATTCTCTGTGACTTGAAGATTTCGGGGTCAAAATCCTTTAAGGAGGGGAGAATGTAACACCCCATGTTTTCTATTAATATTAAACTAATGAATTGAGGAATAATTAATTTTAAATGTGATAATCAAGGGAAACTGGTTACGCCATTGTGTTCGTCTCGAAATTCTGGTTGAGATAGAGTCCGAGTTTGCATAAATTGGACTTCGTATGAAGAAGTTATGGCTGTCGGAAGTTTCCAGAAATTCAAATTTAAATTCAAAAACGAATTCAGACTCAGAACCGGGCAGGGCGGGAAATTTCCCGCCCCAGGCCAGGTCGACCAGGGGGTCGACCTTAGTGTTGAACTACCCTATAGGTCGACCTGGGGGTCGACCTAGGGGTCGACCTGGGGGTCGACCTACCCCCCTCAGGCAGATTTGAATTAAGCCCAATTTCGAGCTGCTGCTGAGTCATTAGGGCTGAGTTGGCTTTTTTGGATGGTTCAGGTTGCTTCTAGGTTGATCGGATGACCTAAATTAATCTTAATCTCTATATAAACACATGTAGACTCAAACTCTAAACCTAATCAAAATTAGAACCATGGTCGTCATGCTGTCACCCCGCAACCTAGAGTAGCCGCCACCAACTAGAGGCAAAGCAAAGCTAATCAACTCAATTCAACTCAAGTCTACAACAACAACAACGAATTTGTCTACTTCAAAGGCGAGCTAATTCAACTACATAACACAGACCCCAGAACTCAAGACCTTCTTTGAGTTGTAAGTTCGATTTCTTTAATAAGATAATTAACAAGTTAATTAGGTTGAGTTATAATTTGGGTTATATGGATATGTTTGTGAATCATTGGAAAAATGTGATATTTTGTGGATATATGCTAGTTGTTCATAATGATAGTTTTTGTTGTGGATCCCTTTGTATATGCCCAATCACCTATGTTCAACTTGATTCATGTTTGACATCATTTTATATGCAAGTTTGGGTGTAGATTATATGCTATTTTCTATGTGAATTGTACACAAGTTTACATGTGAACCAAGTAAAATGACTATATGCAAGTTTAGGTAGTAATTGGATTCACATATATGCAAGTTTACACCTTTAGGTTTAGATCTATGACATACATAGTTTTATGCAAGTTTGTGACTATGGCCTATGCAAGTTTGGGTGAAAACTATATTCATAAATGCAAGATCACTACTTTAGGTCTATGTTTAGATTCATGACAATACAAAGTTTATGCAAGTTATGTTGTAATCCTTATTTGCAAGTTAAATCCATTTTGTGTGTTATGCAAATTTGCGATGTTTCTTCCCTTTTATGTGTTAGACTAATCGCTAGTCTAATATATATATATATGTCATGATAAGCGAACGAACAACGTGGGGACGATCGTGGTAATATTGAATATACACATATTGAGAATTGACATGTAATGGCCTTAAAAGGCATACAATTAATTTGAGGCAATAATTGGTATAATTTGTATACCTGAAATAAATGGACATAATTTAGGTGACAATTATGGACATAAGTATATTTGGAATTTATTGACAAATTTGAATAGAGATATTAATCCACTTTGGGGTTAAATAAAGATATGTAATAATTAACTGCCTGAGACACGAGGTTAGACTCGTTTGTGGTGTAAAACTGCCCGGACCCGCCCGACAAATCCAGCAACCACAAACGGTAGTCTAATGTGAGATGTCAAAGGCACGAATTAAATGTGTAACGATTGTAAAGACACAAGGTTAGGCTCTTTTGTGGTATAAGACTGCCCGGACCCGCCCGACAAATCCAACAACTGCAAATGTCAGTCTAATGTGGAATGTCTTTACAAGGTTACGGTCCTAATGAATTAAGTAACACTTAAGCAGATAAACATGTGGTGGGGGCATGGGGGTTAAGTGGGTGGCCTTGGGTAGCTTGTGAAATACGATTAGAAACACTTAACCAAGTTGAAACATGTAAGTAGACATGAATAAGAAGGGGTTAAGTGGGATGTACTAGAGAGGACCAATCATAGGTGGGAAGCTTGTGTCAGGCATGAGGGCCCTTATCAGACTAGTAACCCATTAAGTATCTTTGTGGGCTCGACCCAAGTCGAGGACGGGACACGCGTACTGGGTTTGATTGTAAGAGGTCAAAACGGGTTAGCGATGGCAACGCAAGTCCAACGGGGTCATGTGCGTGTATGTGCCAGGGCTGGTAGGTAAGACGTTGTTGCATCGTGTAGGTATAAGCCGTGCATCTTTAGTGGTATCGGGTTGCCACTTTGGGGAATGATACACCCCACTGTGGGACCATCACGGGTATCTACGAGTTAGGAAGCCAATAGCATGGGGGTAGTGGGTACACCTAGTGGAGATAGGAGCAGGCGGCTCCTATGTAGACAGCTAGGGTTACATGAAACTACAATTATGATTACTAAGTTTAGTAGGTGGGGATCAACTTTTAGGGTGTTTGGTGTGGTGCAATGTAGTAATTATCTTATAGTGATTAGTTGCGCCTTTAACGTTATCTTTGTTCATCTTATTTCCTTTGTTTGCTCTATCATGCCCATTTATTCACAGTTATTTCCTTATTTACCAGCTTATGCCTTATCCTAGTTACTTTAATGGTTATATTGTTAAAGTTATTGCACTCGCCAGACTTTATGTCTGACCCCTTTGTTTCCACCCCTTTTCTTCCTCCCCCCCCCCCCTCAGGTGCTCAGAGTGGGACTAGTATTAGTGGAGCTTTATTTGGACAGCTTTATCTCTTTCTTTTGGAAGTTGCTTGGATTGCTGAAGTAAAGTTCAGCTTATCTTATTCATGGCTATTTTATGTTGGGGTTATGTCTTTTATTTTATGTACTCAGAACTTATTTGTCAAAATGGATAATAAGTGTATTTGGTTTTGTAGTTGGTTTTTGATGTGATGTAACCAAACTATTTCTCCACTGCAATAAAAGTTGTTTTTATTTTCCAAGTACCAATATATTTATCTGTCTTGTTTACTTTTCTGTTCTATACACAATAAACGCTCCACCAAAATTAATGCATTCCCTTTGTGAGTGACATTAATGGAGATGGGTGTCACAAATATTTTATGATAATTAATCAAGTCAATAAAATCTTCATGGTACTAATCACATGTAAAAGCAATAAGACCAAATCAGCATATCATATGTAAATCAATACGATACTCATAACAATTGTCATATATAAATCAATATGATAATATATCAAATCAGAGTATCATATATAAATCAATACGATACTCATAACAATTATCATATATAAATCAATATGATAATAAATCAAACCAAAGTATCATATATAAATCAATACGATACTCATAACAGTTATCATATATAAATAAATATGATAATATAATTGATCATTTATAGTAATGTAATACAATATTAGGGGATTATGGGATAAATGTAACCTGACTCATATATACCAAATAAACAGATGCTAGTATTGCAAAATCACAGTGGTAGAGCTCGAGCGCACATCGAGACACCAGCACCGT
The DNA here is from genome assembly GCA_030737875.1 of Allium sativum. Classification (NCBI taxonomy): domain Eukaryota; kingdom Viridiplantae; phylum Streptophyta; class Magnoliopsida; order Asparagales; family Amaryllidaceae; genus Allium; species Allium sativum. Next base: position 599,314,685 of record CM060920.1, read on the forward strand.
AATCTACTCCTAGCGCAATAACACACCTGGCGACCAACCCAGGATAACCAAGATAGTCTAAGACGAAGGATGTATGCTACCCGTTCACGGTACTACACGAGGGAACCTCATGCCTCCATCTATTGTAGTCTGTGACACACGGATCGGGAATCCCGATCGAAACAACAAAATTACCCAATGTAACAAACCGTTGACCTTTGGTGGTATATGGGAGAAATTTAAAATCACCGATTCAGGTAGAGATTCTGAATCAGGTCGACCAAGATGGAGTTTTGGTCCATTGGTACAACAGAGTCCAATCTATCCCAATCCCAAAATCAAAAGTATTCTTGAAATGCTATTTTGTGTAAAATTTGCCATGAAGTTCAAAGTGTTTATAACGTCAAAACACTTTAAAAACTCAACCATATATTTAAAATATACCGTTTAATAAAGCGGCATGGTAATCACAACCCAAAACAAAAACCGATATTCGACTTCATCATATATAAAAACAATATGATAAAGTCAAGTCAGAGAATCACATGTAAATCAATATGACACTCATAATACTCATAAATTAATACGACAAAATAAATCAAATCATGCAAATTGTAATATAGAACAAAAAGTATTGTCATAATAATGACATTAAAGGTTGTCAACTTAGAAAACACTTCAATTCAGAGTTGAAGTATACTTTCAAATGATAATTGCTCAAATATAACACATGCTCCTATATCACGTTAGGTTACCAGTATATTTATAATAAGGAAGCAAATCTCACAAATTGAGAATACAAAACAAGCGAATATTCCATATGAGAAGTCAAGTGAGTAATCAGAAAAGTATTTCTAAACGCCCCATGCCACTTGGTATAACTAATCCGTTTACTCAAAATCCTTATCATACAGAATTTCACATAACTCTCAATGAAAATTGTGCTCAATTAAAATTGTATATCTAAACTAACTAATTTATTCTTGGTGGTTTTTATTATTTATTTATTATTACCGGTATTCTTACTTTATTTCCAATACCAATCGAATTCGAGACAATTTCAAAACTAATTCAATTCTTGTTTAAACTACCCTTTCTTAAATTGAACATCATTTGAGTTTCTCTTTGTCAAATTTCTAACTATTTTTCAGAACCACATACTTATTTCCCATCCCGATTTTTAACCAAAAATCTTCTTTTAAAAGCTCTTATATATTTTGCCTTGATGGTAAACATTGGAAATTCTCGTCGCAAAAGGTTTCCAGATGGAAATTCTAATAAGGAAACTCATATTTTGAAAATGTTTCCTTCAATATATATCTATCTTCGAAATCTCTTCAAAATAATAAGTTGTATTTAGTTATTTTTTCCAAGATCTCATTAAATTATTTTATTCTTCCCAAAAATGTGCTCTCTCTAGAGCGATTCTAGTATCACTTCCGCTCATTCTAGGGTATTTCCACCCTATCTCTAATGAGTTTTAAACCCAATAAGCCAATTTTATAAAAACCATAGTTTTAATACCAAATGTAACAGTCCGCCATTTTGACTGACCCAAATCGGTGATTAAACCAACTTTAACCGTTCAAAATGACGGGTTGTTATTGACTTATAGGTTTTAAAACGGAATTTAACATGTAATCACAGTGCACAACAATTGCAGCGAATTTTTTTTATATATAAATACCAGAGTTTATACAATTTTATATAGCAAATGACATGAAATATATACACAAAATTTTGTAAATAAAGCTTTACAATTTTTCCATGCTTGCACGCAAGTGCGTCCTTTCGTGTTATTCTTCTTTAAAACCTGAAATCTTGCATCTGTAACACTTTGGGATATACAAATGGATACCATATTCATTACGTAATAAATATGAAACCTGGAAAAGTAACTATTAACTAGGGTGAACAATGAATTTGGTGTGTCACACATGCAGGTATATATGCATGTGCAGGACTGGGTAACACCACATATTAATTTACTATAACATATAAGTTGAAGTGCAAAACGGACCTTTCTTAACATAAGGATATGTATAAACACAATTACGGCATGAAAACGAAATAAAAAGAAAATGCATGCATTCAGTTTTGGCCCATGCAGCATGACATAAATAGGATAATGCTAACACAGCAAGCCATTTTTTTTTCATTTCATTTTTGCATGGAACAAAACTAACAGGTATGGCTTTGAAATGGCTCCAGTCAATGAAATAGTAGCAACGAAATAACATAGCATCCTGATTATGGATCATCTGAGAGATTGTCATTAGTTTTTTTTATTGTTTTTCCTTGATCTACCGAAATTGTTCAACAATATAAAGACAAAAAATGACAAAAAGATAGTTAGGTTTATGTAATTGAGGTGTAGAGAAAAGTGGGAACTTTTGGACATCTTTAACGTCTAACAAAATATAACTGAAACCATATTGTTTAACTATAGTCATTACATAGACTATTAATTTTAACATGCAACTAAACGCAGTACTTCAGTTGATGCTTAACAAAATATCATAACTTGTTTTCATAATTTACTCATGCAGTTAATGGCTAATCCCATTAAATACATTTTACATATTAACTGTAAGCATAATTTCAGATCAATATTGTATTGCCTTGATAGTAGTCAAAATTTTGAAAATAGGACAAAGTTTGAAATACAATCTTGCTCCAAGGTTTATGGAAATAAACAAATTGGGTTGCACCTTCAACACCCTAAGATTTCAGCGAGTTCTAGTAATAGAGTATTTTGAATGCACAATAGTTTAATAATAAGTTTCTTAAAATGCACGAAAAATTGCTTTGCTGGGCACAAAGAAACAAACATTATAGCTCATAACTCATACTTGGTACGCCTTCAGCAAAATTCAGCCATAGTTAGTAAAACAAGAAACCTCAGACGCCAAATAGTTCCATACAGTCTTATCAAAACCGGACCGGACCGGCGGTCCGACCATCAAAACCGCGGACCACAGCCCAGTCCGACCCGGAAAGCTAATAGACCGTGCTTGTGCGGTTTGAACACTAAAACCACGAAAACCACGGCCCAACCCCTAAAAAACCGAGGCCCAACCGCTGGAAAACCGGGTCAACATAGATTTTCTAGTCCATCCAAAAATTTCAATTATTAAATAAGCTAACCCAATTGCTTGGGCCCGAACGAAGTCTCTTCATTCTGCAGCACTTTGTGAAAGGGGACATCATTTATATAAACGAAGAAGATATGTATTTCTTCTTTTGCATAAAATGTGGGACATAAGCACCCTATCCATTTCATGCTTAGCAGCTTCTACTGCAATTTGCAAAAAACAATTTGATCAAATCAATGTTATGCAGCAGCTATGCAAACAATAATTTATGGTATTCGACAAGTTTTAGATTTTTATCAACCACACTTCTTTTCTTGAGCAGCCTCTGGTTTTCTGTTTAGCTTGTGTTGCTGCATGGTCTTCTTCTCTTGTTACGTGGGTTTGATTGATTTTGGTGTTGACAAATAGTTGTGGCCTTGCGGATGCTTGAGTTCGTTAGATTTTGCTGAGAAGTATGGGTGATATAAGTGCAGTTTTTCTCTTGTTGGCTTCAATTGTTTTGTTATATTGGTTGTTCTTCTTTCTGGAGCTGCGTCTTTTGGTTTCTTCATTGTGTTTGTTCTGGGAAGCGTATTTTAATGTCTGTAGGGGCTGTCTTTCGGTTTGTTTATGTTGTATTATTTGTTGACAGTTTTGTTTTTCATTTTTCAATTTTTACCAAAAATGTCATGCACGGTTCTGACGGTCCGACAGATCGGACCTTGAAAACCTTAAACCTTGGGACATCACGGCTCGATTGACGGTCCAGTCATGATAACATTGGTTCCATAGTTACAATCCACAAACATTAAAATTTGCTTGAATCACCCAACTAAGTAAAATATGAGAAAATTATTGGCGTAAACCAAAATTAATTAATTATAGTAGTGTCTATTAAAAGAATAAGACATGTCCATTCGTCAAAAGACATGTCCATTCGTCAAGTGTCATGTCCGTTCAGTGAAGTGTCATGTCCGTTCAGTGAAGTGTCATGTCTGTTCAATGAAAAGTCATGTTCATTTAATGTTGTGTCTATTGAAATGGTTTGTAAACCACTATATATATGTGGTCATTTTAGTGAAAGATGTAAGGAAAAAAGCAAGAAATAAAATAATTCTTCCTCCTACAAAATAAAGTCTCCTTCCTCCAACAAATTTATATCAGAGCTTCTCTACTCCATCAAATTGGTATCAAAGCTTCTTAAAAAACCAACAAATTGGTATCAAAGTCAAAAGCCAAAAATAAACTCTAACAAGTGGTATCAGGGCCTGGTTGAAATATGGCATTTCAATTTCTTTTTCCGTTTGTTCTCACAAAAGAAAACTTCAAAGCGTGGAGTAACTAAAAGAAAGAAGAATTGATCTCTAAAGGATTATGGGAGATCGCTGAAAATGGCTTTGAAGATCCAGAAGGTACTAAATATTTGACAGAGAAAGAAAGAAAATCGATCACAATATTGAGTTGGAATGACCTACAAGCTCGTATTGTGATGACTGCAAATATCAATGATGAAGCATATGATCATATTATTGGAGAAAATTGCGCAAAAGATGCATGGAATTTATTAAAGGAAATTTATGGTAAGAATGTGGAGGAGAACATAAAAGAAGAAAAATTGATTGAAAAAGAGACCGAAGAAAAGGTTGCAGAAATTATCAAAATAAAAGATTCAGAAGCCTCAATGGCACCGGCAACAATCGAAACACAAGAAGTTAAGGCGAATGAAGTGAATATCGAAGAATTCGGATTGGTAAAACCTTCCAAGCCATTAGATGCTGAAGGCATAGAAAAACTGGAGAATCTTAACATAGAGTCAGAGTCTACCGTGTTAAAGCTAGCAATTGAAGCTAATGCTGGTATGGCTGACATTCAAGTTGATAATATGAATGTTGTTGAAATTTCAAAGGATTTACTACAGGCACTGGCAAAAAACTCTATTCTAAATATTGATCTACAAGCAACATCAGAAAAGGAATTAGGTAAAGCAGATGACAGTGTCGAACCCGATTTCATCGATGCAGAAAGAGATGGAGCAATCACCAAGGACTGCCCACTGCCAATGGAGTTTTATTCTCTGAAGTCACTAGGTCTTAAAAACGATGTTAAGGGATACAAATGCATTCATAATGTTATTATCCAGTCACTGCGGCATCTCAGGAGACTCAAAGATGAGCTCTTGAAGATTTCATCACACCATATTCATGATGGAAGCCCTTGTGTCGAATGTGTGCTGCTTATTATCTTCAGCAATTTAAGCATAGCATCGTCTAAAGGACAAACAGATGCAGTTGCTCCCACATCAACGATATTGATATTGAAAAAAAGAACACAAAGAAGAAAGTTTGGATAATATTCCTATTTCTACTGAAACATATAAAATATAAATTGGATAGCGGTATGAATGACCAAAAGAGCACAAGTGATATCGTGTTCAAGAAGTGTTACCGCATTGGATGTTCGAAGGAATTTTGGTTTAGGGGAGGCATTGTTGGCGTAAACCAAAGTTAATTAATTATAGTATTGTCTATTAAAATAAAAAGACATGTCCATTCGTCAAAAGACATGTCCATTCATCAAGAGTCATATCCGTTCGTCAAGTGTCATGTCCGTTCAGTGAAGTGTCATGTCCGTTCAGTGAAGTGTCATGTCTGTTCGATGAAAAGTCATGTTTATTTAATATTGTGTCTATTGAAATGGTTTGTAAACCACTATATATATGTGGTCATTTTAGTGAAAGATGTAAGGAAAAAAGCAAGAAATAAAATAATTCTTCCTCCTACAAAATAAAGTCTCCTTCCTCCAACAAATTTATATCAGAGCTTCTCTACTCCATCAAACTGGTATCAAAGCTTCTTAAAAAACAAACAAATTGGTATCAAAGTCAAAAGCCAAAAATAAACTCTAACAAAAATGAAGGTTACCTTGACGATTGTAACAGTGGAGCCAACCAATCCATAGAAGAGAATGCCCATGCATTCCCAATTCTTAGATAAGAACCTTTATATGTTTCCGTCAATGCCCGGATTCATAGTAGAGAGCTTCATTGATGGTAACTCAGCTTGCCTTTGTAGAGAATGTACATAATCAATGATCACATCCAGCATTGAGGAAGGCTATAATCCATGGTAGAAGGCAACAGACTATAAACACTCATTAGAATCCGATAATCCACCAAGGGGACGAAAACATTGTATTTGCATATTCTAGAAGCTTGGCAATATTGGACTCGCGGTAATGCGAACCCCGAGATGCGAAAGGAGCGAGCCTGACAGGCCGCGAGCAGTGGTGCGCCTCCGACGGTGAAGAAAAGCAATTTGAAAGGAGTTTGGTGATGCCGGATTAGGAGGGAGATGCACACGGCGGAGGAAGCAGCTTTCTTTATTTTTTCCTCTTTTCCGCGATGGAGCGGAGAACAAACTGAGTTGGTGATGGCCATGATTTACGAATTAGGGAAAAGTTATTTTGCTCATAGGATCCACCAAGACGGAGTAGGAATTGGGTGAAGAAGTAATAGATTGGACGAACCACCCTTTTCTGATTCGGGAAAAGAAATTAAACTTACCGATCGAATCCTCTAGAAGAGGGAAAACGTGCCAAACCACACAGGAGAAAACAAACAGAAGTAAAATTATACAGTACTCCATGAACCAATGTCAATAATATTTCAGCCAAAATAGCCTGATGTCAAAACCAATATTTAAAAGAATATATATATATATATATATATATATATTATTATTTGAATTCTCTAAATGTGCATTTTTAAATACAATTTCAATATTAATTTTCGTAAACCAATTCAAATTTAAATAAATTATGAAACAAATTCTCAAGTTAAATAAAATAAATTAGCTCATAAATTATCAAATTAATATATCCAACAATAAATTAAATACGTGTAAATGTTAGATTTCGAATTCAAGTTCAGAGTAAATAAATTCTTAAGTAAAATTTACAACTTACGTTACACAAATCAATTTATATTAAAATGATTCATTTCTTAATTAAATTAAAAAAAATATTCCCTAAGTTTTTTTTAGTTCCAACATTAAACAACTCTAAATTTGTTAATAACGTTTCTTTCAACAAAACGTTCATATTAAAAATTAAATTTACGAAAGGGATTTTCATTTATAAATATATTCAGAACATGCTCAAAATAGTTAAAGCCCTAAATTCTCATGTATAAATCCAAAGATAAATGTTTATTTTAAAGTTAAAATCTTAATTTAATCTATATTTTAAACGTCAAAATTACTGAGTCGTAACTATCGCTCTCCAAAATCCGGGCTGTTATATTATTTCTCTAAAGGTACGTAAAACTTCAGTTGCCTTGCTATGGTGATTTATGATGGACTGATAGCCCATGTCTGTTACTAGCTAAGAGTTGTTTTTCTAATTCAAAACAAACTGTCTTGATACAGATTTGGGTTAGGAATTACTAAGGATGAAAAACTTCTAATTAAATTATTGCATTTATTTAGCTTCAATATTTCATGCATATTTAAGAAAAATCAAAAACATTTTCATTTAAATTTTTCTAGTAAAAAAAAACGATTTTCCTTGATCAAAAAATAAAAGACCGAAAAAATATTTCACTTCGTTTATAATCACTTCTCCTTATTTTTCACCTTATTTTCTCCTTTTTCTTCTTACCTTATGTGTTAGTATTTGTACTCGTGATACTTCAATAAATTGTTTAATTCGAACAGAACTTCTTTCCCAAATGGCTAATGAAAACCCCTACTCCAACCCATATAGATAGAATCTTTCACGATCGAGGATCTATCCCCTCTTGTATCGCTTTACCAGCAAGAAATGGTAATCCCTTTGAAATCATTTCGAAACACATCAATACACTTTAAATTTTTTGTAATTTTGAAAATGATGATTCTTCTTTCTTTTTGTCAAAATTCGAACAAGTTCAAGCCACCAATGAACTACAGGATTTTTGGAGGATTGAATCAAACTTAAGTTAATTCCAATCACACTTATGGATTACGATGAAAATTGATTGTTTAAGCTGTCTTTAGAATTCGATTAAAACATTAATTTATAAAACTTTTCACAGAGAAATTTTATCCTTTGGGAAAAAGATCAAAATACGAAATGAAATTATGAACTTTCATTAATTCAGGGACGAATCCTTTAGACAATATGGTGAAAGATTAATTAAGGAACCTTTAATCGAATGTCTACATCACAATTTTGAAAAATGGTCTCCTTGCCAAATTCAATATGATAGACTTGATCATAGTTCTCGAAAGATGCTATAGATGTAATAAGGAAATTTTCTAACATTAAATAATGACGTTAATTGGAAATTCCTTAAAAATTTAGCGGAAAATTCGATCTAATGGAAATGATCTATTGAGAAATCAATCGCCCATTCTACAGGATCATTTCTAGATTTGGAAGCTAAAATTGATGCCATAAGAATAAAATTTGATAATGTTCTTTCAATGAATCAAACGAACCATGCATCTCAAAATTTTATGCCATAAATGTAGAGAATCTAATCATATCGTCAATCAGCGTCCTTACTCGTAAAAGAAAATCAATGCTTTTAATAAAGTCAGGGTTGATCCTTTCATTCCAACATGCAATCATGGTTGGAGAAATCATCATAACTTTAATTGTAACCAAAACAATTCAAATACGAATTTGGTTCGACACACTTTTCAATAATTTCCCAATAATCCTTCAAATAGCCAACTAAAATCCGCGGCTTCTTTGCAAAACTAAGTGCAACAATCTTTTGCTTCTCAGGACAATAAAAATGGCTTCAATTGAGAAAAGTTTGGAATTTAGCTAAGGTTGCACCTCAAAATCTTTAGTCTAACAATAATTTGCAAAATATGTTAACTACGTATATATGAAACATGAATCAATCAATTATGAAATTCGAATAATAAATGAGACAGTTAGCCACTTCAGTGAGTGAATGGGAAAGAGGGTTATTCCCGAGTCAGCCAATTCCAAGCCAAAGAAATTAAAACATAGCTCGAACCAAGCTCATATCATTCACGATAACAACGTTAACCAAATGAACGTAATAACCACTTTGAGATCCGGGAAGCAAATGAAAACCAAATTATCAATCCTAATGACTTATTGGAAACTTCCTCTAAAACTCAAATCCCTCTCGATACATCATGAACTACAAACAATTTTGATAAAAACGTCGACCCAAACATCGGGTCTAATTTTGAATCTCACCCTTATCAGCTCAATGAGACTGACCTACTAAGTTACGAGTGCTATTTCCTTATAAAATTCATGCTTAGAAACATTCGAAACAAAAGAAGAAGTTTCCCAAAATATTTTAGAAAGTGAAATTCAGTATTACTATCTTAAATTTATTTCAGTAGGTGCTAACTTGCGCCAAATTTTTTAAAGACTTCTTTACCAAAAAAATGACACACTCAAGTGCGGGAAAAAGTCTTCTCGACAGTTAGTTAGAAGTGCTTTCTCAGTCTGTTCCCCTTAAATTAAAAGATCCTGGTTAACCCATAATCTTGTGTACAATTGGAGACACGATGATTAAAAAATTCTTGACAGACTTAGGCTCCAGTGTAATTTTGATCTCAGGCTCTATGTATGAACAATTGGACTTAGGAGAGCACAAACCAATAATGGTCAAGGTTCAATTTATCGATCGCTTGTTTAAGAAGCCCTTCAAAGAAATTTAGCATGCACTCACTAGAGCTGAGCGATTCATATTCCCAGTTGATTTCATCATCCTCGTAATGAAACTTTAGATTAATCATACGAGAAAATTTCCCTTGATTTTAGGACAATATTTTTGTAACACCCCGTAATTTTAAAATAAGACATAAGGGATAATTAAAGAATACATAATTTTTATAAGAAGAATTAAGGAAACAGGTTGCGCCATTACATTCATCTCGTATTTCTGCTTGGGATAGAGTCCGAGTTTGCGTAAATCAAATATCATATGAAGAAGTTATGAAGCTTAGAAGATTTCGTTTTAAAGAAGAATTATTTAAATAATAATTAAAAATAAAAAATGAATTTAAAAATCAAAATCAGCTGAATCTGGGTAAGCGTGAAATCTCCCGCTCTAGGGTGTCGACCCCCTTAGGGGATCGACATAGGCGTTGACCCGCCTATAAGGGTGTCGACCCCCCCATAGGGGTGACGACCCCATCGGCCCAGATCTGGCCTGACGAATTTTTGTGGTCTGTACTAATACGTGGTCTTCTGGGATTGGCTGGATGACGTGTTTTTCTGGTTTGGATAGTTCAGATGGATACTAATCTAATCTAAGGATCCAAATTCATCTAGAGCATCTATAAAATATCCCTAAACCTAACCCTAATCTCATTGTTATTCATCCATCGCGCCTCCATGCTGCTCTAATGTGAATTAACCTAACCTTTCTTCTCCAATCAAAATCAAAGTAGAGATTTAGAGATAGTTCTTCTTCAACAATCAAATTAGAAGATTAGATCAACAGTAATCTAGTAGAGATTATTCAAGATCCAAATTGCTACAACAACACCTAATTTTCTAAGAATTCTATAGCTGTGAGTCTATGTTACTTTCACATATAATTATATTAAAAGTGATTGTGATAAGATTGTAAATTGGATTTTATGAACATACATGTTAGACGAATCATATCAGGTTTGTAAGTCTTTATCTTTCTGATCCATACCCAAATTTCTGTTATCATATGCCAGTTCATATTCCATATGCCTATTGGATCTATTTTATTGTTCTATGCCAGTTCATATTTCATATGCCTATTTTTATGCCAGTTTTGATGTCATGATTCTCTTCCCTTCTTCTTTTCCTTTTTCTTGATGAGATTAGGCTAACTTCGAGCCTAAGATTTTGCGTTGAGATTTGCAAACGTTGGAACGATTGGGAAAAGTTTGGCAAAATGTTGAATAATATGTAATTGGGCATAAATTGGTTTGTAATCATGTAATTGATTTGGGGCATAAATTGGAACAATTTATATACATGGAATTATAGGCATGACTTGGATTGGAATTATAAACATAACTTGAATTGGAAATTGTGGGCAATTGGAATATATGTTATAATTCAGAACTTGAAATTGGGTTTGAATAAAAGAAGAGATAATGAACGCATAAGATACGAGGTTAGACTTGGTTTGCGGTAGAAGTCTGTCTGGAACCGCCCGACATATCTAGCAACCGCAAACGACTGTCTAATGTGAGAGGTCAAAGGCAGAAATTTGGTGTGTAATAATGCAAAGACACGAGGTTAGATTCGGTTTGCGGTATAGGCCTGCCAGGAATTGCCCGACATATCCAATAATAGCAAAACGACAATCTAATATGCTAGGTCTTGCCAGATTACAGTTATAATAAATTAATGAACACTTAAACAAGATGAGACATGTGGTTAGACATGAGGATGATTAAGGGTTAAGTGGGTAACATGGGTAGCATGTGAAACGTAATAAAAGCACTTAACCAAGATGAGACATGTGATTAGACATGGGGATAAAGAGGGGTTAAGTGGGAATTCCTAGTGGGGACCAAGCTTAAGAGGGAAGCTTGTGTCAAGTGGGTGGACCCTTTTCAACCAGTAACCCATTTAGTATCTATGTGAGCTCGAACTAGGTCGAGGACGGGACACGCTTACTGGGTTGATTGTAAGAGGTCAATAAAGAGTTAGCGATTGCAGTGCAAGTCCAACAGAGTCTTGTGCGCGCGTGGGTCCGGGCTGGTAGGTAAGACATTGTTGCGTCGTGTAGGTATAAGCTATGAATTTTAGTAGTATCGGGTAGCCACATTAGGGAGTGATACACCCTACTGTGGGACCAGCATGGGTATCTATGAGTTAGGGAGCCGATCGAATGGGGAGGGTAGTGGGTACAACTAGTGGAGATAGGAGCAGGCGGCACCTATGACAGCAGCTAGGAGTACACGAAACTGCCATTATTATTATTATTATTATTATTATTATTATTATTATTATTATTATGTTTAGTAAGAGGGGTCAACTTTCAGTATGGAACTAGTATTGGTGTGGTGTTAGAATTATCTTATAGTGATTAGAAGCGTAATCAATGTTATATCTTGTTCATCTTGTTTACCCGGTCATATCTGCTTATGTTATAGTCATTTCTTATATCCAGTTTATGTTCTTGTCTTGTTACTTTACTGATTATATTGTTAAAGTCACTAGACTTGCCAGACGTATGTCTGACCACGTTTTGTTTCGCCTCTTTTCTTTCTTCCCCCCCAGGTCCTCAGGGTGGGATTAGTGGAGCTTGACTTGGATTTCTTTCTTCTTGAAATGCTTGGAAGTGTTGAAAGTAATGCTCAGCTTTATCTCTTTTTCATTATGGCTATTGGGAGTGGGATTATTGTTTTACTTTTATGTACTCTGATAATAATTTTGTTTCAAGATGGATATTTATGTACTTGACTCTAGTTTGTGGTCTTGATGTTGTTACCAAACATGTTTTTCTTTTCTGCTGCAATGAAAAACCTTAGAATTTTTTTAAGTACCATTTAATATATCTGTCTTGCGATATTCTGTTCTATACTCTCATAATACTTCATTAAAGTTAATGCATTCCCTTAATGAGTGACATTAATGGACGTGGGGTGTTACACGTGGTATCAGAGCTGAAGGTTACCAGATTGGACAAAAGTTTTTGAAAACTATTTAAAAAAAAAGGTTTTAAAAGGAAGTATTTTCAAAAGGAAAGTTTATTTTGAAAAACGTAATCCCCAAAGCCATATATTTATCTTTCGATTCTCTGTTTTGAATCTCTTTTCTTTCGTTTCAGCATGTCTGGGGATCTTAATCTTCCAGAGGGCGTACAGATACCGGGATGGTTCTAAAGGTATTTGGAGGCTAGGGCTACTGTCGCAGGCCCAGCAGACGTTCCTCCTCCCCCAGCTGCAGCCGCTTCCCCTCCTCCTCCGCATGTAGATGCTTTTTCAAAGATATGTAAGGATTTCCGTGCGATGGGCAGAAAGCCATTTTATGGGACTGAGACGTTTGTTGAGGCTCGAAATTGGCTCAAGGAAGTGGAGGATTTGTTTGGTATCTTTGAGATAGACATTGGAAGGAAGGTTCAGCTAGCTGCTTGGTTGATGAAGGACGAAGCCTCATTTTGGTCGGAAGTGACTAATGGAGGATGTCCAGGGGAGACGAGGATAGACTTTAGACGAAGGTTCGAGTTGAAATTTCTTTCACAAGCAGAGGAGAGTTTATACATGGAGAGGTTCTTGGCTTCAAAACAAGGGAGTTTGTCTGTAAAGGAGTACGTTAACATGTTTAATCAGTTAGCAAGATTTGGTATGGAATTAGTTAATACACCACATAAGAAGGCTTTGAGATTTGCCAAGGATCTGAATGAACCATTACACGGGTTGGCTATGTCCCACATTATTATGGGGGGCAACTTTCGAGAAACTTGTGGGCATGGCGCTGATGCATGAAGAGGAGAAAGGTGCTAGTGTAGTTAAGGCACAGGATAAGAAAGTGGATCCAGAGAAAGCACAACAGCAACAAAAGAAAGGTGGTAAGGATAACAAGGGCCAAGGGAAGAAAATGTGTTTTAATTGTGGAACATCGGGCCACTTTAGCAAGGACTGTAGGAAGAAAAAGAAGACGGGTTGCTTCCAACGTGGTGAGGCATGGCATATGATTAAAGAATGGCCGAGGAGGCAAGGTCAAGGGAAAGGGCAGAGGACCAGATCTACTTCTGGAGGGTAGGTTCATGCTCTCATGGCACCAGGACATGAGAGAGGTTGAAACATTTCTGTTGAAAGTTTGATTTTCCTTTTTGATCATCCTGCTCGAACTTTGTTTGATTCTGGCACTTCACATTCGTTTATATCTGCTTTGTTAGTTGAAACACTGCACTTAAATACTAGTTTAGTTATGGATCCCATTATAGTCTCAAATCCTATTGGGTGTATGACTCATCTTTCTATGTTATGTCGGGATTTGAGAATATATGTGTATGCCATTGAGTTCGAATGCAACGCTTATGTGCTTGGCTTCACGGGCTATGGGTTGATTCTAGGAATGGATTAGCTAACCAGGTATGGTGCCATTCTCGACTGTGAAAAGAGGGTAGTTAGACTGTTGATTAGTTTGGGTTATACTCTTGATGCTTCTTGTGACCCTAAGGGTTCTTTTATGCCTAGCTACCTATAATCTTTTGACACATCTAATGATGATTTGCAGTCTGTTCGAGTAGTCCGTGAGTATGCAGATGTCTTTGAGGAGGTTGGGGGCTTACCTCCAAAACGCGAGATAGATTTCCGTATATACTTGGTGGACAATGTAGAGCCAGTTGCATTTCCAGTGCACCACATGGCTCCAAGGGAAAGGAGGGAGCTTAGTAAACAAGTGAAAGAGTTGCTTGAGAAAGGGTTCATAAGGAGAAGTATCTAGGAGTGGGGTGCTCCTATTATTTTTGCTACAAAGGCTACTGGTTCGCTTAGATTGTACGTGGACTATAGGGAGCTGAATAAGCTCACGAAGAAGAACAGACACCCATTGCCGAGAATAGATGGTTTGTTCAATCAGTTAGTTGCTGCTTCGTTTTTCTCATAGTTGGACTTAGCTACAGGATTTCATCAGTTGAGGGTAGCTGAGGATAATATAGATCAGACCACTTTTAGAACTCCCGACGGTTTCTTCGAATGGCTCGTCATGCCTTTTGGTTTGACGAATGCACCCACCTAGTTTGTGTAATTGATGAGTAGGGTGTTTAGGGAGTTTCTAAACAAGTTCGTGGTAGTCTTTGTGGATAATATCTTGATATTCTCTAGAAGCGAGGAAGAGCATGCCCTACATTTTAGGTAAGTCTTACAGACCCTTTGAGCACATCAACTCGAAGCTAAGTTCTCCAAATGTCATTTTTGGAGAAAGGAATTGAGGTTCTTAGGGCACGTGGTCTCCAAGAAAGGGATAACTGTGGATCCCGAGAAGGTGGTAGCAATCCAAGATTGGAATATTCCTAAGAATGCAACAGAAGTAAGAAGTTTTCTTGGTTTGGCGGGCATAAAAAGTTCATTAAGGACTTTGCAAAGATAACAGCCCCACTTACACAGTTGACGAAAAATAATTTGACCTTTTCTTGGGATGTTTACGGTGATGATGATTTCCAACGTTTGAAGACGGCATTGACGACAACTCCAGTTTTAGTTTTGCCGGATGGGAGTAATCCGTTCACAGTTTATACCGATGCTTGCGGGACAGGGATTGGCATAGTTTTGATGCAAGATGGAAGGGTGATATGCTATGGTGGATGGCAGTTAAAGGCCCATGAGAAGAATTACCCTACCCATGACTTAGAGTTAGCTGCCATAGTTTTTGCACTTAAGTCTTGGTGTAACTATTTTCTTGGTGACAGGTTTGAGATGTATGCATACTATAAGTCGCTAAAGTACCTGTTCTCTCAAAAAGATCTAAACTTAAGGCAATAGAGGTGGATGAAGTTCTTAGAATCTTACGATTTTGAGATTGCATGTACCCCTGGCAAGTGTAACATTGTAGCTGACGGCTTGAGTAGAAAGAAGTTGACTTTGAGTCCTTTGTTTGTCGAGCAGCAGAGTTTAGAGTATATCTCTACCTTTGACTATAGACCCTCTATTGATTATGTACCCGGTTTGTTGGAATCATTAGAGGTGCGACCTACACTTTTGGGACAGATAGGCGTGACACAGCGAGATGACCCACAGTTGATAGAGATAGTAGACAAGCTCATAAAAGGGGAATGTTCGAGCCATCTTAATAGATATACTATCGATGACAATGGTTGGTTGCATAGGGATGGGAGACTTTCCGTACCTCGAGATGAGAGTTTGAGAAAGACAATCCTTGAAGAAGCACATCGTTCTAAGATGACCATACATCCCGGTGGTGACAAGATGTATAAGGACATGAAGCGAGTTTTCTTTTGGGCCGGAATGAAGAAGGATGTGGCTGAATTCGTTTCTAGAAGCTTAGTGTGCCAGCAAGTCAAGGCTGAGCAAAAGAAGCCTGGTGGTTTGCTTCATGCTTTAGAGGTTCCACGGTGGAAATGGGAAAGTGCTTCCATGGATTTTGTTGACGGGTTGCCAAGGTCAAGGAAGGGTAATACGGGGATTTAGGGGGTAGTAGATAGGCTTACCAAGAGCGCCCATTTCATTCCTGTTAAGAGTAAAAGAACAACGGCATGGTTAGCATATGTTTATCTCCGAGAGATTGTTCGTCTACGCGACATACCTTCTAGTATCGTAAGCGACCGAAATCCCATTTTCACTAGTGAGTTTGGAAGAGCTTGCAAGAGGCGGTAGGAACGCAATTGTGTTTGATCACCGCTTATCACCTCATACGGACGGCCAAACAGAGAGAGTGGATCAGATTCTAGAAGATCTTTTGAGATTATGCATCTTGGACTTTGGAGGGACATGGGAGGAACAACTTCCATTAGTAGAGTTCGCCTACAACAACAAATATCAGACTAATATTGGCACGACACCGTTTGTCACCTTATGTGGACGACCTTACCAATTACCGACTTGTTGGTGGGAGCCCAAGTATAAGATTTTGCTTTGGTCCGAGATGATTAGGGAAACTTCAGAGAAGACAGACTTGATTCGAAGACGCATGAAGGCAGCACAGGACCGGCAAAGTCATATGCTGATAAGAGAAGGACCGATCTTGAGTTCAGTGTTCGAGACATGGTCTTTATTAAAGTATCACCGTTGAGGAATGTAGTTCGTTTTGGGTCTATGGGGAAATTGGCACCAAGGTTCGTAGGGACATTCCCATTACAGAGCAAATTGGACAGATGGGCTACAGAGTGAAGTTGCCCGAGAAGCTTAGTGGTGTTCAGGACGTATTTCATGTGTCGCATTTGAGGAAGTGTTTACATGGTACTGCGGAAGTAGTAGAGCCGAGCATGCTTAGAGAAGCGGAAGTAGAGCGAGATGCCACGGTTAGACGAGTTCCTACATGCATCCTTGGATCGGAGGTCAAGAAATTACGCAACCGAGAGGTCAAGTTGTTTAAAGTCCAGTGGGGAGATGATCAAGGAGACGCGACTAGGGAGAATAAAGACAAGATACACGCATTGTACCTTTTCCTTTTTTTGGGTATGTTCTTAACTTCTCCTTTTCCTACCATTTTGTTTATACTTGTTCTATCATTTAGTTTATCCTCTCGATTATACCATCGATCTTTAGATACAAAATCCTATGGTTGTAAACATGTGTTTGAGACATGTTATGTTTGGTGGATGCAAGTGGATGTAAGTGTTTGCTAGTGGTTGCTCGTGGATGCATTTACACACACATTAGGCACTAGATTGGCTCAATCACTTTCATATTGCATATGAATGTGTGTGCATATTTAAATTAATGGATGCATATTGAATGTGTTATCATGTGGATGTTGCGTCTGAAGGAATGGTTGTGCACTCATATGGGAATGATATATATCATTAGGATTCTTTTGCATACATAATGGACACATGACACTATCATGTTTTGTATTAAGGAGGTCAATTGAATCAGTAGACCGCCTGATCTTTGCATTAGATAAGGAACATATACACACACTTTTGCATATGTCCATATAGCATTAGAAATCTTTTAAGGACAATGGATGATGGATGAGTAGATGGATGATTGGATGGTAGGATACATTCTTCTTAACTTGAAGATTTCGGGGACGAAATCCTTTAAGAAGGGGAGAAAGTAACACCACGTAATTTTAAAATATGACATAAGGGATAATTAAAGAATAATTAATTTTTATAAGAAGAATTAAGGGAAACGGGTTGCGCCATTGCGTTCGTCTTGGAATTCTGCTTGGAATATAGTCCAAATTTGCGTAAATCAGATATCATGTGAAGAAGTTATGAAGCTTAGAAGATTTCGGTTTAAAGCAGAATTTATATAAGTAATAATTAAAAATTAAAAATGAATTTAAAAATCAAAATCAGCCGAATTTGGGTGAGCAGGAAATCTCCCGCTCTAGGGTGTCGACCCTCCTAGGGGAGTCGACATAGGTGTCGACCCCGCTATAGGGGTGTCGACAGGGGTGTCGACCCCATCGGCCCAGATCTGGCCTGACGAATTTTTGTGGACTGTACTAATACGTGGTCTTCTGGGATTGGCTGGATGACGTGTTTTTTTGGTTTGGATGGTTCAGATGGATACTAATCTAATCTATGGGTCCTAATTCACCTAGAGCATCTATAAAATACCCTAAACCTAACCCTAATCTCAATGTTATTCATCCATGGCACCTCCATGCTGCTCTAATCTAAATTAACCTAGCCTTTCTTCTCCAATCAAAATCAAAGTAGAGATTTAGAGATAGTTCTTCTTCAACAATCAAATTAGAAGATCAGATCTACAGCAATCTAGTAGAGATTATTCAAGAACCAAATTGCTACAACAACGCCTAAATTTCTAAGAATCCTATCGCCGTGAGTCTATGTTACTTTCACAATAATTAAATTAAAAGTGATTGTGATAAGATTGCAAATTGGATTTTATGAACATGCATGTAAGATGAATCATATCAAGTTTGTAAATCCCTATCTTTCAGATTCATACCCAAATTTCTATTATCATATGACAGTTTATATTCCATATGCCTATTGGATCTATTTTATTGTTCTATGCAAGTTCATATTTCATATGCCAGTTTTGATGTCATGATTCTCTTCCCTTCTTCTTTTCCTTTTTCTTTATGAGATTAGGCTAACTTCGAGCCTAAAATTTTGCGTTGAGATTTGCTTACATATAACGTTGGAATGTTTGGGAAAAGTTTAGGAAAATGTTGAATAATAAGTAATTGGGCATAAATTGATTTGTAATCATGTAATTGATTTGGGGCATAAATTGGTACAATTTATATACAAGGAATTATAGGCATGACTTGGATTGGAATTATAAACATAACTTGAATTGGAAATTGTGGGCAATTGAAATATATGTTATAATTCAGAATTTGAAATTTGGTTTGAATAAAAGAAGAGATAATGAATGCATAAGACACGAGGCTAGACTTGGTTTGTGGTAGAAGTCTACCTGGAACCGCCCGGCATATCCAACAACCACAAACGACAGTCTAATGTGAGAGGTCAAAGGCAGAAATTAGATGCGTAATAATGCAAAGACACGAGGTTAGATTTGGTTTGCGGTATAAGCCTGCCCGGAACATCCCGGCATATCCAGCAACCGCAAAACAACAATCTAATGTGAGGGGTCTTGCAAGATTACCATTATAATAAATTAATGAACACTAAACCAAGATAAGACATGTGGTTAGACATGGGGATGATTAAGGGTAAAATGGGTAACATGGGTAGCATGTGAAACACAATAAAAGAACTTAACCAAGATGATACATGTGATTAGACATGGGGATAAAGAGGGGTTAAATGGGAATTCCTAGTGGGGACCAAGCTTAGGAGGGATGCTTGTGTGAAGTCAGTGGACCCTTTTCAACAAATAACCCATTTAGTATCTATGTGAGCTCGAACTAGGTCGAGGACGGGACACGCTTACTGGGTTGATTGTAAGAGGTCAATAAAGAGTTAGCAATGGCAGTGCAAGTCCAATGGAGTTATGTGCGTGCATGGGTCTGGGCTGGTAGGTAAGACGCTGTTGCATCGTGTAGGTATAAGCTGTGCATTTTATTAGTATTGGGGTTCCATTTTAGGGACTGGTACACCCTACTGTGGGACCAACACGGGAATCTACGAGTTAGGGAGCCGATCGAATGGGGAGGGTAGTGGGTACAACTAGTGGAGATAGGAGAAGGAGGCACCTATGATAGCAGCTTGGAGAATATGAAACTACCATTATTATTATTATTATTATGTTTAGTAAGAGGGATCAACTTTCAGTATGGAACTAGTATTGGTGCGGTCTAAGAATTATCTTATAGTGATTAGAAGCGCAATCAACGTTATATTTTGTTCGCCTTGTTTTACCTGGTCATATCTGCTTACGTTACAGTCATTTCTTATATCCAGTTTATGTTCTTATCCTGTTACTCTAATGATTATATTGTTAAAGTCACCAGACTTGCCAGACATATGTCTGACCACTTTTTATTTCGCCCCTTTTCTTTCTTTTTCCCCCAGGTCCTTAGGGTGGGATTAGTGGAGCTTGACTTGGAATTCTTTCTTCTTGAAGTGCTTGGAAGTGTTGAAAGTAATGCTCAGCTTTATCTCTTTTTCATTATGGCTATTTGGAGTGGGATTATGGTTTTACTTTTATGTACCCTGATAATAATTTTGTTCAAGATGGATATTTGTGTACTTGACTCTAGTATGTGGTTTTGATGTTGTAACCAAACATGTTTTGCTTTTCCGCTGCAATGAATAAATTTTGAATTTTCTTAAGTGCCATTTTATGTATTTGTCCTGTGATATTCTGTTGTATACTCTTATAATACTCCATGAAAGTTAATGCATTCCCTTAGTGAGTGACATTAATTGACGTAGGGTGTTACACTTTTTTAGCTACAACAAATGTTTTGATCAATTGTTGAAATTGTTTAATGAAAATTTCTTTTGATAACGTGTCCTTTGGTCTTAGCATCTTCAATTTTGAAAACTAATTAAATGAACCAATCGACCACACATTATACGTTGGCATAATTCAAGAGAACTACGAAAATGAAATGAACAATTGTTTAATGACATTCAAAACAAGAAAGAAGGAAGATTCCTTTTGAATTTCTATTAATCAGGTCTGAGCTCAATTGATTGTTCTAAGTGAGCAACCTTCTTGGTTGGAGCACAAACCTCTCCCATCTTATCTTAACTATGTATATTAAGAAATGGTGAAATTTTTCTTAGCAAAATTCTTACCGAGAGTTCTCTTGACCAATAAGCACCTCTTCTTTGAGTTTTTTCAGAAAATAAGAATGTAATGAACCGACCTTTCTTACCATTAAAGACAACACTAAATACATCCATTGTATTCTTGTGTCGATTATTTAGTCGTTCGAAAGACAAGTCATTTGAGGAAGATGAAAGAAGATACCTAACATAATCTTAAAACAAAATGAAAATCTATAATATAACAATAATCTTTACATAAATAAAAAATGTAAATTTAATACATACATCAGAGAATTAATCTATCAATCAGTCAGGACAGTTATAACAATATGTCCTTACAACGATGACGAATACAACAATATACACAGCGGATACATAAATAAATATACAAGAATATTTCGTGACCCTTGAGCTCCTTTCTTGAACTCCCAACAAACTAAGCAAACCTGGAAAAAATTCTTAGTCTGACCCGAGCATTATCGCAAAATAATGCCAAGATCAGGGTAGAAAACTAGCGTGGGTAAACTCAAATCATAAGAAATTTATTTCTTTAGCTTATAAACATTTTGAAAATCAAAGATATCTCTTAAGACCTCACTGCACGTAAATACAAATGGGTTTTTACTTATGGTAACCAGAACAATTTTATTATAAATTCAATGATATTATAATAATGTCTAGAATCTACAAATAAATATAATAAAATAGTCAAAATGCTTGCATCCCACATTTTAACATAATAGGTATACAATTAAGATTGAAGGTCAATATTAGAGAATGGATCCCAAATATGAAAAGGTAAGGGTCTACCCGCCGAATTTATACTTCTGTAGATAAAAGGTGCGGGAGGCTGAGTTAATTTACACTTCAGCTACTCAGGACCAGAGCCATCACCAAAATGGATAACGCCAAATATGATCACCCTAGTTGATTAACAACCATATTGAGGCCCCAAAATATACAAGGTTAATCGAATCTAGATATAGAATGATCATATCCTAATGGGCGCGACCCACATAGCCTTACCGCTTTCCCGTGCTCTAGTCATTTACTGGGTGATGAGTCCAAAGGTTACGTATTTACCTTATAAATAACAGAATAACTTGGAATGGAAACATTGCCTTCCATAAAGATATGTAATGCTAGCATATACCTATTAAAGTTCGTTCTAGGCCTGAACACAACAAAATAACTCTGTGTTTAGTCATCTTCAACATATTTCAGATTCGAAACGCATCATCCAGATCAAAGTAGTTTCCAGGCAAGCAGGCCTGAACCAGGGCTCTTCGAAACGACAGCCCAAATTTGTGCATGTAACATGGCCTTTTGGTCTGGATACCAGAAGTATTCCAGACCCATACTACTTGGCCTATCAAGAGGTTGAAACGACCTGAAATTGTCACTAAGATGCCCATGAACAAATCTCAGATGGAGTCGTTCAAGTATAGTCGTCGTGGCTCTTCAAAACTTCTCGAATATGCCTAATTTATCAGAGAGCGGTATTCATCAACTTCCGTAATTTGTATCCTGCCACATCCCTCCCCGGGTCGGTATTCCTGCCTTTAACACCCGAGATCGTTATTAGCCTCCCTCTGCATTTCGTATCCTACCTCATCGTTCCACAATCTGTATCCTAAATACAACTCTCTAGTTCAATACAAGTGACGTCGTGTCGAGGGATACGAAAACCACGGAGGCAAGGAGACATGAAGACAATGAAACAAATGAGTTAAAGAGAAATCTTGTATAAGGGTAGAGGGATCTGCTCAATTCAAGCCCAAGATGAACAATGACTAACCAGGGATCCATAACATTCAAGAGAATGACTCCAAAAAGTGCTAATGCTTCCTGTCGTATAAGGTCTGTACTCCACTGAATACTCGGTTGGAAATAATATATCTCGAGACCTACAATACAATGCAGTATAAGAAGACAACTTGAAGGGAATTTGCTGGCCAAGAGATGAACTCCGGCAAATACTACAGTTTCCACGACATGTTTGGCAACATCACAAATGACTGCCGGCACCTCTGAGACTCAATTGAGAAACAATTTCATGAGAAATTCCTTGAGCAATACGTCTAGAATCATGCTCCAAAAGAATCAGCCGCGGGCCCTTGAACCCTTAAACTTCCTCAGATTCAAGTGGCACTTGAGCTGTTCATTCTGAGACCTCCTCGAATAGATATAATTGTTAACACTATTTGTAGTGGACCTTATCCCACAAAGAAAAGCTTCCGGGGTATGCAAAGATACGCTAACTCCATCAAGCATGCCGACCAGGAAGCATTCTCCACATCCGCGGACGATTCAGTCCTGGCAAAGCTGCATAAGACTATGAGCAATGATGTAGTCTTCGGAGAGAAGGATGCTATGGGAATTGATATTCCCACCACTAGTCCACTTATCATCTCCACATACATTGTTTCGGCCTATGTCAGGAAAATCCTCGTCCATTCAGGGAGTTCCATGAACATCATCCTCAAATAGGCTTACAATCAAATGAAGCTTGAGGCCGGAGATCCGTAGCCGCGTGTAAACCGCAAAATATTAATACACTATAACCATACATTAAGATGATAATTTGGGTATAACTTAATTAAATATTCAGAACTAAGTAAAAGCGGTATTACTGTTATGTTCGTCTCTGAATTATTGTTCAGATAGACCCTAGGTTTGCGTGAAAAAGATAACATATGAGGAAGTTATGGGCATTAGAAATTTGTATGCATATAAAGAGCTTATATGTAAGTATAATATAAAATAAAATCTAGAAAAATCAAATGAACGTTGCAGGGGAAAGAAGCGGGAAACATGCCCATTGTGGGCTGACCCACGCTCAGCCCAAATCGACCCATAGGTGAACCCAAGAGGGGCTGGGTCGATCCTAAAGTCGACCCAGGGGTCGACCCACAACAAATTTGGGCGGATTCATCTGCCAAGTCTTGACTGTTTTGTGGCTTTATTCATTGCTGACCCAGCATTGAGTGTAAGGACTTGATTAAGACCATAATATCTAATGCTGCCTAGGTAATCTATATAAAGGCATGTAACCTCATTTGTTCTACACTACACAAAACCATTTCTTTCTCCTTCTTCCTCCAAATCTTTTCTAAGATAAATATGTGCACAAAACAATTGAGGTGCTACCTAAAAATATATTAGCAAGGACAATTCAGACTACTCTATACATTTTTTTTCAGCTGTATATTCAGCTTCTACATCAAGTCCCACTATGAGTTCTATGTGATTTTTTTATTTGATTATTTAAAAAGGTCACGGACAAAAAATAAGATTGGATCTAATATAAGCAGTACCTAAAACAATCGCTATATATGTTTATACATGTTTTTCTATTTCAGATCTACAAGTTATATTATGAAATTTAATCTTCCTTGTCCCATTTATGCCTTTCATTTATTTACAGTCTTTCAATTATGGTTGTTTACTCGGTCTAAGATTTGTTTCTCCCCTTTATCCTTTTTATTCTACGAAGGACCTAGGCTACTTAAAGCTATGTTACTATGTTAATTTCATACAAAGGACATAAATTGGAATAATTAGATAATGACACATAAGTGGGGAAAATTGGCCATATTATGTACTAGAACACTTGATTGTAAAAATTGGGATAATTACATGTTAACCTATAAGACTGGGATAATTACAGGTTAATCTATTTGGGATAATTACATGTTATTCTTTTAAAGTTGGGTTAATTACATGTTAGCAAGAACATGTGAAAAGATAACCAGTTAAATTGGACTTAATGTGTATTAAGTATGACATGTAAAATATAGAATAGTACCAGATGAGAAAACTAAGTAAATTACTGTAAGTTTAGTTGTACATCCGGGCAGGTGCTTGTTAGGGGAAAAGGGTTGTACAGTAATAACATTTAAATAAGTGTAATTTTACCACTGTGCTTGTTGTTGAACGATAACCTGCTACTTTACACTTGTTAAATAATAAGCTAAAGAGGTCCCAAGTCTAGTTGTTGTATCAGGTTATCAAGATTCTTAAATCCTAGGTACACGGGGATGCAAGCCTAGGGGTTGGCTTGTGTCTAGTTATGGTGAACCCATATAAGCCAGTATCCCTGTTGGTATCTTGGTAGGGACCCTGCACTAGGTCGGGGTCAGATGCTTTACTGAACTTGATTATAAGAGTTTCAAGGTTTAGGGTGTGTACAGGGCACGTTTCCGGTGGAGTCATGAGCATGTATAAGTCCGACTACAGGAAACTAAGCTGCAAGTAACACATATGAATATAACTGTGTTTTTAAGTTGTTGGGTTAGGGACTGATACACCCAAATGCCGGGGCTGACACATAATATTCGAGTAATAGGGAACCAATTGCATGAGTAATAATAAGGGTAACACCTAATCATGATTAATACTAGTAAAGGTGGTGCAGTTACTTTGATTCTTGGGATATGAATGAGAAATTTGATCTACCATTATCTTGTTTTGCATCACATTTAACTCTTGGGTATATACATGTTTTACTGTACTTTCTCTTCCGGTATTATTGATCTGTCTTGACACCTTTTCATATACGTATGCTAGAAATTACTAGAACTTGCTAGACTTTATGTCTGACCTATTTTGTTTTCCCATCTCTTCCTTCCTCCCCCAAGGTTCTCAAAGTGGGAGGGGTTAATATTTGAGATTGTGATTCTTTATGGACCTGGATAATTCCCCTTTTCCATGTATTTTCTTCAGTTTATCCGTGCTTATTGTAATAACACTTGAGTGATACTGTTATGGTTTTTGTACTCTGATTATGAAACAGTTTGCTTTTGAGTATTTAAGAAAATATGATGCTGCAACTTGGAGTTTGAAATGTGGTTTTCTTGATTAATAAAAAATTTCTAAGTTTTTCCGCTGCATTATTTAATATCTGTCTCGTACATTTAGTAATTGTTTACCTATTGCACTTCACGAAACTTAATGCATCCTCAGTAGAGTGACATTAATGGATATGGGGTGTCACATTTAGTATCAGAGCTTAAGGTTACAAGATTAGAGAAATGTCTTTGAAAAATGTTTTCAAAATAAAATATTTTCAAATAAAAGGTAATTTTTGAAAAGCATATCACCGCAAGTTATTTACAATATTCCTTCGATTCTCTTAGTGAATTCTTGCTTCATCCTTTTTTCAGCATGTCTGGGGCTCCTAACTCCCCGAAGGGCATTCCTATACCCACATTGTTTCGTAGATACATAGAAGCTACAACGCCTTTTGGGGTACAAGAGAATGTCCCTCCACCTGCTGTAGTCGCGTAGCGCCTCCTTCTCCTCCCGTAATCAATTTTTCTAATCTCTGCAAAAACATGAGCGCAATGGGAGGAACACCTTTCGTGGAACCGGAAGTTTTATAGAAGCACGAAATTGGTTAAGTGAAACGGAGCATGTGTTCAACTTGTTAGAACTCGATGATAGGAGGAGAGTCCAGTAAGGAGGTTTTCAACTTAAAGATGAAGCATCATACTGGTGGGAAATAGTCCAAGCTGGACCATAAGTAGATACTTGGGATAACTTTAAAGTTATCTCTGAGACCAAATTCATATCACAAACCGAAGAAGGAATGCGAGTTGAGAAATTTTTGAACTCGAAACAAGGGAGCATGACTATAAAGGAGCATGTTAACACTTTTAACCAACTGGCAAGATTTGGATTGGAGTTAGTATATACTCCTCACAAAAAGGCCTTGAGGTTCGCTAAGGGATTAAACCAACCGCTCCAAGAATTAGCACTAACGCATGTACTAATGAGAGCAACCTTTGAAAAACTAGTTGATATTGCCTTAATGCATGAGGAGGGAAAAGAAGGAAAGAAGGGAGGAAAGAAAGAGGAAGAGAAGCCTAAGGCAGAGAGAAAGAAATGGTGGCCTAGTAAGAAAAAGAAAGGAGGAAAGCCCGAAAAAGCACAGATCAAGACAGAAGTGAAATGCCATGGTTGTGGAGCTTTACAACACTTTGTGAAAGACTGTAGAAAAACAATGAATGCTTTCTTTCATTGTGGAAAAGTTGAACATTTCAAGGGACAGTGCCCTCAGAGACAAGGATAGAAGGGTGGAACATCTGGATGGTAGGTTAACGCTTTAGAGGCTGATGGACCGAACCAGAGTAGGAAAGTCGAAGTTCTAAGTTTGATTGCACTTTTAAACTATCCTATAAGAACTATTTTTAATTCTGGTGCTTTTCACTCATTCAAATCCAACTCAGTAGTAGAAAATCTACACCTAAGTGCTAGTATTTTTTCTGATCCCGTTATAGTCTCAAACCCTATTAGAAGAATGGCTCATTTATCCATGATATGTAGGGGTTTGAGGATTTCCATTCTAGGCATCGAATTTGAATGCGATGCGTATGTTCTTGGTTTCATAGGTTACGTATTAGTTCTAGCAATGGGTTGGCCCGCCATGCATGATGCCATCCTTGATTGCAAAAAGAGAGTAGTTAGACTTCTTACTTGCCATGCTAGAACCCTCAAAATTTCTTGTGATCTGCGAGGGTCGGTGCTTCTTAGCTACATAGAATCTCTTGATGCTTCCATTGATGATCGTCGATCAATACCCATAGTTGGAAAATTTCCAAACGTGTTCGACAAGGTTAGGGGGTTACCTCCAAAGCGGGAGATACACTTACGGATATAATTGGTGGAAAATGAGGAGAAAATCGCATTGCCTATGCGCAACATGGCTCCTAAGGAAAGGAGGGAGATCAGCAAACAAGTGGGTGAGTTGTTGGAAGAAGGATTCTTTAGGCGGAGTATTTAAGAATAGGGTCTCCAGTTTGCAGCCAAGGTGAATTGCTCTCTCCGTCTACGTGTAGACCGAGAACTGAACAAACTCACCAAGAAGAATAGGCACCCTCTACCAAGGATTGATGAGTTATTCGACCAACTAGTAGGCACTTTAGTTTTCTTGCAGTTGGATTTGGCCGCGGGATTTCATCAACTCAATGTGGCAGATGATAGTTTTGACAAGACAGCTTTCAGAACCCCGGATGGTTTCTTCGAGTGGATGGTTATGACTTTTGGGTTAACCAATGCACCCACATACTTCATGGACTTGATGAGTCGGGTGTTTAGTGAGTATATGAACAACTTCATGGTGGTGTTCATAGGTCACATTATGATTTTCTCCAAGAGAAAAGAAGAATATGCCCAACACTTAGAGGAAGTCCTAAGTATGCTTAGAGCACACCAACTTAAAGCTAAATTCTCTAAGTGCAATTTATGGAGGGAGGAAGTAAGGTTCCTATGGCATGTGGTCTCCAAGGAAGGGATAGAGATAGACCCGGCTAAGGTGGTCACCGTTCATGATTGGAAGGCTCCGTAGAATGCAACGGAGGTGAGAAGTTTCCTTGGATTGGCGGGCTATTATAGGAAGTTTATTAAAGACTTTGTGCAGATCTTAGCTCCGCTTAACTGTCTGACGAAGAAGAACTTGACTTTTTCCTGGTGCGTGGATGCTAAGGATGCTTTCCAATGATTGAAATGGGCTTTGACAACAACCCCAGTCATGGCTCTGCCTAACAAAAGAAAAATGTTCACAGTTTACATAGATGATTGCGGCATGGGATTGGGCGTCACACTGATGCAAGAGGGCAGGGAAGTATGTTATGGAAGTAGGCAACTAAGGTTTTATGAGAAGAACCACCCCACCCATGACTTGGAGTTAGCAGCAACAGTGTTTGCACTTAAGTCTTGGCGATACTATCTACTTGGAGAAAGATTTGAGCTGTATGCGCACCATAAATCGCTCAAATACTTGTTTTTGCAAAAAGACCTTAATCTAAGGCAACAAAGATGGATGGAGTTCCTAGCGTCGTACGATTTTGAGATAGCTTATATCCCAAGCAAGGGTAATTCGGTGGCATACGCATTGAGTAGGAAGAGAATGACCTTAATTCCTCTACTCGTAGAAAGAAGGGTTGGAGTTCATCTCAACCTTTCCATCTACGGATTTCACACATGATTTGTTGGCACCGTTGGACGTGTGACCTACTCTATTAGAGCGAATTTGATCTATGCAGCAAGAGGACAAAATTTGAAGGACATCTTGGACAAACTTGGTCAAGGAGAAACTTATAGTCACCTAGATAAATATGCTATGGACGAGAAAGGCCAGCTAAGAAAACATGGAAGGTTGTGTGTCCCTAGAATCAGGGAATTACCATGGGCAGTGCTAGAGGAAGCCATACACTCTCAGATGACTATTCATCCGGGAAGTAACAAGACGTATCGGATCGGTGTGATTCATGATTGCTTAGAGCAGTTAGAATGGTCGAAAACACAGTCTGAAAAGGTCGGTTGTGCACGACTTATGCAAGATCTATAATATGGCTATGCGGAATATGATAACAAACTTTAAATGCAGTAAAGTAAAGTAAAGTAGAGTAACGACACCAGGATTTTTATACTGGTTCGGACCTCC
Source organism: Allium sativum (assembly GCA_030737875.1). Taxonomy (NCBI): domain Eukaryota; kingdom Viridiplantae; phylum Streptophyta; class Magnoliopsida; order Asparagales; family Amaryllidaceae; genus Allium; species Allium sativum. Next base: position 599,344,008 of record CM060920.1, read on the forward strand.
AGTCCTACGTCCAGTCCCGAAGCTCCTCTTCGGCTTTTCACTAAACAACACCCTCGCTTCACCCGGAGGAACAGGTTCACAACTACTTGATTTACGGGCTACAAGTTTACCCACTTGATTTCACGGGCCACAAGCTTACCCACTTGATTTCACGGGCTACAAGCTTACCCACACAGGACAATTACAAGAGTTTGACTTCTGATTGTGTTCTTCTTTCAACACTGATTTGTCAACGATTGAGTACACCGTTCCTATAATCTTATCCTCAAATATATATTGATGTTTGCAAAGATTTGGAAGTGGATTATCGAGTTGAATCACAAGTATGTTAAATATGCTTGGAGATTCAAACGATAATTGAATGCTTTTAAGTGCTTTTAGAATGCTAAGAATAATACAATATAGACAAGAGAATGGAGAGAAATTTCGGTGATTTGAATGAATGAAAATCGATGTGTTTATAATAATCGAGAAGATGTAATTGTTGGTGAAAAGTTGCTCTCAAAAGAAGTGATTATTCTTGAGAAGAAATGGATGTAACTCTTCAAGAAAGGAGATGACTTTTCACAAAATTTCAAAAAGCTGTTGACCTATAAAAATTTATAGGTCGACATGTTTTTAGCCGTTGTAATTTAAAAACCTGTTGACCTATAAAAATATAGGTCGACCTCTTTTCGACCGTTATATTTTGAAAACCTGTTGACCTATAAAAAAAGTGTAGGTCGGCATGTTTTTGATGATATGCATAAAAAAGGTCTTATAAGTAATTTTTGAAAGCCAAAAAGAAGTATGATTATTTGAGGATAGATTTTAACATTTATGACTCTAAATAATCAACTTCTAACCTATGAAGGCATCTCGTCTTCTTTTTGTCGATGTAGAAGCTTCTTCTTGTCATAAATCAAAATAATCCATGAAGCTTTGACTCAACATTCTCCCCCTTTTTGATTGATGACAACTTGGATTAATCCGTTATCTCTCCTTGTATATATTCTCCCCCTGTATATAAGCTCCCCCTGAATTATATATAATCTGCACAACAGTCGTTAGTAATATTTTCTCCCCCTTTGTCATCGACAAAAAGGGTGTCCAGAAGAACTGCATAAGGCTAGCATTATAATAAGTAAATTGTTCTGCATATTACAAACCAAAACAAACACACCAGAAGTACTAGATAGTGGCATAATTACATACATCAGTCATAATTAAGTTTTTGAAGATAAAGAGATAAAAACGTAAAGACTATTGTGATGGCCAGTCCGAATCACTATCTTCTTCTTCGTCTTTGTTTCCTTCCTCCTCTTGTTCCTCATTGTTTCCGTCATCATCGTCCTTCTCAATATCGTCATGAGCTCCTTCTTCAATATGCGACATTCCACGACCACGATTATGTTGGGTACTTGCTCCAGAACTAGTACCTTCTTCCGACGAGGACCATGTAAAAGTAGGAGGCATAGGACGTTTTCCGGGATCTTGTGCAAGTGTTGCTGAAAATGAGACACAGGAGATTGCTTCCCAAATTGTTCCGAAGAAAGACTTTAATTTATTGAACCGCTTATCAAGTTTAGTGTCCAAGCGGTCAAGCTTATTATCGGTTCGTTTCAGTCTTGCTTCGAGTAAAAATTGATTACGTGCAATTTGTTCAAGAGTTTCTTTAGTTGAAGAAGTAGGTGGTGGAATTGTTACGTCTTCAAGCCTTTGCCTAGGAATTTGTGAAGAAGAAGTCTCCGGAGGACCTAGTTCGACATATTGCTCAAAAGGAATAATGGTAAAACACGGATCGGGTAGCTTCATCCTCTTTTTGGACGCTTTATCAATACATTTTGGTATTGAAATTTTGGACGCGGGGGATCTTATTCCACAGTCAATGAGGCAACACATAATATACTCGTTATAAAACAGATGTGGCCTAGAGCGTTTGTTTACCATTGAAATTTCGTCAAAAATCATCTCAATCCAATTTACCTTGATATTCCCAAAGATAGCGTACAATGCCTTAAAATTTTCTCTGTAAACAGCATCAAAATTTCCAGTTCTTGGAAGTAGAGAATGCGTGATACAAAGATGAAGAATTCTAGCCGAGGGTCTCAAATTGACTCCTTTGGTACTTGACTTATGGTCTTCAATGAATAAGTGACTATGTTTATCACGAATATGAATAGGGCAGAAATCAGTAGAGAATTGTATACCATCATTATGAGATCGTAGAATTTCTGCCATTCTATCTTTAGAAAGAAAAATGTGTTGTCCACATATTACTGACCATAAGCAATCTTCTGAGTTGTGGGGTTTAAATTTCTCTAAGTTGAGATTAGCGTAGAATAGCTTTATCAAAATGTGACTAATCTCAACATTGTTGTGTTCAAAAGAAAGAAGAGATTCAATGCCTGCTCGGTTTGATATCTCTCGAACTTCGTAGTAGACAAAATCAGAGAAATTGATGAAAGATCCATGGTGAATTGTATAGTCTTTCATTTTGTTCCACCTTTTCACCGCTAGTGGGTCCATAAGCCATTGTTTGATTTGAGAATCAATGGGTTTGATTGGTGTTTGAGAGGATGAAGTTTTTGATTTCTTTTGCTTAGGAGCCATTTTAGAGTTTAGAGAAATTGAAATTCCTTTTAAGGGTAGGATTGAGAGAATTAGGAGTAAGAATAAATAAGATTTTAATGAAAGGTTGTGAGGATTTAAAAAGTGAATCGACGTGTCTAACGCAAAGGGAAACAGCAATTCCCGATACCGGTCGACAGGAAAGTTTGGGGCGGTTGACAGGAATTAGTTCTGGAAGAATATATACAACCTTTTGTATGTTGACCGGTCGACAGGTAGTATATGGGGCGGTCGACAGGTAAAGGTTCTGGAAAATTATAAACATATAATTTTATCATGACCGGTCGACAGGGAGTTTATGGGCGGTCGACAGGTAAGAGTTCTGGAAAATTATAAACATATAATTTTATCGTGACCGGTCGACAGGGAGTATGTGGGGCGGTCGACAGGTTAATTCTCTGGTTGAAAAATAAAAACAAAAGGGCTGTACCGGTCGACAGCATAGAACTGGGCGGTCGACAGGTGCTGAATACTTTTGTTTTTCTGGTTTGTTGAGATGAAATGAACACTATATAAAAAATATTTTATTCAAAACAATATGAATTCAAAAACAGATACTTTAAATACAAATTTATTTTCAGAAAATTTAAACGATATAAAAAAAATTATCTTCTTGGTTCCCAAGGATTCTTTGGTTCCCAAGGATTGTATTTTCCACTTACTCCATTGTTGTTGTAATTCCTATCCCATGAGTTTGGAGTTCGCGAAGATGATGGTATAGGTATTGGCTCATGTACGTTATGCCTGTCAGAGCTGCAGAAAAGAGAGGCTAGTCGTTCGAGATACGTCAAACGAGAAGTCGTCAATTTTTGCTCATAGAACATTTGCTGCTGATAATAATGCATTTCGTCGATCTTATCTTTTTTTCGTGGAGAGCAAAACAAAACTTTCTTGCTTTTCTTAGAAGTTGGTGTGGTTCCTGGTGTTCGAGAAGGTGGATGAAATCCAGGTGGATGTTCTGGTGTTTTCGGGGAGTTGTATTCCGTTGGTTCGGAACTCGTGATTGAAATATGGGAGTTTTCAGCACATTTTTCACAAATGTGTGCCATGAATTTAAAAGGTTAAAGGAGATTTTGAGAGAGTGATTGTCTGAGAGCACTCAAAAATGCAAACGTATATATAGAGAAAGAGTTTTCTATTTTTAGAAAAAGAAAAGATGGTTTATTTTTAACCGTAGAAAAATTCTCTTTTCTATATAGTAAAAAGAAAAGAAATTGGTTTCCGAAAAAAATTGTGAACTCTTGTTATAAATTAAAAATATTAGCCTTCGAGTTCTCTTCTTGAAACCAAGCCTAGCTCTCTACGTAACTTGACAAAACTTGATTCTAGTAGAGGCTTTGTAAATATATCAGCTAGTTGATTGTCTGTGCTTACATATTCTAATTTTATATTTCCTTTCTCAATATTATCTCTAAGAAAATGATGTTGGATGTCAATATGTTTAGTTCTTGAGTGGTTAACCGGATTTTTGGATAAGTTTATCGCACTTGTGTTATCACAATATATAATAGAATTTGACAAGTTCATATTGAAGTCTTTAAGTGTTTGTTGCATATATATAACTTGTGTACATGCTAAAGCTGCTGAGATATACTCTGCCTCACATGTCGAGAGTGAAACACAATTTTGTTTCTTACTAAACCAAGAGACAAGTGATTTTCCAATGAAATGGCACGTACCACTTGTACTCTTTCTATCCGTTCGTGATCCTCCGAAATCAGCATCACTATATGATACTAATTCGAATGCACAGTCCTTACGATAGAAAAGACCGAAATCTTTGGTGTTATTAAGATACCGAATAATTCGTTTTACTGCTCGTAGATGCGATTCCTTAGGATTAGCTTGAAAACGTGCACACAAACAAACACTCATCATAATGTCAGGACGACTAGCTGTTAAATATAGGAGAGAACCTATCATACTACGATACGTCTTGTGGTCTATACTCTTTCCACTTTCATCTTTTTTGAGATGACTAGTTGTACTAATCGGAGTTGGTTTTCCGGAAGTATTTTCAAGACCAAATCTTTTAATAAGATTTTCACAATATTTTTCTTGATTTATAAAAATACCATTCGGAAGTTGTTTAATTTGAAGACCAAGAAAGTATGATAACTCTCCCATATGTGACATTTCAAATTCTTTGGTCATGATATTTGCAAACTCTTTACAAAGTTTCTCATTTGTTGATCCAAAGATTATGTCGTCCACATATATTTGAATAACAAGTATATCTTTGTGCGAATGTTTAATAAATAATGTTTGATCAACCTTTCCTATTTGAAATCCAGAATCAATTAGATAACTTCGTAGTCATTCATACCAAGCACGTGGTGCTTGTTTTAGACCGTACAAAGCCTTCTTAAGCTTGAACACATGATCAGTATGTTTTTCATGTTTAAATAAAGGTGGTTGTTCAACATATACTTTTTCTTTTATAAATCTGTTTAAAAATGCACTCTTGACATCCATCTGATATAATTTAAAGTTATGGTGACAAGCAAATGATAGAAGAATTCTAATTGCTTCTAGTCTAGCGACAGGTGCAAAAGTTTCTTCATAATCGATACCCTCTTCTTGATTATATCCTTGTGCTACTAACCGTGCTTTGTTTCGAATTATGTTTCCTTGTTCATCAGCCTTGTTTTTGTAAACCCATTTAGTTCCTATAACCGATTGATCGGTTGGCCTTGGAACAAGTTCCCATACATTATTGCGTTCAAACTGGTTTAGTTCTTCTTGCATCGCAAAAATCCAATATTCATCGGTAGCAGCTTCTTTAGGATTCTTAGGTTCGATATTAGAAATAAATGCAACATGTCCCATTTGTTTAAGTTGACTTCTAGTTCTTATTTGAGATGATACTTCTCCAATTATATTTTGAACTGGATGATCTCTTAGAATTCTTGGAGGAGATCTAAATCTTGGTGGAGAAGGTATTACATCAATTTGAGGGTTATCATCAACTATTTCTGAGTCAGAGTCATTATTTGTGATGATAGGGTTATTAGTAACTATGGTTTCTTCGTCATCTGATATTATATGAGATGGTTTAAAGAATTCATCAAAGGAAACGTGAAGTGATTCTTCAATAGATTTGGTTCTCTTATTGAATATACGATAGGCCTTGCTTCTTTCCGAATATCCGACAAATATACCTTCATCGGATTTTGGATCAAATTTTCCAAGATGGTCTTTCGTATTTAAAATAAAGCACTTAGAACCAAAAACTTTGAAATATGAGATATTTGGTTTTCTTTGATTAAATAACTCATATGATGTATTTTTAGTCAGAGGTCGAATAGATACACGATTCAAAACATAACATGCAGTTGCAACAGCTTCTGCCCAGAAATGTTTTGGTAGAGTGGATCCATTTAATAATGTTCTTGCACATTCTTGTAGTGTCCGATTTTTCTGTTCTACAACTCCATTTTGTTGTGGAGTTCGAGGAAACGAAAAATTATGATTGATACCTTTCTTTGTACAAAAATGTTCAAATTCATTATTTTCGAACTCTCCGCCATGATCACTTCTAATATTTTTAACCTTAAGTCCTTTTAATTTTTGAATTCTTTTGACGAAGGATTTGAAATGATGAAAAAAGTCACTTTTATTTTTTAAGAAAATAACCCATGTATAACGAGAATAATCATCAACAATTACAAACACATATTTATTATGATTTATTGACTGAACCTGTGTTGGTCCAAATAAATCCATATGTAATAATTCAAGTGGTTGTAATGTTGATATGATTTTCTTGGATTTGAAGGAAGATTTAGTCAATTTTCCTAATTGACATGCATCACAAATATTATTAACCGAAAAGCTCATTTTGGGGAGACCTTTGACAAGATCATTTTTGGCTAGCTTGTCAATAGTTTTGAAGTTTATGTGACAGAAACGTTTGTGCCATAGCCACGGATCATTATCATTTGCTACAAGACACATATCTGAATTATGATTGATATTCATATTCAGAATATAAATGTTTCTATCTCTATTTCCTTCAAAAGCTATATTTCGATCTTTATCTAGTATACTACATTTATTATCTGAAAAGGAAATAGTAAAACCTTTGTCGCACAATTGACTAATACTTAATAAATTATGTTTCAAATTCTTAACTAGCATGACATTTGTGATAAGAGGTAAGTTAGATGTACCATAATTGCTCACATCGCCTTTGCCGATGATATAGCCTTTTGAATTATCTCCAAAAGTGACTGAGCCACCATCCGAATAAGTAATATTTGTTAATAAGCTCTTGTCTCCAGTCATATGCTTTGAGCAACCACTGTCCAATATCCACATTCCTCTTTTCTTAAGTGGGACCTACAAAAAATAAAATTAAGTCCATGGTACCCACTTTTTATAGGGTCCTAAGAGTTAGGTCTTAGGAGTCCAAACCCATATGGGTCCGGTATCCCCTTTATACAAATAATTTGGATTATAATGCACAATATTCAAAAAAATTTGAATGTACTTGTTCCTAATCAAATTATTATTTGTTTTAGGAACCCATATTTTTATAGATTTGACATTCTTCTTTTGAGATTTCACAATCGGTTTTGGTTTGGAATATAATAAACTAAGATTTTTCTTAGCTTCAGTTTCTTGAACTTTCTTATTTTTTCTTTTTCTTTTACCAAGATGTTTCTTGATAACTTGTTTCTTATATCCCAATCCTTGCTTGTTTGTAGCTGATTGTGAACTCTCAATAATTTTTGTCAAATTTTCTCGTCCTTTGTTAAAGTTAGAAACATTTTTAGAAATGTCGTCTAACTTTGTTTGTAAACTAGCCTTTTCAAGGTCTAGAGATTTTACTTTAGCTTTAAGCTCATAATTCTCAGCAGTAAGAGTGTCATTTTTCTCTTTTTGAATTTCAATTTCTTGACTTAGAAGAGATAGTTGAGAATTATTATTAGATGATGATTCTTGAGCCTTTTCAAGTTCCTCCTCTAATATGTTTTTTTTCATCTCTTAACATATCTCGTTCTAATTCTGATCTATTCAACATTGCCTTGACTTCTTTTAATTGATGTTTTGCATCTTTAAATTTAATCATTAATTTATCATAAATATCAAGCATATCCTCAAGGGTAGGAATTTGTACCTCATCCTCTGTTGCCATAAAACATACATTTGCTTGTTCGTTATCTGAGTCGCTTTCACATTCGGATGAAGATGAATCTGAATCATCCCAAGTTACTGAGAATGCCCGTTTCTTTGACTTGTCCGTTTTGTGTTTGAACTTGTCATTTTCTGTCTTCTTCTTTCGTTCTGGACAATCATTTTGCATATGTCCTTTCTTATGACAGTTAAAGCATTCTACATTCGATGATGATGGTCTGTTTGATCCGAACTTTTTCTTGTTGTATCGACTAGCTCTTCGTTGCTTTAAGAATTTTTTGAATCCTTTTGCAATGAATGCTAGATCCTCATCTTCATAATCTGAGATATCTTCATCAGCATGAAAAGCTACATTTTTCTTTTCTTCTTTTTGTTCTTTTCGAGCCTGTAAGTTAGCTTCATAGGACATAAGATTTCCTATCAATTCATCTGGCTTCATGGTGGAAAGATCATTAGCTTCTTCTATGGCTAATACTTTTCCTTCCCATTCATTAGTCAGTGAATGTAGGACTGTTGAAACTACATCGAAGTCAGAATATTTTTGTCCTAACCCGATAAGAGCATGATGAATAGTTTGAAACCTTGAATACATCTCATTGATTGTTTCATTTGGCTTCATTTTGAAATTTTGAAATTGACTTTTCAACAAAGCTATTTTTTCTTGTTTAACCTTGTTAGTACCTTCATGAGTGGTCTTTAGTGTTTGCCAAATTTGATAGGCAGTGGTACAGATACTAACATGGTTATACTCATTTTGGTCTAATGCACAAAACAACATATTCATTGCTTTTGCATTTACAGTAGCTGCTGTTTTCTCAGCAGGAGTCCATTCTGCATACTCAGTAGTTGGATTTATTATCTCTTTCTGAGTAGCATTCCAAGCATCATAGCTAGTTGATTGCATATAAAAAGTCATACGTGTTGCCCAATAACTATAGTTTAGGCCATTAAAGAAAGGAGGTCTTTGTGTCGATTGACCTTCTGTGTAAGTGGTGTTACTTGTACTTGCGTTATTTGCCATATTACTAGAATATATCAAATAACTGTGTTACGGTTATATGATGACCTTGCTCTGATACCAATTGAAAAGGTCGGTTGTGCACGACTTATGCAGGATCTATAATATGGCTATGCGGAATATGATAACAAACTTTAAATGCAGTAAAGTAAAGTAGAGTAACGACACCAGGATTTTTATACAGGTTCGGACCTCCAGTCCTACGTCAAGTCCCGAAGCTCCTCTTCGGCTTTTCACTAAACAACACCCTCGCTTCACCCGGAGGAACAGGTTCACAACTACTTGATTTACGGGCTACAAGTTTACCCACTTGATTTCACGGGCCACAAGCTTACCCACTTGATTTCACGGGCTACAAGCTTACCTACACAGGACAATTACAAGAGTTTGACTTCTGATTGTGTTCTTCTTTCAACACTGATTTGTCAACGATTGAGTACACCCTTCCTATAATCTTATCCTCAAATATATATTGATGTTTGCAAAGATTTGGAAGTGGATTATCGAGTTGAATCACAAGTATGTTAAATATGCTTGGAGATTCAAACGATAATTGAATGCTTTTGAGTGCTTTTAGAATGCTAAGAATAATACAATACAGACAAGAGAATGGAGAGAAATTTCGGTGATTTGAATGAATGAAAATCGATGTATTTATAATAATCGAGAAGATGTAATTGTTGGTGAAAAGTTGCTCTCAAAAGAAGTGATTATTCTTGAGAAGAAATGGATGTAACTCTTCAAGAAAGGAGATGACTTTTCACAAAATTTCAAAAAGCTGTTGACCTATAAAAATTTATAGGTCGACATGTTTTTAGCCGTTGTAATTTAAAAACCTGTTGACCTATAAAAATATAGGTCGACCTCTTTTCGACCGTTATATTTTGAAAACCTGTTGACCTATAAAAAAAGTGTAGGTCGACATGTTTTTGATGATATGCATAAAAAAGGTCTTATAAGTAATTTTTGAAAGCCAAAAAGAAGTATGATTATTTGAGGATAGATTTTAACATTTATGACTCTAAATAATCAACTTCTAACCTATGAAGGCATCTCGTCTTCTTTTTGTCGATGTAGAAACTTCTTCTTGTCATAAATCAAAATAATCCATGAAGCTTTGACTCAACACCGTCGTATGGCATAAACAGTTGCAGGAAACAGTGCAGGATTTTGACCTGAACCGGATCAGATCAGTGGGGGACGAACCTACCCGCTTATGGAGCATGCATCATGACCCGGAGTTGAAGACACGGACCGATCCGCCTCATCTCCTCCAAACCGACCCGCTCTTGAAATTGGTATCATGACCTGGGGAGCGCGAACCGAACCGATGCCAGGGCTCACGAACCCGAACCGATAGCCATAAGCAAGAGTGACGAGCCGCAAAGCACTCAAACCGTGGGATGATACCATTCACGAACCATACAAACAAGAACCTTGATGGAACTGCCTTTGCATGACCCAAATAGGGGACTCACGAACTACCACGACCTGATGAGAGACTCACGAACTGGAGGGGTATTCACGACCCGATCCAGAGGTGCATCATGAACCAAACCGATCCGAAGGAGACCAAGAACCCGAGATGCAATGGTATTCCAAATAGTAAGTATAACTCAGGATACAGTTGGGAACAAACGAGTTAATTTCATGAGTTGGGCTTTGCTGCGGGACGTGTGCTAAGGGTTTATCGAGGTCTATAGCTTTGATTCACCACTAAGAGACGGATATTGGCTATGGATCAGTGCAGTGAAGTTGTCATGACTTCATGGGGAAAAGTGATTGTAGCAAGGCTATGAGACAGTGCAGTGGAGTTGTTATGACTCCATGGGGCAGAGTGGACATAACAAAGTGTTAGTGGTTATGGATCAGTGAAGTGAAGCCGTCTTGACTCCATAGGGCAGAGTTATCGTAACAAAGAATCGGGTGATCAAAGCGGTGGATATCGTATACTTTACGTACTGAGTGAGAGATGTGAGGATGGTTGCTATGCTTGATTGTTTGCCATCACTATGACATGCACACCCCCTCCCCCGCTATCCTGACACTTTATGTTAGTGTTACCTTAGAGTATTGTACATCTTGTTGTGCTGACTCTTTGGTTGCAGGTCCCGGTTTAGGTTTGGTTTAGTATACCTGTTATTGTTTTGTTTTGCTGCTTATTGGTCATACCATACTTTTGCCTGACCCAGAGTTTTATGTCTCTTCTTATTACTCCAGGTGCTCTTAAATGGGCAGACTAGAGACAGGTCAGGTGATTATGCACGAGTAGCTGTATCGGAGACGAGCAGGAGGCTACCACGTATGATATATATATATATATATAATCTCCCTGTTTTGTTGCTGGTCACTACTTTGGGAATCAGTAGTGTTCCTCTTTGTTTTTGCTTTAGAGCGAATTTCAAAGTTGTAATAATGTTGGTTTGGATGATAAGCTGTATTTTGGATTTCCGCTGCTATGATGGTTTAGTTTTCAGCTTATGCACTGTCTCGTCTGTTTTGTGTCAAAGTTATGTTATTATTATATTTTATCCCATGCGTTGTGAGACATTCTACGGGTTCCTTGCTAGTTTAAATTCCTTTCTTTTCATTTCTTTGGCGACCGTCCCTTGCTAGTCGGGCATTGGCACAACGCACTTTCATTGGAAATGCCGGCTGGTGCGGGACGGGCAGTCACACTTGGTATCAGAGCTCTAGGTTGCGTAGTTAACCTAGGAGAAGACACCAGGGAGAGAAAGTACGTATATGAGAGAGCGTGTTTGTGATATTTTGGTTTTCAAAAGCTATATATATACTATTAGTATATCTAAGGATGGAGTCGCACTGCACTGGCACGACTAAAGGGATGGTTAATCGTTTTCTCTTTACAGATTGAACGATGAGCCGATATACGAGGGGTACTGGTTCAGAGGCCAATAATAGGAATGCTCCTGATATGAGGACGATGTTCACTGACTTCATGAGAGAGATGCCTAGGGATGTTCATAGGGCAGCTCTTAATGCTGCAAATGGTGGTGGTGCAGTGGTGCAGGCACCTAGGGCCGATTTCGCCAAGCTCTGTAAGGACTACACTAGTCTTGGTGGGAATCCATTCCACGGAACGGAATCGGCTACAAAAGTTCAAGATTGGCTTGATAGCTGTGAGCGTATCTTCAAAGATCTGGGAATCGAGGACGCGATGAAGAGGAAGCTATCATCCCATTAGCTGTAAGGACAGGCTATGAATTGGTGGAATGCTATTAAAGCAGCTACTCCTGAGGATCAAGTTACTTGGTATCAGTTCAAGGCCCAATTCAGTGATAAATTTATCCCAGCTGCTTAGAAGTCAGAGTTGTTTAGGAAGTTCTTGGAGCTTAAACAGAATGGTAGGGCGGTCTCGGAATACGTTGTTGTGTTCGATACTTTATCGAAGTATGGATTATCCCTTATTGAGACTCTCGAGAAGAAGAATGAGAAGTTCATAACGGGCTTAGATCAATACTTAGGGGAAAGGCTTATAAACCATATTGATGATATTTTGAGTCGATTGTTGGAAAAGCACTGAGATCAGAGAGCCTTTATCCTAAGCCCAAGACTAAAGTCTCTGTTGCATCTGCAGAGGGGCCAAAGCCGTAGGCAAGTAGTGGAGGCAAGAATAATTCTCAGAATAAAAGGAAGCAGAGTCAAACCAAGGATGGCCAGAAGAGAAGTAAGAAAGATGTAGAGTGCTTTAGCTCTGGCAAGAAAGGGCATTATGCTAAAGAATGTCGAGCAAAGCCAGCGGACAGGAAGTACTTCAACTGCGGGCAAGTGGGACATCACAAGGATAAATGTCCGCAACCCTCTAAAGAGAATCAGATTGTGAAAGCATATGCTATTAATGATGTTCCTTCTTTGTCGAATGCCCCAACTGCGGCAGAGAAAGTAAAGAATGTCGTCATTGAAGGTATGCTTTCTATTTATGATGTTCCTGTTCGAGTACTGTTTGATACTGGGGCTTCCCGTTCCTTCATATCTAGTGACCTGGTAGATAGGTTGGGATTGGAACCCGAGATAGTCGATAGACCTTTAGCAGTGACGAACCCGATTGGTGGTTCGACTAGCCTTAGTATGATTTGTCGAAATTTGGTCTTATCGACTCATGGATGTATGTTTGTTTGTGATTGCTTTGTTTTTGGCTTTACTGGGTTTGGCATTATTTTGGGAGTCGATTGGCTCCAAAGATATGGGGTGGTGGTAGACTGTGAGGGATTTTCGGTGACTATTAGGGCGGATGATGGGCGGAGGGTAGTGTTTGGTGGCCTACCTAGTGATGAGGTGATGGCTAGTTTTCTAAATTCCATCGACATCCCGTAGGGTGAGTTAGCAGGAATTCCCGTTGTTGGCCAGTATCCGGATTTCTTCGAGGAAGTGACCGGACTTCAGCCACACCGAGAGATTGAGTTCCGTATTGATTTAGTGAAAGATGCTAGACCTAGAGTTGTGCCACTTCGTCGTATGGTGCCAAGAGAGCAGCGAGGGCTCGAGGTGCAAGTCAGCGATCTTTTGAAGAAGGGATTTATCAGAAGAAGTGTTTCCAAGTGGGGAGCACCAGTTGTATTTTCTACCAAGGCAGATGGTTCCCTTCATTTATGTGGACTATCGCAAGTTGAATAAAGTGACTAAGAAGAATAAGTATCCTCTTCCGCGGATAGATGATTTGTTTGATCAACTGGAGGGAGCAAGAGTGTTCTCCCAATTGGACCTCGCGACAGGATTTCGTCAGCTCCGACTAGCAGCTGAGAGTGTTCCAAAAATATCTTTTCGGATGCCGTCTGGATTCTATGAATGGTTGGTCATGCCATTCGGGTTGACCAATGCCCCAGCATATTTTGTGGATCTTATGAATAGGGTATTCAGGGATCAATTGAATAAGTTTGTTTTTGTGTTCGTAGATGACATATGGGTTTACTCGAGGATAGAGGAAGAACACAAGGAACATTTGAGGATAGTGATGGAGGTGTTGAGAAAATACCAATTGTAAGCAAAGTTTTCTAAGTGTCACTTCTGGAGGAGGGAAGTAAGATTCTTAGGCCATGTTGTTTCAGAGAATGGTATTGCCGTGGATCCTGTGAAGGTGGCTACGGTACAAGATTGGTCAACGCCCAAGAATGCGACAGACGTAAGAAGTTCCTTTGGATTATCTAGATATTATCGTAAGTTTATCCAAGACTTCTCCAAGATAGCGACACCGTTAACTCAGTTGACCAAGAAGAATCAAGCTTTCGTCTGTGACGGAAATTGTGAAAATGCATTTAAGCGTCCAAAGGAAAAGTTGACGTGTGCGCCAGTGTTAGTCAATCCTAAAGGGAGTGAAGAGATGAAAGTACACACGGATGCCTGTGGTACCGGACTAGGTGCTGTGTTGATGCAAGGAGGCAGGGTAGTAGCTTACGCTAGTCGGCAACTGAAACCGTATGAGAAAAGATATCCTACCCATGATTTGGAATTGGTAGCGATCATGTTCGCGTTGAAGATGTGGAGACATTTTCTCTTGGGAGAAAGATTCGAGTTGTTTACCGATCATAAATCATCAAAGTATCTCTTCTCTCAGAAGGATCTAAATCTCTGACAGCCAAGATGGTTAGAATTCTTGGCTTCCTATGATTTCGATATTGCATACACACCTGGAAAGGGAAATGCAGTAGCTGATGAATTGAGTAGAAGACATGCCAGTTTAGGGGCTATGTCTCTTGAGTGGAAGCAACTGGAGTGTATCGTTGGGTACGATTTCAGACCAAAGTGCGAATTGGATCCAGAAATTTTAGCAAGTTTGACGATCAGACTCACTTTGATTGAGCAGATTGGTTCTAGTCACAGGGACAATCCTAACCTACTAAAAATCATCTCCAAATTAGAAATGGGTATCGATAGTGAGGAGATGAACAAGTATGGGCTTGATCGAGAAGGATGGCTTCGAAAGGATGGTAGACTGGTTGTACCCAATGTCAATGGATTGAGAGATGAAGTGCTTAGAGAATGTCATCACTCTAAACTGACTATACATCCTAGTGGTAATAAAATGTATCGAGACATGATGCAGACCAACTACTGGGAAGGGATGAAAAGAGACGTTGAGAAGTTTATATCCAAATGCATGAACTACCAGCTAGTTAATGTTAAGCAAAAGAAACCTAGTGGTTTATTGCAACCATTAGAAATTCCAGAATGGAAATGGGAACAAGTCCCAATGGATTTCGTTGATGGGTTACCAAGGACTAGATCGGGCCATGATAGTATTTGGGTGATTGTGGAACGATTGACCAAGAGTGCAAGGTTTATACCCATCAAGTCGAATAGAACAACAGCTAAGTTTGCAGAACTGTATATGAAGTGGGTAGTGAGATTTCATGGAGTACCCAAAGGCATTGTAAGTGACCGAGATCCGTTGTCCACTAGTGGATTTTGGAAGAGCTTACAAGAGGCTTTAGGATCAGAATTACATCTCTGTACCGCGTATCATCCTCAAACCAACGGTCAGACAGAGAGGGTGAATCGTATATTAGAAGATCTCTTGAGAGCTTGTATATTGGACTTTGGCGGATCATGGGATTGCATCTGGTTGAGTTTGCATATAACAATAGTTATCAGTCTAGTATTGGTATGGCTACATTCGAAGCTTTATACGGAAGACCATGCAACTCACCATCATGTTGGTTAGAAACCGGTGAGAAATTTGTACTTGGCCCAGATGTGATAAGAGAAACCTCAGATAAGATCAAGGTTATCCAACAGCGAATGAACGCTGTTCAAGATAGGCAGAAGAGTTATGCTGATAAGAGGAGAAGAGATCTAAAATTCTCCACTGGCGACTTTGTGTTTGTCAAGATTTCTCTGTTAAAGAGCGTGATTCGATTTGGCAGGAGAGGCAAGCTAACACCAAGATTTGTTAGTCTATTCCCAATTATCGAGAAAGTTGGGAATTTGGCATATAAAGTTGAGTTGCCAAACAAGATGGCGGGAGTTCATAACGTGTTTCATGTTTCCCAGTTAAGGAAGTTCGTGCATGACCCCGATATGGCTATCTCACCGGATCAGTTGGATGACATCGAAGTAGAACCCGAGGCGGTTGGGAACCGCAAGCCGATCCGCATTGTCGAGAGCGATATGAAGCAACTTCGAAGGAAGGTGGTGAAATTGATCAAGGTTCAGTGAGGCGAGAATGAGAGTGACTGTACTTGGAAAATAGAGAAGAGCATAAGGGAACCATATCCAGAACTCTTTGCCTGGTAAGATTTTAATAGTGATAGTTTCTTCCGTTGTCAGTAAACCGCATGCTAGGGTAGGCTTGTTGTGCTTGTTGTGTATGTTCGATTGTTTGTGAATGACTGATAGGCATGCAGAACACCTTTGTATGTTTTTGGTTAAGGAATTTCGGGGGCGAAATTTCTTAAGGAGGGGAGAGTGTAACGACCCGCATTCTACGTATCGAAGGATCATAGAATATTTATTTCATTCTCGTATGAAGTCTTATGGTCGTGTAACTTTGGAGAACGACTATTGGGGTCATTTCCAATGTTCACGATTTTTGCCAATTTTTAAATGACCATTTTACCCCTGGCGAATCTTGTTTTTGCCTATTACTTTTGATTGGTAAGGAGATTTAACCTGAAACCACCTCCATTAGATCCAGATGATGGTTTACCTTTCCGTAGAGTGGTCACAAAGATCAAACGGACTTACTGTTTGGGCGATATGGCTGAAATAAGGTTTGGAAGGTGAAAAACAGCTTAACCGGGCCTAATTAGAGTGATCAACAGCTAGGTCCATAACCCATTTCGGTATTAGGGTTATGCGGAGGCTGAAATGAGTTAGGTTTTGATTCTATTTCAGTTTTCTAGCACCATTTACCTCTTAGAAACCCTAACAATGGCCTCCACCTTCTAATTTCATCCCAAATCGCTCTCTAATCAAGGATTAAGCTAATCTACGTCAAATCAAGGAGAAATAGCACCAAACCAGAGTTGGAGCTGCTGCTAGGCATTAGAATTCGACCCAAACAGTGGAGTTTTCAGATTTGATATTTTATTTGTGGCTAAGGAGAGTGATTTGCATTGTTTTTCACTAATTACGGCTAATTAGGGGTGATTAGTGCTAATTAACGAAATTATACATTATTAAATTCTGGAAAAATGTTTAGAAATTCATAAATATTATTTTAAGCCTCTTTTAGAAATTTAGGTTATTTTGGATATGTTTTGCTAAACCTTTCATTAGTTATGGTTAAGCATGATTAAGGGGAAAATATGGGTTTTGGTATGTTTGATCCATTTTGACATGATTATTTATCATTTTTGTGTTTATGGTTGATGTTATATGTTGCTATGACTGTTTGGTATGATTCATGATTTCTTAGAACAGTTAGAATGGTCGAAAATATCGTCGTGTGGCGTAAACCGTTACTGGAAAAGTTGTAGGAAACCATGCAGGATTTTGTTCCGAACCGGATCGGATCGGTGGGGGACGAACCGACCCACTCGTGGAGCATGCATCACGAACCGGAGTTGAAGACACGAACTGACCCGCCTCATCTCCTCCAAACCGACCCGCTCGTGAATTTGGTATCATGACCTAGGGAGCACGAACCGAACCGATGCCAGGGCTCACGAACCTGAACCGATAGCCATGAGCAGGAGTCACAAGCCGCGAAGCACTCTAACCGCGAAATGATACATTTCACGAACCGTATGAACAAGAACCGTGGTGAAACCGCCTTTTCATGACCCAAATGGGGAACTCATGAACCGCCACGACCTGATGAAAGACTCATGAACTGGAGGGTTATTCACGACCCGATCCATAGGTGCATCACGAACTGAACCGATCCGAAGGAGACTAAGAACCCAAGATGCAAAGGTAGTAAAAATAGGAAGTAGAACTCAAGATCTAGTTGGTTCCCAACGAGTTAATTTCATGAGTTGGGCTTTGCTGCGGGACATGTGCTAAGTGGTTATCGAGATCTATAGCTTTGATTCACCACTGAGAGACGGATATTGGCTATGGATCAGTGCAATGAAGTTGTCATGACTTCATGGGGCAAAGTGATCGTAGCAAGGCTATGAGCTAGTGCAGTGGAGTTGTTATGACTCTATGGGGGCATAGTGGACATAGCAAAGTGTTAGTGGTTATGGATCAGTGCAGCGCAGCCGTCTTGACTCCGTGGGGCAGAGTGATCGTAACAAAGAATCGGGTGATCAAAGCGGTGGATATCGTATACTTTACGCACTAAGTGAGAGATGTGAGGATGGTTGCTATGCTTGATTGTTTTCCATCACTGTGACATGCACACCCTCTCCGCTATTATCTTGACACTTTATGTTAGTGTTATCTTAGAGTATTGTACATCTTGTTCTATTGACTCTTTGATTGCAGGTTAAGGTATGGTTTAGTATACCTGTTATTGTTCTGTTTTGCTGCTTATCGCTCATACCAGACTTTTGTCTGACCCGGAGTTTTATGTCTCTTCTTATTACTCTGGGTGCTCCTAAACGGGCATACTAGAGATAGGTCAGGTGATTATGCACGAGTAGCTGTACCGGAGATGAGCAAGAGGCTTCCACGTATAATGTATATATATAATCTCCCTGTGTTGTTGCTGGTCACTACTTTGGGCATTAGTAGTGTTCCTTATATTTGACTGGGTATGAGGTTGACGGAGTTCTAGTTCAGCTCTAGGTACAAATGGCACATCAAGATGAACTCCTTAAATAACAACAGGAGATGATGGATAATTTCTTCGCTCGGATGAAAGGAATGTCGAGCTACCAGGCATTACTCCTTGAAACGGGCGAACCTGTGGCAGTAGTAGGTTTCAGGCCGATTCGACCTATGCTCTAGATCTATCCGCCACACAACATCCATCTGGTTTGACCCAACCACCGGGTCGGCCTACCACACATGCCGACCCGAACTAAAAAGTGTTCAATCATCCTAGCTTTCCGGGTCCACTTAGCGAAACTTTATCTCACAGTACTACGGATTGTAACACGAATATAGTCCCCTCTAATATCGTCCCAGGCGGGGGCAAATTCGAGTCGAGAACGGAAAATGCAATCCTTTGTCGGTCTGATCCTACGACCTGGGCCCGGTTCAACCCAGTATTCATGCCGACCCGAGGACTTCGGACAATCTGGAATCAACGCCAGAGGCTCAAGACAGGCTCCCACCATCACTTAGGGCAACACCAGAGCGATCTAGAACATGCAAGATTTCCACCATCGCTGAGCTTTGTGCGGAAGCCATCAGTGCAGAATTGAATATGTGGCAACGACTTCTCGAAAACGAGAATCAAATTGCCAGCATTATCAAATGCTTCACTCGAGGCGCCACTTCTCATCATGATGTGGGTAACGTCCATCGTAGCCCCTTCTCACGGGAGAATAAGAATTCCCGCTACCTACCTAACTTCAAGCCTCCACCTCTGCAGCCAAACAATGGCAGGACAGACCCTACCATACATCTTATGCTCTACATGCGCCACATGGAAGTGCTATCAGCTTTAGATAATGTCATGGCTAAGTGCTTCCCTCTTTTCTTTATTGACATCGCTGCCACTGGTATCAATAGCACTTTGCTTGCTGCTATATTGGTCTCGTGCTTTTATCTTCCCTGTCCAATAACAAAACCAAACCATCTGCTTACGCATGTTGGTTTTGATAATGAGTCTTTCTCTAGAATCGGTATTAGCAGTTTGCACATTGATGTCGGTGTAGTTATCATGTAAAGCATGTTTTGGTGCTATTTGGTATTCCTCATGTTCTTCGTCGGAATTCCATTCAAATCCCTTTGCCTCTAGTTTCGGCCCTTCAGGCTTTTGATTTGGCATTAAATCACTACGATACATCTTTATGTTTTCTGTGGTTTCGGTATCGACTTTTGGTAGTAACATTTTCCCCTTGGTGAAGGGTTTTTTTCGATTTTTCAAATCAATAGATTTGGATTTTTCTCTATACTATATTGAAAGTACATGATTTTCTTGCCTTTTGGCCTTCTAGAACTTATTTGGACCGTTTGATCTGTACATGCTTGTAGGGCTCTGATGAAACATGCTTTTCAGTATAAAGTCTATTCTTCTCCCTTCATCACTTTCTTCATTTGTAAGAAATTATACTCAATAACATCATTGCTCTCCGAAATATCATAAATTTTCCAAAACCAGAGATCCGATCTTTTCTATGTAAGTTTTTTTATTATATAAATCGATTTAAGCTAATGTCTGAGAATCGTTATTTCTTAGGTTCAATTATGAATTCAAGAACAACCTTTATCGGTCGCTTTTAGTTTCGGTTTTAACGATACCGAGGTTAATGTTGGCTTTTGGTCCTAGCTTAATTGGTATCGAAACAATGCACTGTCAACATCAAAAGTCACATTTTCTTTTGTTTCGGCATCTATTAAATTCCAAACTTTCATATTGGTTTGACCATTACGAATACAAAGTTATTCTTGTCTTTGAATTCGTCAGTACCGATTTCTACACTTCCTTGGTGTCGGCTAATTTTTTGATATCGATAACAAGTTGTTTGGCTTTGGTTTTGCCGATACCAAGAATTTGGACGGCTCCGATTTCAACTCCACCGTTACCCAAGACCTACATGATCTCTGGTTTCGGTGTCATTACAATTGATTTAAATGATACCAAATACTTAACCATTTTTACCATAGGTATAGTACATGATTTTGCATGGATCCATTTGAGAATCTTAGATAAGAAATGTCAATGAGTTTTCATCAGGGTTTTAAACTTGAAACTGTCAATATCTACTTTAAGCACATGGTTTGTTTTTTTTCCTAACTTATATTATGTCATTGTGCTAATATATTTTCTGTAATAATGTCACCTGGTAGAATCATTTCTAAGAAGAAACGTGTTGACGAATCAAACCAGCAAGCTCATCTATCCCTCAGTCAAAGAAGGAAATTATTCCATGTAATTCTTTCATCCGTACTCAAGATAAAGTGAACGTGATTTTCAAAAGATTTGGTATGACTGGGATTGATTCCATCCTGATTACTGACAGTGATGCTATCTAAAATCCACCAGAGGGATTCTTTGCGTACATGGCCATCCATATCTGGCAAGGTAGCTTCTTTCCTTTTCAAGTTTTCATTTGTAGGCTCATGCAGCATCTCTGGATTTCTCCTATCTAGATGACTCCAAACACATACACGTATCTTCTATGCCTCGAGTTGCTAGCACTTGAGTCAAGACAATCTTCCCTCAGTGCCCATCTTGTTCATCATTTGCTACGTCAATCTGTAGCTAAAGGAGAGGATTCGCCTATCCTTCGGGTGAACCTAACCAAAAAAATTGATTAGCAACAGCATTAATAAATTCAATGTTTGGGAAACACAATTTTTCTATACTAGATGCCCTCAGTATTTCAGTCACTTTCGCTAATCCTGGTAAGCTCTAATTCTTTTCTATATTTAGTGTTCCATTTCCATGCTTTGTTTATTCTTTGTTTCTTTTTAGCTTCCACTCCCAAGAGGAATAGCTTAAATGAAGAGGAAGTTAAGATCATTGATGCCATTTATAAGGACGTTGAAGAATTGGGGAAGCGATCCCTCATGTTGACTCTGGACAATCTTCGTAAGCTTTCCCTTCTCCCTCCAAGAAAAAAGATTTTGGGATAACCACCCGTCCATTTTTCCGGTCCTAAGCATTTAACCTTAGGTACCGACTTCTTTACTCCCCTAACCTTTTTGTTTTTGGGTTCTTCGGGTAATATTGCTATTATACAATGATTTTAAAATTCTTATTTAACTTTTTAGTCTGTTTACTCTGCATTTCTGACACCATTACTTTGATCAGTTGCTCAGGCTTCTGATGGGGCATATACTATTGCTGCCATGGCCCGATCTAGAGTTGCGGCTAATAGAAGGCTTGTCATAGCTGTTGATGAACCAGTCTCGAAAAGGAAAAAGAATGAAACTACCAATTCTTCCTCTCTTGGTAAGGAAAATGTTTTTGTGGCCACTGAGCAGCAAACTCCTAATCATACTGCTCTTTCTAGCGGCTTTACTCTCGTTGTTTAATCTTCACAAACGGAGACCACAGACAGTGGTTTTTGTCAATCGTATTTGGGTGCCTGATTACCCAAGATTCTTAAATTTGTTGGGACTAGAATTAAATGTGCATACTTCTCCCAAACATGCCAATCCCTCTGGTCTTCTTCCCATATTCAAGATTTTGAAGAAGTTTTAAGGCTTTCTCTTTCCTCTAAAGATATTGTCAATATTTTGCTACCCTCCTTGCTTCAGATCCGATAATTTGTGATGATCTCCTGTTGATCAACAGCTTTTGGTGCGGCCATACCTTATTTGATTTCTCTTGTTTTTCATTTTTCATAAATACTGATTCTACTTTCTTCTGGTCCAATAATTAAGAAATGGTTCTCCCTCCAGGAGGTGTCTACTTCGTTTTCTTCTGAATTGTGAAACTCAAATAGGAGAGAGCCGTTCTTGAATCCATGGTCAATGCTCTGAGTGCAACGAAAGAAGAGTGTGAGAAAGAAAACATGGAGTTAAAAATGTCTCTTGAAAAATCCGAGTCCGAGCTCCAGGAAGAGTAAAAGTCCAAGAATCTTCTATCTAACAAAATTTCAGCTCTTGATCGTCCAAGCAAAATCTTGAAGATTGAAATGCATGAATAGTGACCAAACATAACGACCAGCTGAAAGAGAAATATGACCATCTTTCTAAGAACCAATATAAGTTTTCAAATACTAAACGAATAATTTTCTATGCTAAAGATAGAACTTCCACATTCTTGGAATTTTATCTTCTAGAGGAGATTTTGAATTCTTTTGAAGATGATCTTTTCTTGGCATACTCTGGTAACTTCCAAAAGTATCCTAAAATGGAATTCCCTTCGATTGATCCTCCTATTATGGGCTTAGTTATGAATTGAATCAAACAAATCAATCATGGCATTTAATTCCCTGGAAGAGATGCAATAGAGGTGGAGCGGTTTCTGTATATTGAAGATCTTCCTAACGATTTTAATCCTTATGATGGAGTGGAGAAAGACGACACTGTTGTGGCTGTCAATGAGGGGGATGACGATGTTGAGGATCTTAGATTTAACACAAAGACCAACATGATGACTTTGGTGGAGAAGATGACATCCCTCTTGTTTATGCTAGTGGTACTCATGGTCCTGGTGATAGAAACCCTGGTCTTTTGAATGCTCGTTCTAATCAAGATTCTGCAGCAAATCTTACTAAAGATAGTGGTTCCTCCAATCTAAGGCAGAAAAGGAAACAACATCCTGCTCATCCTGAAATCCCTACTTCTCAGGTATGACTTTAACTTTTGAAGTGTTTTCCTCCATTTTTAGTTTAGGGTAATTGATTCTCTGTAGTAATGTGACACCCCACGTCCGTAAATGTCACTTAGAAAGGGAATGCATTATGTTTCGTGAAGCGTTATAGGTAAACAGACACAGAATATTACAAGAAAAATATAAATAAGACAGCATCGGAAATTCAAATTTTTATTTCAAACACAAATCATACATCGTGGTCCAAAATATCATAAGTCAAAAAAACCATTACAACAGTATAACTTCTGTCTTTTACCATCAGAGTACATGAATACTTAAAAGAAGACATAATTCCCCAAATAAAAGAGACAAAGCCATAATAGAGATAAGAACTTGAGCCATACTTCGAAAGCTCCAGCAAGATGATATCTGAGTCCTAACTAAGCTTGAGTGTTTCCTCCCTGAGAACCTGTGGGGAGGGGGAAATGGAAGAAAGAAGAGAAAACAAAAGGGTCAGACATAAAGTCTAGCGAGTATAGTTTCTTTTAGCAAGTAAATAAATAAAAGTTGCATGACAGGCATATAAAGTGGATAACAGAGATCACTACATAAACAGCAAGTGTAACAAGGTAGACATGATAAGGTGTATACGCTTCTCTAATGATTAGTCTGCACTATTACTAGTATAACTAGAATGATATGATCCCTTCCACTATAAAGTGGTAGACTTAGGCATACGTCCAAATGTACCCTAACGACTACCCTAATCGATCGACTCCCTACTCCGTAGATACTTTGTGCCGACCCCACAGTAAGATGTACCACGTCCTAAAGTGGCAACCCCTAGCTGATATGAACAACCCTGTATCTACAGGTGTCACGGTCGTCTTATCCCCTTCTTCCCGGCTCACGCACGCACATGGCCCGGTCGGTTTGCGCGGCCTACACCGTCCTCCACGTTTGAATCTCTTACAATCAGTCCAGTAAGCGTGCCCCTTCTCAGACCTAGTAAGGAGTACATGTTTTGATACTTACTCCGGGTTACTGGATGAAACGTGTCCCACACAATATGATACAAGCCCTCCCCTTTGTCTTGTATCCCCACTAGGTTTTCTTTGGCTATGTATACCACTATGTGTCCTTAATTACATAACCCTATCATTTCTACAAGTTATGTTTACCCTAAAAGGTGTCTTTAATTACATAACTTTATTATTCCAAACGGTCATGTATACCACTAGGTGTCTTTAATTACATAACCTTATCGGGTTAAGTTTGTGTGCCTATATGTAAATATTACCTACCCCCTCCAGATTTGCTTAACCCATCCATTATCCAATCAATTTTACTTAACCCTAACTTTAGTTCACAATCATACAATCCTTATGGATTCGATTTGGTTAAGTTGTCCAATTTGTTACCATATCCATTTGTGGTTTATAATGGGCTAGACCTCCCACATTAGGCCTACAACTTGTGGATGCTGGATATGATGGTCGGGTCCTGGCAGTCTTATTCCACAAGTTGGGCTTAACCTCGTGTCATAGCCCGATTCATATTTGCGCACTTAGACCTCTCACATTAGGTTCAACATTAGTGGCTGCTGGATATGTCTGTCGGGTCCGAGCAGACTTCCACCACTAGTGCAACCTAACCTCGTGTCATAAGTGCCATTACAATGTCTAGTTGTAATTACTAGACATTTCATTCTTATCCAATTCTTGCCTATGTCTTTATAGGTGATTATGTCCCTAGTTTCCCCTTTTTGAATTACATGTCCAATGATGTCTATCTTCAAATTACGCCAATATTAACCTTTTTCCGCCGTTCCTTAGCTAGCACCTCACAAAATTGGTGGCATGCCTATGCTAGATAATAGCCTAGTCACAAACGATAAAAGGGGAAAATAATAGGAATATAACAAAAGTGATTGTTTTAACATAACTTGGCATAAACATAAACTAGCATGGTGATAAGGTGAATATATAAGCATAAAATTGATGAACTTGTGGCAGTCAATATATTCTAACATAAATATGATGTCACTACAAGCATAATAAGATCTAAATTAACAATTTAGATGTCCAACAGGTTTAATATGATAGGCACAAGGCGATAAACTAGATCACATAATTCAGATCCAATGGTTAAAAAATAGATCTAACACAATTAGGGTCAAAATCCACATCATATATAGTCATAAAGTTACAATAGATCTAACAGGATAGAGATTTAGATCAATAGTTAAAATAAATCTAGCATAAATCATAGAATGCCACAAAGATTGCAATACATCAAACAAGATAGAGATGTAGATCTAAATCCTAACCAAATCAGAATGTCATATGTTCATGATTTACAATGGATCTGATATAATTTAGGCATATGAACAAATACAAGTCGTAGTTGTGTCATATTTACTTTTTAATATTCAATTCTAAAAGCAACTAGAAACTAACAGAGTTTGGATAGAACTAGAAAAGATTGGATCTTGAATCTCCAATTGACTTGCTTTAGTTGAAGAAGATAACGAATCCAGACTAGTTCAGATACCGGCAGAGTTTGACCACCATGAATTCTTGATGAAGAAAACAAGAAAAATAACCACGTATATATAGCTGCCAGACCCTCTGAAACCGGCTACCACATCAACCCTAGGGGTGTCGACACCCCTGTGGGTGGGTCGACCCTGGTGTCGACACCTCTTAAGGGGGGTCGACCGCGGTGTCGACACCCCTCTAGGGGGTTCGACCCCCCATAGCGAGAAATTCGCCGCATTCTACCATTTTGATTTTTGAACGATCCTGGATATGGTGCTGACTCATATATGACTCCTATATTACTCATATGTATATATATATTTCTTCTGCGTGTATACAAACTTAAAACCCTCATAACTACTTCATACATTGTCCGTTTTACGCAAACCAAATGTCTATCTTGACCAGAATTTCGAGACGTACGCAATGGCGTGGTCCATTTTCCTTAATTCTGAGTATTAAATGAATTATAATATAATTTATCCTATTTTAATATCGTTAAAAATACGGGGTGTTACATTCTCCCCTACTCAAAGGATTTCATTTCCGAAATCTCTAAGTTGATAATAAGGCATATCTTACCATCCATCATCCATCTACTCATCCATCAATCACTAGTATCCATTGTCCTTAAAGACTTCTAATGCTTATATGAATATATGCAAGGATGTGTGTATATGTCCCAACATTAATGCGGAAATCAGGTGGTCTACCAATTCAGTTGACCTCCTTAATGAAATGTATGTTAGTGCCATGAATCCAATATGTATGCAGATAATCCTATCATAACATGTGAGTTCTATATGTGTGCACACTCATTCATCCAAATGCAACATCCATATGTTGATACATCTATTTTCATCCATAAAAGAAAATAAAATGTATACATATCCACATGCAGTATGAGACTGATTGAGCCGATCTAGTGCCTAATGTGTGTGTATATGCGTCCACAGGAAGCCACTAGCAAACACTTGCATCCACTTGCATCCATCCAACATAACATGTCTCAAACACATGTTTACATCGATAGGATTCCTATCTAAAGGTCAAAAATACTATGGATAAGATGTATTCAAATGATAGAAACAAGCATAGATAAAACTTTGGAAAAAGGAGTTAAGAACATACCCTCAAAAAGGAAAGGGTATGAAGCACGGATCTTGTTTTCGGTCTCCCAAGTCGCATCCTCTGGGTTCCTCCCTATTGAACCTTTAGAAACTTGATCTCCTTATTGCGTAGCTTCTTAACTTCTGATCCAAGGATAAAGGAAGGGACTCGCCTGACAGTCGCCTCCCATTCCACTTCTACCTCTTCCAATACACTCGGCTCAACGACTTCCGCGGTTTCATGCAAACATTTTCGTAGATGAGAAATGTGGAAAACATCATGAATACCGGATAGATTTTCTAGGAGTTTTACTCTATAGGCCATTTGGCTAATACTCTCGGTTATGGGAAATGGTCCCACCAACCTAGGTGCCAACTTCCCTACTGATCCGAAGCGAACCACATTCCTCAGAGGTGATACTTTAAAAAAACCAAGTCTCCCACCTCAAATTCGATGTTTGTCCTTCTCTTGTCTGCATAGGACTTCTGCCTATCTTGAGCGTTCTTCATCCGCCGTCGAATGAGGTCAATCTTTTCACACGTTTCTCTCACCATATCTAGTCCAAGTAATAATCTTTCTGTAGATTCCCAACAATAATTTGGTAATCAACAGGGTCGTCCGTACAATGCTTCGAAGGGTGCCATGCCGATGTTGGATTGATAGCTGTTGTTATATGCAAACTCTGCTAAAGGAAGATGCTCTTCCCAAGTCCCTCCGAAATCTAGGATACACAGCCTCAAAATATCCTCTAGAATCTTGTTCACCCTCTCGGTCTGCCCATCGGTCTGAGGATGATAAGCGGTGCTCAAACATAATTGTGTACCTAAATCTTCTTGCAAGTTCCTCCAAAATTCACTAGTGAAGATGGGGTCACGATCGCTTACGATGATAGAAGCTAATCCATGAAGATGAACTATCTCCCGAACATAAATTGCTTCCAACCATGATGACGTCCTCTTACTCTTAACTGGAATAAAGTGAGCGCTCTTAGTGAGTCTATCTACCACAACCCAGATGCTGGTGTTGCCTTTCTTCGATCTAGGCAAACCATCTATGAAATTCATACACTACAACAAATTGACCATATTACAATGGTGGAAAAAAGTTGTAAAAGAATTTTTACAACGGTGGGGCAAACGTTGTCTTTTAAGAAGTTGTAATAGACTAAAATATTTTACAAATTTTTTGCACCGTTGCAAGACCATTGTGACTTTATATATTTTAAAACTGTTTTTCACTGTTGTAATATATTTCATTACAACTATTTTGCACCCTTGTAGAAATCCTTACTACAACTGTTATGCACCGTTGTGAATTCTTAATTTTTAAAACTATTTCTATTAATTGTAATACACTTTATTATAACTATAATTGAATACAATTATATGTGCAACAAAAGCTGGGTAAACAGAAAACAAATTGATATAAATTCAAAGTATCGGATCCATTCATACAAAAAACGTTACAACTTTATATTCAAAATACAAAACTAATTAATCATATATCATTATAGTGATATATATCAATTCTTCGTTAAAAATGATGATTACATAAACTAACATCCACTTGAAATACATTTACTTGTCCGGATTTACAGCAACAAATAACCTGAAATAAATTAGTGAACTTATAAGATGATTTTAAAAGATCATACCTAGCAAAACCAAGTCATAGAATGTAGGATTATGTCTTAACATACCTTCTCATGTATAAGTCATAAAACATAGAATTGTAACTCCAATGGTGCCTGTATTTCTTCTTTCTAGAACGCTACTGCAACACTAATTTTTTGGTGCCTTGCTTAATTCCAATTCGTCGATCTCAGTTGCAATCCTCTTTTCTTGTCCTTGCAAATGTTGAATGTATTCGATGACATCCTTTACTATGGATGCCTTGTCCATCTGAACCAAAATCATAATATTCAACCAATACTTTGAGTTAACTCGTTGCCAATACACAGTTTGTATTGATTTATGTGCTATTTGTGTATATATAAATTACCTTG
Organism: Allium sativum; assembly: GCA_030737875.1. Taxonomy (NCBI): domain Eukaryota; kingdom Viridiplantae; phylum Streptophyta; class Magnoliopsida; order Asparagales; family Amaryllidaceae; genus Allium; species Allium sativum. Next base: position 599,372,714 of record CM060920.1, read on the forward strand.
GTAATATTTGGAACTAGGCTGCGAAGGTCGTATAGCTTATCATTAAGCCTTCTTCTCCTGATTTTTTCCAGCATTAACATTGGAAGTAGAAGAAGAGTTGTTTGTTGTTACTGGTTCCAAATACACTTTCAATACCTGTAATGACAAAATAGCTCACCAAAACTAAAAGTGACGACATGAATAAGCATGATGTATGTTTTTTTAAATTGATCCATTTAATAAACATTAAAAGATCTGCAACCTAAAAGTGATGACATTAATAAGCATGATGTACGTTTTTTTTTAAATTGATCCATTTAATAAACATAGATTTTACTAATTTCAAATACACTTTCAATACTTGTAATGACAAAATAACTGCAATGACAAAAAATAGATTTTACTAGTTCCAAATACACTTTCAATACCTATAATGACAAAATATATGTAATGACAAAACAACTCACCAAAACTAAATGAATTTTTCAAACATTCATTCAAAAAAATTGGTGGTTGTACTTCCGTCAGTATATACAGAAGCGCAAGACATTCTTTTAAGTAGACTGAGAATAATAGTCACGCACCACAAAAATGAATCCATTGATTCTATTTTTTTTTTTTGATTAGCCGAAGTAGCCGAATATAGAAAGAGGCTTCTTTAAGCTTTACTAAGATTATATATTTCTCCACTTTTTCCATTTGTGGCTATCATCTCTTGTTTTCCCATCTTTTTTTTCCTCCATTAATCGTTTGCTTCCAATCTAATCTGAAAATTACTTATCTGGCCAAAAACATTAACATGTTACCAAAAGTATACATAAAACTAGGATACAAAAACTACTACGACGTTATTTTTTTAACACAAAGCCTACTCTCGGCATTTCAGAGATATTTGATATTATTTGAAAAGATTATTCTTATGCCACTAAAGTATGCATTGAGTAATACCCATTGGATATACAAAAAATCTGTCTGTTTGTATTTAAGCCACTTTAGATCTTAATCTATGACTGGTCACTATAACAATTGGTGGAATTTTTAATCAAACATTCTTTGGCAATCACATCAACGCTTCATATTTCTATTGGCTAATGCTAATATGTTTTAGACATAGATATTAATCAGAGCCTACAAGTAGACCATTTGATTTATTAAATTTGATCATTCGACAAGTTATAGTGTAGCCTCCCTATAAAGTCAGTACTATTGTTGTCAACCGCATTATTTCGATCATCATAGTTAGAAAACATCATCATTCCAATGAAACACCCTTTCAAACAATTTATGAATAAAAAACCAATTTCAACTTCCCCTTTTATTAAAATGGAACCGAATATAAAAGCAGTTATTGTGTGTGTAGTACAACAATTATAGATTACCAAGAATGAATACAGGCTTCGCCAGATTAAACGGTGCTTTGAATTTCGTAATCTCGCCACTTGCGCCCACTCTCGCTAATTGATTGGAAAGCATTTTCTTCAAATTTTCTGGCAGGCCCTTGTTTTTCTCCCCCTTTGTGATTAGCAATTGCGACATCGCTAGATTTGTAATTCTTTCGGCGCTGGTATAGCCACCTGGATCATCTCGCGATGTTTGGGACGAGAAGCTGCGGCTTTTTCTGTAGCCACATAGAAATTTGAAATTAGGGTTAAAGGGAGGAGATTTCAATTGCCTGGAGAGGATGAGATAGGAATAAATTGTGAAGTTGGTTCATTGATGAAAATATCGTTTCTAACAGCGAAAATTTCGCTAGTTGGAGCCAAATATTTGGCCTTTGGAGCCAAAACTTGTACTTTGGAGCCAAACGGTCTACGACGTAATACAGAAGTGAATTAATAGATGCATTTAAGGATAGTGGCCTATATACTATATAGGTTTCAATGCACTTTACACCGTAGTTACTAGAAAAATATTTCAAATTTAATTCCTTCAACGAATTTTTATAAATTATTGGATATTACACAAAAATAACTTTAGTTAATTCTAAGGGAAGTAAAAAAATGAATTTCTAAATTTTATGAATATTTTAAATTATTTCTAAAAAAATTCAGAATTTTACATTCTTCAAAATTTTACATTCTTAGAATTAAACATTGAACGTACTATTAAACAATACATATTGCTTAGAAGTTGATTTACAATATTTAACAAAAAAAAAGCAATTTATTAAACATTGAATATTTTACAAAATTTAAAATTGTTATTTTTTCATTTTTGAATTTTGTGATTTTAAGTTTTATGCATGTTTTTGAATTTTAAGAATGTTTTTAAACATGTTCAAAAAAAATCATAAACTAACATTTAATTTTAAATAAAATTATAAATTTTAGTTATTAAAAATTAAAATCATAAACATCTATTACAAGTAAAATAATAATAAAAGTTTCTGAATATAATCATCTATTACAACTGTCAGAAAAGAAATGTTTTAATAGACGTTTACTACAACTGGTAAAGAAAAAAAGTTGTTGTAAATGAGTTTATTACAACTTTTTTTAAAAAAACATTGTAAAAAACGTCTATTACAACTATCAATTTGTGACTGTTGTAAAAATACAGTTGTAGTATGGTCAATTTGTTGTAGTGATAGAGACGCTCTCCCATTTCCACTGAGGAACCTCCAAAGGATGATGTAAACCACCAGGCTTCTTTTGCTCGGCTTTAACTTGCTGGAAAACCAAACATTGGTAAATAAATTCGGCCACATCTTTCTTCATCCTAGCCCAAAAGAAAACCGTTTTCATATCTCTGTACATCTTATCACCGTCTGGATGAATAGTCATCTTAGAATAGTGGGCTTCTTCTAGGACTGCCTTTATCAAGCTTCCAGTTTGAGGAACACAAAGCCTTCCATCTCATTACAACCACCCCTTTTCATCTATGGCATATCTACAGAGGTGACTAGAAGTTTCCCCATTTCTGAGCTTTTACATGATGTCTAAAATCCGTGGGTCACCTTTTTGCGAAGCTCCTATCCGATCCATAAGAGTCGGTCGTATCTACAAGGATGCAAACAAATCAGGCAAAATCTCTATGGAGGGTCTAAAATCAAAAGCTGATGTGAACTCCAAGCACTTTCTCTCAACAAACAGAGGACTCAAGGCCATTCTCTGCCTACTTAGCGCGTCTGCCACCATATTACCCTTTCTAGGGGTATAAGAAATCTCAAAATCATAAGAAGCTAGGAACTCCATCCACCGTTGTTGCCTTAAATTTAGATCCTTTTACGAGAATAGATACTTAAGAGATTTATGATCGGTGTATAACTCGAACTTTTCTCCAAGTAAATAATGGCACCACGTCTTAAGTGCGAATACTATGGCAACTTGCTCTAGATCATGGGTGGGGTAGTTCTTCTCATGAACTCTCAACTGTCTACCCCCCATAACACACCACTTTCCCTTCTTTCATGAAAACCGCACCAAGCCCTGTACCACACGCATCAGTGTAAACCGTAAACACTTTGTTCCCATCAGGCAAAGTCAAGATTGGGGCCGTCGTCAGAGCCCTCTTTAAATGTTGGAAAGAAACATCACAATCTATATCCCATGAAAACGCCAAATTCTCCTTCGTTAGCCTGGTGAGCGGGGCTGATATCTTCGCGAAGTCTTAAATGAACTTCCTATAATAACCTGCCAACCCAAGAAAGCTTCTCACCTCTGTTGCATTTCTAGGAATCTGCCAACCTTGCACTGCAGCCGCCTTTGCGGAATCTACAGCTATCCCTTCTTTGGAGACCACATGCCTTAAGAATCTCACCACTTTTCTCCAAAAATGGCATTTAGAGAATTTCTCCTTAAGCTGATGTGTACGGAGAGTTTTCAAAACTTCTCTCGAACGCTAGGCATGCTCTTCTTCTCTCTTGGAGAAGGCCAAAATATCGTCAACAATGACCACTACAAATTTGTTCTGAAACACCCCACTCATCAGATCAACAAAATAGGCGGGTGCAATCGTCAACCCAAAAGGCATAACAAGCCATTCAAAGAAACCATCCAGAGTTCTAAAAGCGGTCTTATCTATGCTATCCTCTGCCACCCTCAATTGATGAAACCCCGTGGCCAAGTCTAATTAGGAAAAATACCGAGGCACCAACAAGCTGATCAAATAAATCATTAATCCTTGGGAGTGGGTACCTATTCTTCTTAGTGTGTTTGTTAAACTCTCTATAGACAACACACAAACGAAGCAAAAACCATCCTCCTTAGTTGCGAATACAACTGGAGCCCCCATTCGGATATGCTTTGTCAGATAAATACTTTCTCAAGTAGCTCCCGTCCTTGCTTACTCAACTCCCTCCTTTCCCTTGGATCCATATGGCGTACTGGTAATGCAATTGGCTTTGCATTTTCCACCAAATTTATACAAAAGCCGATCTTGTGCCTCGTAGGTAAACCACGTACCTCATCAAAAACATTAGAATAATCTTGGACCACCGGAACAGATTGCAGTTCATCGGTAGATGCATCAAGAGACTCTAGGAAACTAAGCATAACTGACCCTTGCGGGTCACAAGAAATTTTGAGGGTCCTCCCATGACAAGTCAGAAGCCTAACGACCCTCCTCTCGCAATCCAGAATGGCACCATATGTGGTATGCCAATCCATTCCTAGAATCAACCCATAGCCCATAAACCCGAGCACATACGCGTCGCATTCAAACTCGACGCCTAATACAGATATTTTCAAACACCGATAGATCATAGATAAATGAGCCAAGCCACCAATGGGGTTTGAAATAACTACAAAATCCACTACCATACTAGTAATTAAGTGTAGAGATTCAACCATAGAACTAGATATAAATGAATGTGAAGCGCCGTAATCAAAAAGTGTTCTAATAGCATTGTTTGAAAGAGAAATTAAACCTTCCACAGAGATTTTTCTACCTCTACCAGGAGCATTGATCGCGAGAGCATGCACCTGCCCTCCAGAAGTCGCTGTTCTTTACCCTGTCCCTGTGATCCCTGTTTCTTCGGGCACTCTCTACCGAAGTATCCGACCTCTCTACAATTAAAGCAAGTGCTCTTCCTTATCTTACAGTCTTTGATCAAGTGACTTTCTTTCCCACAACCGCGACATTTTCTCTTATCCTTGCCTTTGTCATTCTTCCTACCTTTCTTCTGCTTTTGTTGTTGTTGTTGTTGCCCCTTCTTGGGCCACACCTTTTTATTTTGCATTGTTTCCTCAGCCTTTACTTCCTTCTTTTCTTCCTTATCTTCCTCATGCGTTACGGCCATATCGACAAGCTTTTCAAAAGTGGCTCCCATTGGAATATGGGACATGGCTAACCAATAAAGGGGTTCATTTAGCCCTTTAGAAAACCGTAATGCCTTCTTGTGCGTAGTATCCACTAATTCTAAGCCGAACCTTGCTATTAGGTTGAATTTGTTCACATATTCTTTCACCGTCAAGTTCCCTTGTCTGAGTGCCAAGAACTTCTCCATCTACATGCTTTTCTCGGCTTGGAAAAGAATTTTCATTTCAAATCTTTGTGTAAAATCCTCCCATGTTTCCACCGGAGGTCCAGCTTGGGTAATATCCCACCAAAATTAGGCTTCGTTTTTCAGTGGCCAGGCGGCTAACTGAACCTTCCTTCTATTCTCTACTTCAAAGATTACGAACAAGTCCTCAGTCTCCTTGAGCCAATTCCGCGCTTATACAAATGTCTTGTTCCCATGGAATGGCTTCCCTCATATAGCACGGGAGTCCTTGCAGATCTTAGTGAAATTATCAACCCATGGAGGGGGAGGAGGAATGACTGGTGCAGCTGGGGCAGGAACATTTCCTTGGCCTTCGGCAGGCGCCGTGGCCTCCAAATACCTACGGAACCATCTGGGTATCGTGACGCCCTCTGGGATATTAGGAATGTTTTGTTCCCCATACATACTGGAAAAGGAAGAGATTTAGACAAAGGACCGAAGGATATTATATATGGCTTTTTGGGTAATGTTTTTCAAAATAGGCTTTTCTTTTTGAAAATGCTTTCTTTTAAAACCTTTTTGAAAATAATTTTCAAAAACTTTTATCTAATCTGGTAACCTTCAGCTCTGATACCAAGTGTGACACCCCACATCCGTTAATGTCACCCACAAAGGGAATGCATTAAGTTTCGTGAAGCGTTATAGGTAAACATACACAGAATATTACAATACAGATATAAATAAGATAGTAGCGGAAATTCAAATTTTTATTTCAAACAAAAATCACACATAGTGGTCCAAAATAACATAAGTCACAAAAACCATTACAACAATATAACTTCTTTCTTTTACCATCAGAGTAAGTAAATACTTAAAACAAAACATAATTCCCCAAATAAAAGAGACAAAGCCATAGTAGAGATAAGAACTGGAGCCATACTTCGAATGCAGCTCTAGCAAGATGATATCTGAGTCCAAAATAAGCCTGAGTGTTTCCTCCCAAACAACCTTGGGGGTTGGGGGGAGGGGAGGGAACGGAAGAAAGAAGAGGAAACAAAAGGGTCGTACATAAAATCTGGCGAGTCTAGTTACTTTTAGCAAGTAAATAAATATAAGTAGCATGACAGGCATATAAGGTGTATAAGAGATATTACTACATAAATGGCAGGTGTGACAAGGTAGACAAGATAAGGTGTATACGCTTCTCTAATCATTATTCTACACTATTACTAGTATAACTAGAATGAGATGATCCCTTCCACTATAAGGTGGTAGACTTAGGCATACGTCCAAATATACCCTAACTACTACCCTAATCGATTGGCTCCCTACTCCGTAGATACTCTGTGTGGGCCCCACAGTAGGATGTATCATGTCCTAAAGTGGCAACCCCTCGGTGATATGCATAGCCCTGTATCTACAGGTTTCACGGTTGTCTAATCCCCTTTTGTTCGGCTCATGCACGCACATGGCTCGGTCGGTTTACGTCGCCCACACCATCCTCAATGTTTGGATCTCTTACAATCAGTCCAGTAAGCGTGCCCCTTCTCCGGCCTAGTACAGGGTACATGTTTTGATACCTACTTCGGGTTACTGGATGAAACAAAACCCACACAATATGATACAAGCTCTCCCCTTTGTCTTGTATCCCCCCAGGTTTTCTTTGGCTATGTATAACACTAGGTGTCTTTAATTACGTAACCCTATCATTTATACAAGTTATGTTTACCCTAAAAGCTGTCTTTAATTACATAACTTTATTATTCCAACCGGTCATGTATACCACTAGGTGTCTTTAATTACATAACTTTATCGGGTTAGGTTAGTGGGCCTATATGTAAGTATTACCCACCTCCTCCAGATTTGCTTAACCCATCGATTATTAAATCAATTTTACATAACCCTAACTTTAGTTCACAATAATACAATCCCAATGGATTAGATTTGGTTAAGTAGTCCAATTTATTACCATATCCATTTATGGTTTATAATGGGCTAGATCTCCCACATTAGGCCTACAACTTATGGATGCTGGATATGTCGGTCGGGTCCAGGCAGTCTTATTCCACAAGTTTGGCCTAACCTCGTGTCATAGCCTGATTCGTATTTGCGCACTTAAACCTCTCACATTAGGTTCAACGTTAGTGAATGCTCGATTGCTTTGGCATTGAATCACTACGATACACTTTAACCTTTTCTTTGGTTTCGGTATCGACTTTTGGTAGTAAAAGTGACGGTTCTAGAAGATGATTTTTCACAAACGATTGAATCGGGGCTCGAGAGTGGTTCCGTTGAGTTCGTATAGTTCGTTACAAAAATAAAATGAGTAAGGATTGCTATATTTCAAGTTTGGATCAGTTGGAGGTCATGTCAATCTCGTAATACGCATAAGATTATCATTTTGGGAAACTGCCTCGGATTTGGATGATTCTTGTACCGTTGGAACCGTATTGTTGTAGTGATGCACGATGTCAAGTTTTGAGGTGAATGGACTTGTCATTGATCATGCGTAAATTAAACATGCGTCAATTTCTATGAGAAAATAACATTGTAAATTCGAGTTTTAATGGCTATCTTCTACATACGATCAATTTATGGCTTGAGACAAGACCTATTAGTTTTAGAAGGCATTTTTCATACAAATCGACAGGCGGCACATGTCGATTGGATTTCTTAGTTTTTGGGCCTGTTTGAGAATTAAATTAATAAAATATTCTATGAACTTAAATTCCTATTGGCCCAAAAATTATTCTTGTTATTCATTCGGGTTGCTACTGTTCATGGCTACCACTTCCAACAATAGCCAGGAATCCCCTGACCAAACGGGGCTTAATTAGGTGATGTCTTCAACTACAAAAATGTACGTGAAGGGCAGGGAAGTGCATCGCCACCGCTCAATCAAGGTGCAGTGGTTTGAGGTGGTGCAAATGTGGGTACGTTCATGGCTGTTTTGTGGGAGATTTTGGTGATCTACAGGCGATGGTGGGTGGCGCATTGTGTGGCGTTGGGACATGCGAGGCATGGGGTTTCTTTGCTGATAATGCGGTGACCTGAAACTGCGGTAGGTGGCGGAGGTGCGAAGATGTTTGATGCGACAGTTTTAGGGCTTCAGGAGATCATGATTTGAATGATGGTGAAGGTAATTAGCATGCTAATTACTTTCGTTAGTAAATTAAGATAATAATTGTGTCAATTTAAATAGCTTAAACTTGCATTGACCATATCTTTTGGGTACACTATCGGATTCAAACGCGGTTTATTACATTGGATTCAAATTGATGAGCTCTACCAAGTAGAGAGGGTCTATGTTGATTTGGTTGAGGTGAATGACATTATCTCTCACTTTACTATAGTGGTTCATATAGTATAAAAACTGCATTTTAGCTTAAATGAATTTTAAATGGAATTTTTAGAATAATAAAATCTAGCTAACAGTTTTACGAATTGGTTAAAAAGTTTTTTTAAAATATTTTAAGATTAAATATCATATTTTATCCCTTTTATAAACTATTTGTCGATAATGCTAGATTTATGACATTTTGACACATATCCCTATTTGACTGCTTCAAATAGATTTCATTTATCCCATTATGATAACACAAATGTTTGTATGTTTTTTTTATCGTTTATAGGGATTTTTATTGCATGGTTTCTTGTTTTCGTAGTTTAATTGATACACCATTTATTGACAATCTCAAATTAGGATATATTTGCGAAAAAACCATGGAACATACGTATCGACATTAGGGAATTAGTGGAGTTGACAAAGAGCACGATTCTGAGATGAACGTCGGATGCCTTCGCTGAATGAGTATTTAACTAAGTTCGAGTTAAATACTTGGTCTGAACAGTCGTTAGAGATTATGGTTGATTGATCCATATCGACTATTATTGATGTTGGTCGTTTGACAAACTTTGACATGGACGAAGATGGGTATTTAACTAGTTCGGGTTAAATACATAGTCTGGGTGGTCGTTAGCGAGTACAAGAGAGTAATCGATATTGACTACTATGGTATTTGGTCGTTTTGACCAACTTTGACATCGACGACAATGAGTTTTTGAGGAGCCTCATTGGACCGCCCGTTCGATGCTAGATTCGACGTGGGATACATTTGTACGAGGCAGGATAGATGCTTTACCGGTGAGTACGGATGGATGGTGTAATCCGTAATTTGAGGTAGTTTGATCTTTAGAGTGAGCAGAGGACTGCGACTCTTAGATTCGAGATTCAGATGTGCTCGAGTTATATAGACGTGATATGTCAATATTATGCGAATCACGGATTGGCAAGATTGTGAGGTGGATCAATAGATGGATTAGTGTGGAGAAGTCTATAAAGAGGTGAGGCTGTAGGATGAATCAATGCTATGCGGTTCGTACTGGGACAAAGATGCAGGATTATGGATCGGTATGTTATCTACTTTTTGGATGGAACAAAGTTATTGGATAACAGACCCAAAGAAAGGGTATCATAGGGGAATCCACTAGGATTGGTAGGATTATGTGCCTTGGGAAGCGAGCCTAAGCGAGGAGCGCATGTGTCAGGGAGACACAAAAATTAGTTACTATTGACTGGGTTGAGGGTGTGCTCAACTAGAGATGGAGCGGGGAACTCAGATGAATTAGGTGTGCTGATGAATCGTTGATAGCTCAGAGTGTACAAGTGGACTCAAAGAAAGGCTGCACAGATGGAGTTGTCATATAACCATACACGTTGGTCTAGTTCCTTGGACAACGAGCATAGGGTAGTAGGGCACATGCGCGTAGGCATGGAGTTCCACTAGAATCGGGGTTTTATAAACCCTTGAAAGATTAAGTCAGAACGAATAATCAACATAGGCACAAGGTTCGGAGGTGATAGATAGGACTTGTTTGATGGATGCTATGATTGTAATGATTACACCTATCTTATATCTCTTAGTATAATATCATCTTTAGGGTTCTGGAGAGTGGATGGGAAGTAGGTCCAGGACGGGCTATGGAGATTGTTCTATCTGTAGACAATTTCATTTCATGTTATTCTGAGTAGCACATATTATCTTGATTATATGTGATGACTCTGTGTATTTGAGGACAGGACAGGTATGACCTTCCATACCTTTCTTCCTTATACTATTACGAATTGTGTAGTATTTGAGAGTTATTTATCGCTCATGTTAAACTGTTATCTAACCCAAGGTTTTATGTTTACTCTTATTACATTCAGTGCTCATCCACGATGCTGATGAGAAGACGAGGTGACAGGTATTAGCAACGCTTGTGCTATAAAGGTGGACTCACAGGAGGCGATACCTTTTCATATTATGCTTGTATTATTGTTGTTCATCCCGCTATTTTGCACTGTGAATCCATGATGGTGTTATTTTGTTATGAGACAGTTTATCAGTGAGTTTATTATTAATCTATAAAATTTGTTGTTATGTATAAGTGTATGGATATATTTTTCAATTATGTGGTTTGTATAGTTATTATTGTCTCATCTATTATACTTATAATTATTATATATTATCTGATGTGATTTTAGATATTTGACAGGTTATGTGATTTATGATTCAGTGTTTTGTTTCCTTCTCTTTTCACCTTTTCTCTTCCCTTATATTCTATTTCCTTTCTTCTTTTTTAATTCTTTCCCTTAGCTAGCATTCTGCACTGATAGTGTAGGGCGGTCGTTACATCCTTGGAGTTTTTCCTTAAGTTCGTGAAACAGTTATATGAACCAAGTTCTCCAAAAATTTGATGCAAGATGTTACTTCCTCCCACAACCATGAATCCATGCTTTTTTTTGCCAAAGTTAACACTGATTTACTTCAAATCAAAACCCTAAACTTTTGTAAACTCATGGCGTAACCGCTGATCTTGCTATCCAGGCCAACCCCCAATAAAACATTTCTGACACATATAGATGTGAAAAGAACAGGATCCGACGAACCTAAATGTAACGAACCAAGATTTTTAACGTTCTAACATATATGAAATTTGTTTGAAATAATATTTGAGAAAGTTATATTGTTTATTATTTGAATCCGGTCTAGTTAAATCATATTTGAATTAATTTTGTATATGTGAATTTATATTTTAATACTGTAATTTGAATGGTTTGGGAAAAATGTTTAACGTTAGTAACATTTTTAAACATAACGTTTGTGAAATAAAAAAATTGTTTTGAGATTTAAACATGAGTTTTATTTATTTTGTTCAGTAGTTTGAATTTTTAAGTTTGTTTGACTTGAGTATTTATTTGATTTAATTATCTTTGTATATAAAGTTGTTTGATACAATTTTTACGGTTTTCTATATTTAAAAATTTATTAAAATATTTTATTGTGAAAGCTATAAATTTAATTTTAATTATAACTTGAGTTTTATTTTAATTTATGTAGATTAAATTAATATTATACATGTTTAAAATTTTGTGTTGAAATAAAATTTATGATTTATTTTAAATTGATGTAGATGTAGAATTGTTTTAGTAACTTTAACAATTTAAGTATTGTTTTGAAAAGAATAGGAATATACCTTGTTAATATTTACTTAGTATTGCAATGGTATATATGCACTTAGAAAAAATGTTTACTTTAAAATTTTGCGACTTGTCTCTAGTTACTATGATTTTTACGCATGTTTGCTTTATTCTAGAATTACACCACGCGTCCTTCCCCGTATACTGTATCGTGTCCTCTTTCTTAACCCCCCTCCTCTCCTTTATTCTATTGCATTCCTCCTTTCTTTTTTTATTCCAGCCGAAAGGATAAAATCCCAAATCCAATTTTGTTTTTCCCTAATTTGCTTCCTTCGCCAAATCGTGAAATCACGACGCTCCCTAACCTCTTTCCTCAACGCCGACATCTGCCTTTGCCTTCCATAACGCTACCGTCGCCGCTTGAGGCGATCTCATCCACTTCAGCCACGATCAAGCCAGGCCCCACTACAAATTGAAATCTATCCCGCCTCTCTTGTTTTTATGGAACTGCTCTTTTGCATTTAACAGCTATACTTTCGAGCTTAAACCGTTCTCTCTCTCTCTCTCTCGTCGATGGACCCGTAACCCGCACAACAGCCCGTAGCCTGAGCGGTCCACCACCATCTACTGTTTTCTGTTCTCACTCGTAGGTCGAATGTAAGTTTTCTTACAGATTTAAACTTTCTTCAAGTTCGCAGTTTTGGTCTCGCTAAATATGTTTGTTGTCCTATTGCTTGGGTACTCTATCTTGTATGTATTCGTTTTGGGTCGGGACACTTTGAATTGTTGTTGCCACTTTGCCTTGGGTTTTACACTTTCTGCTACGATGATTTTTTTGCATTGCAACTGAACCCATGCAAACACTTTGTACCAAAAGAACCCCGCTACTCCGATTTTTGGTGATAAAAATGCTATAGCCACATGCTTACGCCACAATTCATGCTTGACATTTTCCCTCATATACCCTACTGTGTTATTTTCAAGGTTGATGTAGCATTTCCTTTATGTGCTGGTCACTTACTTCGTTACCCAGTTTACTTGGATTTATAAATATATTTACACCATATATTAGGCTTTAGTGAACGATGAAATACCTAGGTTTTTCTAAGCTTAAACTCAAGCCTACCCGTTGATGAAAGTTGTTCTATATCTTGTTTTCTGGTTTCCTTTGCTATATAAGTTTTATGCCATTACATAACATGTTTTCTTCATTATATATGCTCACTATTTTTCCTGTTATAAGGAGCATGTCTGTCTTTTGGTGCATGTCATTTGCCAATTACTAGTTCTAAAACGCACATAATGCCCATGTCCCTTTACTGTTCCCTTTGACTTTGTGGAATAAATTGGTTATAACTAATGAATATATTTTTCCTGAGACTGAACCAATATATTGTCGCATATTTGATACTTGTTTGTCATGTGTTGGCAAAATTCATTGACTTCATGATTTATCACTTGCACATTCAGGCATAAGCCTTATACAGTCTGCATAATCCATAAATATATGTTCTTTCGTTTTAGCACTAGATAATTATGTAGAGGTTTGGTACTGTTTTAAATATGCCATCTTTTTGTTAAACCATTTCGGGATCCTTGCATATTCCACATGCTGCATGTGGTTTTTACGCATGAACTTATTTAACCACTGCTTGTGTAAGCCCGCTTGCTTCCTTACATATTTTAGTAATCTTGCATATTTACTACTTACATGTACCTTTCTTTAATGTTAGAATCATACTCATGCATGAAACCTGCACTCGCATGTTGACTGGTTGTTCTACTTGTCATATTTCGGCAGTTCACCTTGGAAATAACTTGTGGGGATTAAACTGATTATATCTAGTGTTATCGGAATTTGCTAACTTGAAATAAGTTTAATCTTGACTCGGGTGTTTGGTGTGTTTTGCACGGAACACTCGGGTAGGTCCTAAGTGTTCTAGATTTTAAAGATATGCGGTTCCCTTAGTTGGAGAGGAACGTGAAGACGCAAGATGCATTTGCGCGCACTTGACAGACTGTAACCTTCTATTTTATTTAAAATCATGTACTGTAATTATAAATTCGATTATTGTATAAAAAAATTGACTTGTAAAACTCTGATTTGTTTAAAAATTCCGCTGTGAGATATGCTGTTGTTATTCTGTTATGTAATTTTGTGTGTATTTTCAATTTAAACCCGCTAAGCTAAAATAACGAGCTGTCGTTTTGAACGTTCTAGTTTGGTTTAATTACCGACTTGGAGCGGTCAAAATGTCAGGTCGTTACAAGTGGTATCAGAGCCAGGTTTGACAAAGCTTAGCTTATCAGCTTTAAAACACACATTAGAGAAAGGATAGTGATATCCTAGAATGAGTGGAATTGACACAAGAATTACCGTTGAGAGAACGTATTTTGAAAATATAAATTGTTTGAAAATTTAATAAATCATTTTGGTAAAGCATACTTAATTCGAAATAAACAGTATAATAAGAGTTTTCGAATATTTATCAATGTCGAAGTTGGACTGTCAAGTATGTACGGATTTTGAATATACCCTCGGCCAGCGTATGTATAGAGTCTTATGCGTAATAGACAGATATAGAATCACATTCTAGTCGCTTGAAAATAATTATGGGATGATTGTGACATCATTAGAAATTTATTTTTGGGTTTCAAAAATGGGATGACTGTATTGTTTCAATTTAAACATCGAGAAATATTCGAAACCGTTTAGATAAATGATTGAAATTGTTTGGATAAATATTAATAGAAATGATTTGATAAATTATTATGAACCAGAATGGATAAGCGAAATAAATAAGTAGAGTATGAATTGAACTTGAAATTGAATTGAGATAAATTTGGTAATCATTGACATAAGATTGAATAATTCCAATAAAATGTTTTGATAAGGTAATGCGAACTTGAGTAGATAAGCGAAATTTAAATAAAGTGATGTATTCATTGTTGTAGACATAAATTGCAATTGAATTTTGACAAAATTCAAAATTAAATTGGAATAAAATTGAACTTGATCGAGTGTCTGGAAATATAATTTTGTCGCTTTGCTTGTTGCGTTTATTTTCCCTCGATCTGGCGTCATCTTTCGCTTATCGAATTCGAACCGTTCGTGCTTGAAAATTTGAAACTGTCAAATACTTATCCTTGAATCCTTTGTCGAAATCCATTGTCGAGTTATTGGGGTTGTCGGAAATATGAATATAAGATAAACGAATAAATTAATTATTTACTAATGGAATTTGAATCGAGTGTTTTGAAACTACTTGTTGTAAGAATAAATGGTTGTTGAAATTTAGTTGAGATGTATGATGAATGGATGAGTGGCGAACCACTAAAATAAAAAAGGTATTCCAAATTAAGATAAATTGTGGAATAAAATGCATTTAGTCATAACAAAGGATATTGTTTTGACTAAAATTTGAGAATTAAATTCCGGAAAATTTTGAAATTGATTTCTAAGGTTTGAAGAAAAAAATTGCTAGTAGTAGATAAGAGTATTTTCAAATAGAAATGTTGAAGTGATTTGTGAAACGTGACGTGATGTGTAAATATGTATAACTTTGAATAATAATAAAAAAACAGGGATTGAATCTCGAATATGAGTTGAACGATATCCATCCTATTGTATTGGGATAATATAATATGTATACTTTGAATGAATATCTCAAAGAAAACTACCGAATCTAAATCTCAAATGAATTGAGTAGAAGTTTGATTTTTCGGCTTGTTGAGTAAACTTGAATATTTTAAGAGAGATGTGAATTTTGAGCTATATTTTATAAGCTCAAAAGAATTTGAATGAAAATTTGAATAATATATTCAATTTGGAATATAATTGAAATTGAGATTTGGGTTTTGAACTTGATTCGAATCGAAATTTAAAATGGAAACTCAAGTAATGGGCTAATTTGAACCTTCTTCCGACTCCAAATGTAAACAAATTGAATTTGAGGTTAAATTGAGTTAAATCTCGAAATTGAAACCGACAATGGTTAAGAAATTTGAAACTTGGGATAATTGATTCTGATTGGTTAATTTTGAAAGTAGTATTCATTTTAAAACTGTTTTATTTGAAATTATGGTATTAGATTTATTTAAATTATTTTGTTATACACCTAATTATCTTTGTTTCCAAACAAAATTTTCAAACTTACTTTTCCAAAACCCTATTCATTTATTTCAAACCATTTGCAAAACCTATATAATTTAGCTTATTTTTCCAAAACTACCTATTTATATAAATCTATTAGATATCAAGATAATTGTTTTACAAAGCATATATATTTATTTCAAATCCATTTTAAAAAGCTACCCATTTATTCATGTTAATTTTATATTAAGCTATTATTTTCCAAAATTATTTTTTTATGTAACTTAGTTATTTTGATAGACATATATATCCAGTCCGAACAAATTAAGATCCAAAATGATCGAATTTGTAAATTCAGTTGAATATCGATAATCATAATGTGAAATCCAATTTGAATACTCGAATCATACGAAATTAACTAAATTTGATCTTGAAAAGAGAATTTTGAAAATTATCGATATACAAATATTTTGATATGAAATTTGAAACTTATACATATATGAATTGTATAAGTATGAGGTTCGAAAATTATTGATTTGGAATATAATTGAAGTGAAACTGATAACCTTATATAATGGATTTATATGAGAATGACGTACTTGAAAATGAGATTTGGAAATCTTATGTAAATGGACACTTATATAGGTGTGATATGTCGAAACATGAAATGAAGTGCTATATATATAGTATCCTATGTTTCAACTTAAGATATGGGAAGTACCTTCTTACGACTAGCAAACCTATTTTGTAGGTATTTCATGTGATGATTGGGATGTCCGGACGTAAAACTTGTATGTTTCCTTCGAACTCGGCTACATAACGAAATTCGCAGGACTGGGAGCACCTACGGCGATGAATGTTTCCTGGGGGATCCAGACGGAACCATTATGTTTGCTGCGATTTATGGTCGGGTTGTGATGGCGAAATCCGCAAGCTGGGAGCGCCTACGGGCATGGATGTTTCCTGGGGGATCCAGGCGAAACCATTATGTATCTGTGGTCCTACTTGAGATATAAGAGCGTAAGGTGGCAGTGATTGTCGAACCTGGCAACACTCTGTGAGTATCTCAGGTTTTCTGATTTCTTTTAGATGCCTTTTGTTGATTTCTCATGATGAAATTTGTAGGGAAGCGGCTTCCTATGGGTACGGATGCTACCTGGGGGAACCAAGCATAACCATTGTGTATCTGTGATTCTTGAGTAGTTTTAACAATTGGTATTGGTTAGAACTTCCAATATCTGTAACGACCCGCCATTTTGACCGTGCCGAATAGACAAAACATGTCAACTCGAACCGTTAAAAACGACAGATTGTTATTAGCTTCTGGAGTAAATAGAATACATCAAAGAATCATAGATCACTGACTCAGATACAAAGCAATATAACATATCGCGGCGGAAATAAATAATACAATAGTAGTTCATGAAGCCACTAGATAAAATTTTACATTAGAGTTTACATAAATCAATACAGCGGAAGTCTAATATAATAAATTTTGATACATAAGGAAATGATAACAGTATGAAACACAACAAAGATAATAGCTGACACTAGAACAACCGGTCAAAGAGTAGATACAGGTGAGCAAACCCAATATAAGCCTCAACTCCAAGGATAAATCTCGAAACTGGAATACTCGATCTGACCCGAGCAATAATGCAAAACAAAACAACTCGGATCAGGTCTAATATTCTCATGGAAGAAAATCAACTTAAATGAAATGTTCAATGAAATGTAATCAGTAACTTAGAGGATGTTTGGGATCACAATCCTCTAAGGATCCGTCAAACTAATACTATATAGTATAATACGCTATATACAATAGTGTCTATCAATAAAGTAAAATATCAAAATAGCGTAAGCGGGGTTACCATGATTACTCTTACACCGTTTATATATTTGCAAAGTATATACAGTAACATAATTCCTTCGTAAACTGGAAGTTGATCAGAGGGCACTCCATATAAAACAGTACAAAACAAAATCGTAGTGGGCTCGTATAAGGCATGTGACAAGGCACACAAGGAATGCCAGTGTGGATTCACCGTTTGTAGAGCCGAATTGGTGGTAACGCATAGCAGCTACTACCGCCCACCTCGAGACACACTCCCATAATCAAAAAGGCCCAATCGAATCTCAACAGTAATAGAATAGTATCGAAGAAGTGTGCTCGATAGGAGGTACGACCTCACTTGGTCCATGCATAGCTCCTATTTTAGCCACATCAAGCTGACTCAAGGTAGTCAGGGTCTCGTAATTAATATGAAATACAAAATAGAGTCGTTCGTTAAATCACCCCCTTCATTCTGGAACTCCACCACGTACACAGTTGTTAAAGTGGTTTTCGGTATTAGCAGAGAGTATGACAATAGTCGATCCTGGTTTCATTAACAACCCATCGTTTACATTTTCCACACCGTGGTCATTATTTTATAAATCACTTTATGAAATAGTATATATGAAATCTCATATTTTAATTTTGAAATCAAATTTAAATATTTAACTTTGATTATATTAAATTTGAAAACAACTAAAATCGCTTAACTCTAATCGATTTAGAACCATATCGTAAAGATTTCAATATAGTATAAACTAACACTATTCATTTAACATTGATTATAATTTCGAAAGTATTCACATAACGAATTTCAAATCCAAAATCGACTTATATTTAAGTTATACCTTAAATATCTCAATTTCCATTTATATCAATACCAAACCATTTAGCTTCTATAATAATTTAGTTTGGTTTATATTCGCAACAATTCAGGTTCAAAACAATTCAAATAATTAAATTTCCACCTTAATAAGAAAACTTTCCAAATCAATTCACATAAATTAAACATTTTGGTTCGAATTCAAAATGTATAATTCAAGTCAAAAACTTACTATTCAATTTTAAAAAAAAACATATCGTGGTATGCAATTCAAGTCATGAAATTTGAAATCATTATTTATAAATTCAAATAATTCAGTTTAAGTCGATTCCAAAATCCAATACTTAAGTTCAAATTCAGTTAATATAATTCTAACCAAATCTTACATTCTAATTCAAACAGTTTATACAAATTTTAAACCATTCTTATATGTTCGATTTCACAAATATTCCTATTCAATCCATACGATTATAAAGTCGATTTCATATATGAAATCTATATATTCAAATTCACATTCGGTTACTTAAAATCGAATTCATTCCATATATATCAATTATAAATTCAAATACATTTTCTCTTAAATTTAAAAAATTCAAATTTAAAATCGATTTCACAATTCAAATTTATCTCGTATAAGTTCAAACCAATTTGAATTCAAATTTATTTCATATTTTTCCCGATTCAAGTCTACTAAAAGTTCCTATCAATTCGAATTCATAACTTAATGTGAGTTCATTCGCTATTCAAATATCGTTATATAAATTTATGAGACGACCCAAACTCACCCTTACGGGAAAGCCCGGATTGAATTGAGAAAACGACAAATCAGAACATAAACAGAAGAATATTTCATTGCTTATTAACACAATTTACATCAGAATACAAGAATATATCAGAGTGTGAATAAATATTACACAGAAAAACGTCAGAGATTAAAATACATAGCAGCGGAAATAAAATGTAAAAATGCAATGCGTAGTGGAAATACATTAACAATTACAAACGAAAGAAATGCACGGATACAAAGCATTCCGAATATAGCTCCAGCTGTAATCTATGATCCTGGGAAAAGAAATATCTGCGAAAACAAAAACTACTAGCTGCCCGTGTGGAAAATATGGGCGCCCAGAGTTTAGGTTAAAACAATAAACTCCAAGTCAGTCATGGGACTGGTGTGGGAACTAAAACAGTTATTTAAAACTTTACTTTTAAAATAAGGTAAATCAAGGGACCACGCCGTATAACACGGAACGGGTTTACCCCCAAGAATACCAGTGCATAAAACAAAAAGCGCAATGCTAAATAAAGAAAAATGAAGCTATTAAAAGACTCAGGTTCTATCACATAATGAATGCAGTTGAGGATAGAGTTTTACCTTTTAATAGCCAAATGTGCTTGGTACGTTTTAAAAAAATATCTTTATTATTACTATAAGTGAAGTAATCAACTTCAAATATAAATGTATCAATTATAGACGGCATGAGCGCCCCATCCCACTATGTCGCCATATTTAGTATACAATAAAAACAGCAAAATGTCGTACTGGAAGTTTGGATTTCCATCATGGTGGCTCCTGATCCGAAACATCTATCGCGTAGTACAATTCCCAATGGTTTACGTCGCAGGCATGCGAAAACACCGTAATGCACATCCGCACTGTCCAGGAAACAAGTTACCGCGGCTTACGCCCAAGCACTAGAAAACACTGCTAACTCTATCCATCTGGGAATCACGGGGGTGTACCCTATCCCTACTGGTGTGGGTCGACCACACCAAGTATCACCTTGATCGACCGAATCCATGACAACCCGTAGGATGTCTATCCTCATCTCTAAAGCGTACTGATCAAACCATCAGTTTGCCACCATACTGGTGTGTGAGGATCGCGAATTAACGCGACCCAAAGATGTGCTATTTAAAGTTGTGCTTTGATCATCATCCACCAAGCTCTGCTTTTCAACAACAGCATGGATCACTGCAACTCAGCATGTCACACTGTCATTCCATACCGTACCACTGATTTCTACCGATATATAACCTCTGAGCTTGTACGTCTCAGAGAAGGGTGTTAAGCAAGACAATAAATTCTCCACCACCAAACAGATAAATATTTAGCAGAGATCAACGAATACAATATAAAGGAATACAACGTCAGACATACCATCCATTTCCAAGTCCGTTCTGGGTCTGAACAAAATCGGAGGCACCTTATTCATCGTCCCGTATGTCCAAGACAGGAGAGAGGCCCTAGCATATCCGTACAATCAACAAGTATGTCTAGACGGATACCACTGTAGCCCCTTCAAGGTAGTCACTCCAATCATGGGCATCGGTAGCAACCCATCCATTCGATGTGAAGATCGTCGGTCTTGCACCGTCTTCAATCTCTTCAACTTTTCGTCGTTTCCGTTATTCAGAATGGGTTAAACCCGGTATTTCTGAATAACTCGCGTATCTTATAATCAAGTGCTATAACAACACATCATACACCTCATTCCAATCCAAAATATTCTTTTATTCAAATATTCTTTTCACAATTTAAACCAAAATTAAGGTTTTCCACACTAGTCGGGATTAGCGAACCTTACCGAAGTAATCATTTTTTTATTTTTCCCAATCCCAACCTATTCATTCCATGGAGCAAAACTGGTAATACTCCATATCTAACACCACGTTGTTATCGGTAAAAATTAATTAACATTTCATGTTCAAATCTAATTAAAGATTTAACTATCGTTTGGAGCAAAACTTGTGATACTCCATTCTCGATCATTTCTTTAAGTTGATAATTTTAATTATCACATTCACTTTTCAATCTAATTAAAGATTCATTAAAACTCCACTTAGTTTTAATCTTCCGAAAAATCAATATTAGTGATTATTTAACTTCGGGAAATCAAACATGCCGCGTCGACAATCTACACCGTACCACTGATTTCTGTCGATATATAACCTCTGAGCTCGTACGTATCAGAGAAGGGTGTTAAGCAAGACAATAAATTATCTTCCACCAAACAGATATATATTTACTAGAGATCAACGAAAAGTATAGAAATACAATGTTAGACATGTAATCCTGTCTTTAACTGGGTTAAAGAACCAATGTCATTTAAAACACAGTTCACAATAAACCCAAAATCACATTCCATTAATTATGAAATCTTCATGAAAAACAGATCAGTATATAATTGATATCAATTTCCGTATCCGACTAATAATATAAATGGAATAACAACAAAGCCATTTAAATTCTATATATACTAACAGTCTTGCTCCATAGAAGCTCATCTCGATTATTACCAAATCGAATTCCATTCAATTCCAATTTAATATATTAAATTGGAAATCTTTACTTTGGAAAATTCCATAAGTCTTTATTAAAAGATTATAAATTCCAAATCATATTCTTCACTGTTAATTGGGTTAAAGAACAAATTTTATTTAAAACACCGTTCACGATAAACCCAAAAGTCCAATTCCAATTAAATATTAATTAATTGGAAAACTTCACTAAATCATAATTTAAAGATTTATTCTTTTCTCAACTGGGTTTAAGAACAATGTTAATGAAGACGCCGCTCACGACAAACCCAAAATCGAATTTCATATCAAATACAATGCTCTAAATAGAAATTATATCGGCTTATATTCAATATCAAATTCTGATACCAACAAATATTGTATTGGGAATAAAGATATATATATATATATATCTTCCAAATTCCTTAACAATATCCGTTTATAATCACGAAATCCAATATCAAAATATTCCGGAGATTATTTCCATTACAAATCCATTCCAGTTTATTCTTTGGAAAATTCTGGTCATTTTAAAACCATTTTCAAATCCAATTTATTTATTTCTAAAAATAATTAAATTATTATTCTAGTTAATAACTAGTTCATTTCGATAAAAATATATTTTTATCTTTTCAAAACTGGAATTTTTCATCCAAAATCTTTCCAAATCATTTATTATGATTTTACATAATTTTTCCATATTTTTAATAAATTTATTATCGCCCGTACAGTCGGATTCCAATAATGACCACCGAACTACATCCATTGCGACCTTTTTTGAAATTGATTGGACATATATCCTAATCTAACCGTTAGATTTCAAATCTCTTACATTTATTAGAAATCTCTTTTTGATAAGAACCCAATGGTTCCGGTTTAAAGAGAATCCGACGGTCGGACCTCCCGTAACATCAATTTGAAGTCAATGGTTGAAATTCGCGGACTGCCGTGGCATGGCGCGGCGCGTTCTATTAAGGCCATTAAATATATATAATATATATATTATACATATTTCATTGATTTCTTTTTAAAACGTATTTTATAAATAGTTTTAAATTCGTTTTAAAAATGATTTCCACTTCCATTTCAAATTTAAATCAAAATTGAATATTCCATTATAAATTCGTTTTAAATTCGTTTCAAAACGATTTCAATTTTATTTTTAAATTCAAATCAAAATTGAATATTCCATATAAATTCGTTTTAAATTCATTTTAAATCGATTTCAATTTTTTTTTCAATTTTAAATCAAAATTGAATATTCCATTATAAATTTGTTTTAAATTCATTTTAAAACGATTTCAATTTGATTTTCAAATTTAAATCAAAATTGAATATTCCTATATAAATTCATTCTACAACGATTTCAATTTGATTTTCAAATTTAAATCAAAATTGAATATTCCATTATAAATTTGTTTCAAATTCACTTTAAAACGATTTCAATTCCATTTCAATTTTAAATCGAAATTGAATATTCCATATCATTTTAATATTCGTTTACAAATTCATTTCAAATCGATTTCAATTCCATTTTAATTTTAAATCATAATTGAATATTACATATCATTTTAATATTAAAATGATAATAGTTTCAAAATATCAGATTTTGAAACCACTTTTCTATATTTATTATAAAATGAATAAAATCGACAAAATTCCCGTTCGTGTTAAAATGGCGTTTAACTACTTAACACGACTTCACATTTCAATATTTTCTGAATATTATTTTAAAATATTAGTTAATTCTGAACCGGAATCAGACTCAATCAATTACCATATAATTTTAGTTATATGCATTTCATACATCGCATGTATACAACAATAATGATAAACAATAATTAAAAATTCATCCAACATCCATAGTGCATTCTACAACCGTATAAGCATTAAAATTAATAAATAACGCTTATACAGGCTATCAACCCATCGTTTGACATATCACTAATTTATTGGGATCAGCGTATGTCAAATATTTTCCGAATACCCATGTGGCGTTTTCAAACAACAAATACTGTTTATTATTTGAGCAGTTCGGCGATGTGTAAAAATTATCGTCCCAATCAATATCAGTAAAATGAGTGTATATAAACAAACCGTCCGGTTTGTAAATGAATATTTATTTTATTTTCATTTCATAATAATTTATATATTTATTTTTATAAATAATTTTTATGCACAATAATATCAATACATGACTATCCAATAACAATCGAAACAAACAATCAACTAGTCTGTACAAAAAATAGTGTCGGGGCCTCTAAGCCCCATCTGCAACCTAGTATATAATAATTGTAAATTAAATTGAGTGAGAGAGATCTCACATTCGTTTCCACTCCTCCGTTCTTTTATTTCTGAATTTCTGTACTATTTGAATTTGAATTTGCCCCTAATTCTGATTTGCTTCTTTTTTATTCTGGTCAGTTCTGTGTTGTAGTATTTTTCTTCACGGTTCCAATAAAACTGACGGTTCGGAAATCCAAGATCGTATGAGCTAGATATGATGATCAATACATTAATTACAATTTCAAAATAATTAATTATAATTAATTAACTAATTAGCCACCCTTAATTGCATTTAGGCCATCTTCTTCACATTCTTCTTTGTGACCTACAGACCATTTCGAACCCATATGAGCTTCCAAGGTTTCCAAACCATGCGACAATCAAGGCTTGAGACCAAGATCAGAATGCACAACGTCAGAGCCGCCAACGCCCCCTTTCACCTCCCTCGAACCCGATGAACTCGAAGCAGTGCCCTCTCCAGAAATTGCACCCAAATGCCAGGACTTTCAACCAGGGACTTTGAACCGGAATTCTGAATGAAATAGTATACGAGAATCGATCAACCCAGAATAAAATTGAAGAGCTGAAGAAGCTTATTGATTTTACTTGAAGGCCATTACTTAATTCAAATAAGATTTTTTCGATCGAAAAAGGGACTATTTTGACCGCTCGTATCAGCGTGGCGGTAGTTTTGTGAATAGGCTAGGGTTTTGGGGTTTTTAAAGAAAATATATACATTATTTAATCATTAATTAATTCACAAATTACTTGTTTAATGCTCCGGAGTCCAAACGAATTCCAACGACTGTCGCCCTAGCTAAACACCCCATTACGGACACAATGGGATATGTTTCATAACCCAATTTGGCTATTTAAATCAGTTTTTCTTTAAAATTAAAATATAAATCAATATATATTGAATTCAAACGTACATTTTAATTTATTAGGGCCACATACTGACTCCAAAAATTCCCGAAAAATAAATCTAGCTATGTTTTGATGATACGGTCCCAAAAAAACTAATTTCGTCGAATTTGGAGACCGTTTGAAAAATGGTCAATTTCTGGTCGATCCAATTCA
The DNA here is from genome assembly GCA_030737875.1 of Allium sativum. Lineage (NCBI taxonomy): Eukaryota > Viridiplantae > Streptophyta > Magnoliopsida > Asparagales > Amaryllidaceae > Allium > Allium sativum. The sequence continues at coordinate 599,397,994 of CM060920.1, forward strand.
AATTTAAATTACCAAACACATTTAAATTTACTGCGCTGACATATTAAAACAAAAAATTATGAAATTTGAAACCTAGCCATAATTTGACATTCTGGATCCAACAAAAGTGGTTATATCGAAAACGGAGGTCGTTTGCAAAATGGCTATTTGTTATATTATATAAAATTTTATAGCGACTATTTCAAATATTAAACTGGACATAACTTTTTATTCCCACTGAAATATGGATTTTTCACATTCGTTGGAAAGATATTTTTAAACTGATTCAGATATTTCTTGTTTCGCTAAAATCCGATTTATTTTGAATCTTGTACACTCAATTGAAACTTGGAATCGAATTTTCAAACTACCTATGAACCTCTAGTTTTTCAATAAATTTTTTTTTATTGAAAACTTGGATTTAGATACCTTTTTGGTAGTTCGACTGTGGTATTTCTTTTTTGGTTTTTCCGGAATATGAGCGTGTGACTTGTTATAATTGATCCTATTGATAATACAGAGAACGACCCTGTCATCTCTATTAAGATGAGGAAAATATTGTATAATTGTTCGATTTTCCGCTATTTTTACCATCCCTCTATGTAAATAACCCAATATAGGTTCACAATCAATAACAATTTTGTATTCTACTTAAAAATTCGTTCCTTAAGTTGTATTTTTTTCGTTCATGATTATAAATCCAATAATTATATAGGTCTTCGTGGTAATTTTAAACTCCTTTTATAATTATATTTCAAAAATTCGTTCTAACTTCGATTTAAATAAATTTTTAGTCATTATTATTTAAAATAAATCATTTTAAATATTCAGAATCCGTCAAAACTGCTAAATAAAAATTTTAAATTGGTTTTGGAAATCCGAGTTGTTACAATTTACATCTATAAACTTCGAATTTAAAACGCAAAATCTAACTTTTCCAACTCTTGGTTTATTATTAAAGTTTATAAAATATAAATAAAAGAAAAAAACTGTTGAAAATATGTATATATATGTATATAGGTTTATAAAATTCTAAAGTTAATTAGAATATAGATTATAAACATATATAAGATTAAAATAATATAGAAAACAAGTTTAAAATAATTATTCATTATAATATAAAAGTTAAAAATACTTATATAATTAAAATATATAGTTTAAAATAAATAAATTATAAGTAAAACTTAAATAAGCAATAAATCTATATTTACTTATAAAAATCATTTCAAAACATATAATTCAAAATTATAAAAAATTAAGTTTAAAATATAAATATATAACAATATAAAGTCTTAAGTTATTATTTAAAAATCAAAATACTTCGAAAATACGACCAACGGTGTCCGTATATAGTTTCTACCCTATGGTCAAATGGTACGGATATTTATCATTTCAACACGCAATTTATGAAATTTCTACAGGTCTATAATTTCAACCCGCAATCCCAAATTCAGTAAAATCGTTCAGATCAATTATTTCAACCCATAACGATTTTCCCCAGTCTAATGTCCGTTCGGGTATGTATCATATCGACCCGTAGTGATTTTTCCTAAACTAGGGGTATCTACAACATAACAAATTTTCAATCACATCATAGTCGTATGCAATCAGTGCACATACCGATCATATGAATATCATGTCGCGTATGAAAGTGTATATTTTAAAAAAACAACTTCTACTGGCAATCATACACATTTCATAACAGTTCATTTAGTTGATCTAACATCTATGAAATAATGTGAGTCAGATGTGAGATAAACTCACCTTTCGTGGCACAGATTGGAAACAACGGACGAATTTGATGCAGAATTGAAACAGCGACTTCAATGCACGATCCAGAACGGATTCAACTAGACGGTCACTCAATATTTTATTTTTTATAAGAGGAGGCTAGGGAGTTTCAAAGGATTGGTACGGTTATGGATTCTGGGACGGTTCCCAAACTCAACATCACCCGACACAAAAAAATACAATGAATTCTTTACTAAATATAAATATATTTATCTATATGTATATATACATGATAAATTAAAGAAAAAATATATATAATTAAAATTTTATGCACACCAAAAGTCAGTTATATAAATATACATTTTCATATATAAACAACCACATGAACAAACACATCAAAAATGTATATATTAATATAAATTATAAATGAATACCCAATGCAACACACATACACATGGCTTAAGCCCTTAATGTAACATACAAACAGACATATACTAAACCGACTCACGTGAACAATCAATATACACACAACATACATCAACTCAACATACACATTACAAGCACTTATGTACACTCATGCAGGAAACTACACACACAAGAGCTTAGGGAGAAGTTTGTTGTTTGGACTAGGAAAGCTATTGGAGAAGGCATCGAGGAGGTCAGCTTCGGGAAGGTGGATGTGGCACTGGGTGCAACTGGATGGAAAAGCTCGGGTTAGTAGCTGTTCGGATCTGGGTTTACCTCGGTCGAAGGGGAGGCTCGAGTGGAGGTGGAGCGGAAAGCTGAGGCAAGTGGCGAACAGGGCGGTGCGGTTCAGGTTCGAGCGGAGCCACATCTCACGGCTTTAGGAGGAGGAAGAGTGGTTTATAGGTCAGCAGTGGTGTGGTCGGAGCCAGCGGAGGCACCAAGATCAGGAGGGATCGTTGCAGCTACTGATGGACGGAGATCGGGTTCACGGTAAAGTCGTTTGGAAAATAAAATGAAATGGGGAAGAGAGATTAAAGAATGGCGATGGCTTTTGGGAAAAAGGGAGTAAAGGTTTTAGGATGGTTACTTGCATTTATAATTGAAGGAAGAGGACACAGTACATTTCAGTTATTATTTTTATAAATCTGAAGAGGTGAAAAAATCCAATGAACGTGCGGATCGAGGGAGGAACGCGTAACATAGGATTTTAAATATATGAAGGAGCGGATAAATATGAATTTCAAATTTAATTAGCTTTGAACGGATGTTTGATCCCAAAATCAAAAACCACATTTCTTTTTCTCTACTTATTTCTTAAATAAAGCGGTGCAGTGCAGAATGACCCTTGGCAAAAAATGGAACAGTGTTGGAAAGGGAGTAGATGGAAAATGGCAACCATTGGCAAAAGGAATTGAACAATTTATATTTGAATGAATAGTTTTTTTTAAATACGAAAAGAAAACAAATCCGAACAATAAAATTTTGAATGATGTTTATCAACAACGATCAAAATGAATAACATATCGGCAAGGGAAATACCTAAAAATAAAATCAAAGATACGATTTTACAAATATTGAAATTAAATTACATAAAAATACACATTTAAGTATTAAAAATAAAAATTCAAGAATGAAGTCAAATTCAAATAACTAACTCGAATAAATTTATACACTAAATAAGACTCGAAAATACAAATATCGTTTTGTATTATTAAACTATATTCGTATCAAACAATTTTATTCCTTTAACAAAACCAAAATAAAATAAATTTTAAATCAAAGATCAAATTAATTATTTCATTAAATGCAAACAAATAAAATAAAGAAAACTAAAATTTAAATTAAATCATAATATAAATACACTTAAAATTGAGGATGTTACAATCTCTCCCACTCAAACCTTTTCGTCCCCGAAAAGGAATGAGGTAGGGAAATAGTAATTTAATAATTAATATAATTAAACCAATGTTTCATATCTATTCTCATACATATATATTCTGTAATATATATAAAAAGAAATATATTATCAAACATTTCATAATAGCTTTCAGTATTCACTCGACGTTTCGATTGGAAATATGTATCTATCCCACTTTCGAAACCCGAAAATAAATATCGATGATGCCGCGATCATCACAAGAATCATTTTCAAGCGACTAGAGTGTGACTCTATATCTATCTATTACATATAGGATTCAACATATACGTTGATTAGACGTATACCCAAATCATTAGGTATCCGATAGGCTAACTTTAACATCACGTAAGTACTCAAAACATTCTTTCTATAATTAGACAGTACATATACCAAATTTCCAAATCATATATTATAAATAATATATTTCAAATCATTAAAATTTCAAGTAGGGTAAAGTATATCTCTCCCACACTCATGTATTTATTAAAATTCAACTTCAATCTTTAATAAATATACAAATAATATTATTATTAAATCAAATACATAATAAAATTATTCAATATAATACCTAAATAATTTTAGAACTAAATTATCAATATTTAAAACTTGTAAAACTAGTTTAATTCCGTAAATTTAACATATATATATACCACAAATTAAAATCTTTATAAACCTATTTAAATTATAAATTCCTATATATATATATACATTTATAAACAATACTATTATAAATTTCAACTAAGATAAAATCTTTTTCTTACAAAATATATAATTTATAAAATATGTCATCTTAAAGTATAAACATCAAATCTATTCAAAATACAAGCATTACCAAAACATAATGTCATTTACAAATATATTATATATATATATATATCAAATATATAATAAAATTTCAATATTTTATCATGAAAACCTTATATTATAATATCTATTTCAAAATACCAATTTCAAATCAAAATTTAATAAGAATGAACACGCTAGAAGACTTATACTCTTCTTCTACTCCTTGCCCTGTTATGGATCAAGAATAAGTTATAGTATTCGAGTTAAAAGTTGAACGAACTAAAGAATCTAATCAAAAAGGATCTACGAAGGACAATGGATTCAAATGGAAAGGGAAATTTCAGAAAAGAATTCAAATATTAAACGGAATTTTATATTCGAAAATATTTGTTTTAAAAAAATTAGAACCATTTATAAACCATTTTTACTTTAAAAATACTCTCTCTCTCAAAAAGGATTCTGCGACTAATTCCACTCATTCTAGGGTATCAATACCCCATCTCTAATGAACTTTTACCCATAAGCTAAAGCTTTAATAAACCAAAGCTCTGATACCACATGTAACGACCCACCATTTTGACCATGCCGAATCGACAAAACATGTCAACTCGAACCGTCCAAAACAACTGATTGTTATTAGCTTCTGGAGTAAATAGAATAAATCACAGAATCACATATCACCAACTCTGATACAGAGCAATATAACATCTCGCAGCGGAAATAAATAATACAATAGTAGTTCATGAAGCTACTAGATAAAATTTTACATCAGAGTTTACATAAATCAATACAGCAGAAGTCTAATATAATAAATTTTGATACATAAGGAAACGATAACATTATGAAACAAAACAATAATAATAGCTGACACTAGAACAACTGATCAAAGAGTAGATACAGGTAAGCAAAACCCAATATAAGCTCCAACTCCAAGGATTAATCTCGAAACTGGAATACTCGATCTGACCCGAACAATAATGCAAAACAAAACAACTCGGATCAGGACTAACGTTCTCATGGAAGTAAATCAACTCAAATGAAATGTTCGATGAAATGCAATTAGTAACACAGAGGATGTTTGGGATCACCATCCTCTAAGTATCCGTCAAACTAATACTATATAGTATAATACGCTATATACAATAGTGTCTATCAGTAAAGTAAAATATAAAAATAGCGTAAGCGGGATTACCATGATTACCCTTACATTGTTTATATATTCCCATAGTATATACAGTACCGTAATTCCTCCCTAAACTGGAGATTGATCAGAGGGCACTCCATATAAAACAATACAAAATAAAATTGTAGTGGGCTCATATAAGGCATGTGACAAGGCAAGCAAGGAATGCCATGGTGGATTCACCGTTTGTAGAGCCGGACTCATGGTAATGCATAGCAGCTACTAACGCCCACCTCGAGATACACTCCCATAGTCAGAAGGGACCAATCGAATCTCAACAGTAATAGAACGGTATCGAAGAAGTGTGCTCGATAGGAGGTTTGACCTCACTTGGTCCGTGCATAGCTCCTGTTTTAGCCATATCAAGCTAGCCCAAGGTAGTTAGGGTCTCGTAATTAATATGAAATACAAAATAGAGTCATTCGTCAAGTCACTCGGTTCATTATGGAACTCCACCACATACACAGTTGTTAAAGTGGTTTTCGGTATTGGCAGAGAGTATGACAATAGCCGATCCCGGTCTCTTTAATAACCCATCGTTTACATTTTCCACACCGTGGTCATTATTTTATAAATCACTTTATGAAATAGTATATATGAAATCTCATATTTGAATTTTGTAATCAAATTTAAATATTTGACTTTGGTTATATTAAATTTGAAAATAACTAAAATCGCTTAACTCCAATCGATTTAGAACCATATCATAAAGATCTCAATATAGTGTAAACTAAAACTATTCATTTAACGTTGATTGTAATTTCGAAATTATTCACATAACGAATTTCAAATCCAAAACCGACTTATATTTAAGTTATACCTAAAATATCTCTATTTCCAGTTATATCAATACCAAACCATTTAACTTCGATAATAATTTAGTTTGGTTTATATTCGCAACAATTCAAGCTCAAAACAATTCAAATAATTAAATTTCTACCTTAATAAGAAAACGTTACAAATCGAATAATTAAATTTCTACCTTAATAAGAAAACGTTCCAAATCGATTCACATGAATTAAACATTTTGGTTCGAATTCAAAATGTATAATTCAAGTCAAAAACTCACTATTCAATTTTAAACAAAACATATCGTGGTTTGCAATTCAAGTCATGAAATTTGAAATGTTATTTATAAATTCAAATAATTCAGTTTAAGTCGATTCCAAAATCCAATACTTAAGTTCAAATTTGGTTAATATAATTCTAATCAAATCTTACATTTTAATTCAAACAGTTTATACAAATTTTAAACCATTCTTATTAGTTCGATTTCACAAATATTCCAATTCAAACCATGCGATTATAAAGTCGATTTCAAATATAAAATCTATATATTCAAATTCACATTCCGTTACTTAAAATCGAATTCATTCCATATATATCAATAATAAATTCAAATACATTTTCTCTTAAATTTGAAAGATTCAAATTTAAAATCAATTTCACATTCAAATTTATCTCTTATAAGTTCAAAACAATTTGAATTCCAATTTATTTCATATGTTTCCCAATTCATCTCTACTAAAGTTCCTATCAATTCGAATTCATAACTTAATGTGAGTTCATTCATTATTCAAATATCGTTATATAAATTTACATCTTTAAACTTCGAATTTAAAACGCGAAATCTAACTTATCCAACTCTTGGTTTATTATTGAAGTTTATAAAATATAAAAAAAACTGTTGAAAATAGATATATATATATAAGCTTATAAAATTCTAAAATTAATTAGAATATAGATTATAAACATATATAAGATTAAAATAATATAGCAAATAAGTTTAAACTAAATATTTATAATAATATAGAAGTTAAAAATACTTATATAATTAAATTATATAGTTTAAAATAAATAAATTATAAGTAAAACTTAAATAAGCATTAAATTTGTATTTACTTATAAAAATCATTTTAAAAAATATAATTCAAAATTATAAAAAAAATAAGTTTAAAATATAAATGTATAACAATATAAAATCTTAAGTTATTATTTAAAAATCAAATCCAAAAATCAAAGTACTTTGAAAATACAACCAACGGTGTCCGTATATAGTTTTCTACCCTATGGTCGAATGATACGGATATTTATCATTTAAGTCCACAATTTATAAAATTTCTACGGGTCTATCATTTCAACCCGCACTCCCAAATTCACTAAAATTGTTCAGGTCTATCATTCCAACCCATAAAGATTTTTCCTTAATCTAATGTCCATTCGGGTATGTATCGTTTCAACCCTTAGTGATTTTTCCTAAACTAGGGGTATCTACAACATAACAAATCATCACATATCATCAATCACATCATAGTCATGTATAATCAGTGCACATACAAGTCCTACGAATATTGTGTCGCATATGAAAGTGTATATTTTAAACAGAAAACTTCTACTGGCAATCCAATACATTTCATAATAGTTCATTTAGTTGATCTAACATCTATGAAATAATGTGAGTCGGGTGTGAGATAAACTCACCTTTTGATGCACAAATTGGAAACAACAAACAAATTTGATACTGAACTGAAACAACGACTTCAATGCACGATCCAGAATGGATTCAACTAGACGGTCACTCAATATTTTGTTTTTTTTATAAGAGGAGGCTAGGGAGTTTCAAAGGATTGGTACAGTTGTGGGTTTTAGGACGGTTCCGGAACTCAACATCACCCGACCCAAAACAAAACAATAAATACTTTACTAAATACAAATATATTTATATATATGTATATATACACAATAAATGAAATATATATGTATATATAATTAAAATTTTACGTACACCAAACTCTGTTATATAAATATACATTTTCATATATAAACAACCACACGAACAAACACATCAAAAATGTATATATTATTATAAATTATAAATGAATGCCTAACGCAACACACATACACAAGGCTTAAACCCTTAACATAATATACACACAAACATATACTAAACCGACTCACACGAACAATCAATACACACACAACATACATCAACTCAACATACACATTACAAGCACTTATGTACACTCACGCAGGAAACTACACACACAAGAGCTAGGGAAGAAGTTTGTTGGTCAGACTAGGCAAGCTACAGGAGAAGGCATCGAGGAGGTCAGCTTCGGCAAGTTGGATTTGGCATTAGGCGCGATTGGATGGAAATGCTCGGGTCAGTGGCTGTTCGGATTTGGGTTTAGCTCCGTCGGAGGGGAGGCTTGAGTGGAGGCGGAGCGGAAAGCTAGGGCAAGTGGCGAAAAGGGCGGTGCGGTTCAGGTTAGAGCAGAGCAAGAGCTCACGGCTTCAGGAGGAGGAAGAGCGGCTTTCAAGTCAGGAGTGGTGTGGTCGGAGCCAGCGGAGGCAGCAGGCTGAGGAGGGATCGTCGCAGCTACTGATGGACAAAGATCGGGTTCACGGTGGAGTCGTTTGGAAAATAAAATGAAATGGGGAAGAGAGATTAAAGAATGGCGATGGCTTTTGGGAAAAAGGGAGTAAAAGCTTTGGGACGGTCACTTGCATTTATAAATGAAGGAAGAGGATATAGTACATTTCAGTTATTATTTTTATAAATCTGAAGAGGTGGAAAAATCCAAAGAATGTGCGGATCAAGGGAGGAACGAGTAACATGGGATTTTAAATATATGAAGGAGCGGATAAATATGAATTTCAAATTTAATTAGCCTTGAACGAATGTTTGATCCCAAAATCAAGAACCACGCTTCTTTTTCTCTACTTGTTTGTTAAACATAGCGATGCAATGCAGAATGACCCTTGGCAAAAACATGGAACGGTGTTGTAAACGGAGTAGATGGAAAATGGAAACCATTGGCAAAAGGAATTGAACCATTTAAATTTGAATGAACAGTTTTTTTTAATACGAAAAGAAAATAAATCCGAAGAATAAAATTTTGAACGATGTTTGTCAACAATGATCAAAATGAATGACAGATCGGCAAGGGAAATACCTAAAATTAAACCAAAGATACAATTTTATAAATATTGAAATTAAATTACATAAAAATACACATTTAAGTGTTAAAAATAAAATTTCAAGAATGAAGTCAAATTCAAATAACTAACTCGAATAAATTTATAGACTAAATAAGACTTGAAAATACAAATAACGTTTTGTATTATTAAATTGTATTTATATCAAACAATTTCATTCCTTTAATAAAACCAAAATAGAATAAATTTTAAAACAAAGGTCAAATTAATTATTTCATCAACGAAAAACAAATAAAATAAAGAAAACTAAAATTTAAATTAAATTATAATTTAAATACACTTAAAATTGTGGATGTTACAATATCTATTTTAAGGATTTTAAGTAATTTCACTGGGAGTTGAAATAAGTATATATTTAGTACTTGTGGATTTTAGACATCCGTCGGTACCAAGTATGGCTAAATTTCTTTAAGAACAGAGGCAGATTTGTTAGACTTCGAGTTATCAAGTATTTTCAAACATTAAGTAACAAATCAAATATAATGAAATTAAGATTTGTATAACTTAAACAAATAAATTAAGAAAGAGGTTTTAAAAGGTTTTACAAGTTACAGCTTTGAAAAATAATAAAATACTTTTTCTAAATTGCCAGCACAGGAATTTGTCTATGTTTTGTAAATCAAACTTTTGTGATGGATTATACATATATATATATATGAATCGGATAAAATTTTATTTTTCCAAGCTTCGAAACTACTATTTGTTTAACCTATGTACGTATACATGAAATATATGTAGTATTTTGATGACTCAATATGAACTAGTATTTCAAGATTTAATACTCTTAAGGTTTATTTGTTTGAATGGAAACATGAATTTGGATTGAAACCGATATAATTGAATTTAAATGAGATCAATCCAAATGGAAACAAATTAGATTTAAGTACAAAATGGATATAATAATGCGACGTAAGAAGATATGAATTTGTTGAATGTGAATCCGTTAAGCGACTAAATAAAAGTTTACAATTTGGTAAGTGAAAATGTATCGAATGGAATGAATGAATTCAACTTGATCGAAAAAATTAATGGATTAAGTAAATTAAAGAAAATTTGAAAGATACATTTAAGGGTAAATATGGGTTAACTAAATAAAATCGATATAATGGAGTCTGACGAATAATTAAGAATTTGTATATAAATTCAATAAGGATGTATGAACAACTAAGTGACTGGTATGGAAAATTTATTGATGTAGGCGAATTTACTGAGAACGACAAGAATATGGGAAGATAATGTAAGTAATAGTAAAGTGTATGGCTTGGGATAAATGAGGTTAATATGGATGTTGTGTTAACTTAAGTATTGTAAATAAATTTTGTACATGTACATTAATATTTACATACTATGCTTGCCTACGTTTTTTATATATATATATTGAACTTACTTTGTATCCATTATTCTCAATATTTGTTAAGTGTTTTGGTAGGAAGCCAGGGCGGGCACTTCGTATGAGAGCTTGTTTTGCGCTAAATGCTAAAAATTAAGCAAATATGCATATAAATGCTAATATAAGGTACACATCTCGAATTTAATACCGTATTTGGGTTTTTGTGTTGATTTTTCCCCTATTTAGGGAAGCCTCATCATATAAATGAGATGTATATTTTGTTTTGTTTTTTTATTTTGTGTACGGGAAAATTTTCCTGATCGAACCGTGTAGGGGAGGTGCTGCCGAAATTTTCCATAAACCCGGGCGTTAGAAAATTTTCAAGTCCTAAAATTCTATAACTTATTTTTGTTTTATTAAATTGTAATAAGTAATAATTTGAATAAAATTGAAATAGAACCGGTGTGTTGAAAATAATCGTTTAGTCGTTAGTCGACGTGTTTAGTTTTCCTTGACTTGCGGTCACCTTTCGCTTATCGTTCAATCTATTCGTGCTTGAATTGTTATCTGTCCGGTTTGTATTGCTGAACCTTTCATTTTTCCTTATATCGATCAGCCTAAGGGCAAGTTGTATTAGTAATTTGAAATCGATGGAAACTCGATACGACTTGAAAATTGGAATGGTTTATAAAGTGATTTATAAATATAGAAGTTCGATGACTTGAATCCCGAGATTTTGACATGTTTGAAAAACAAAGTAATAGTTGATTTTGAATTCAATACTTTGAAATGATTTATCACTTCGGGATATGAAACTAAATGATTTGTTACTGAGATTCGAGTAACCCATAACTAAAGAATGTCATATACTTCGTGCTTTGTATTTGATGTCCGATGTCTGGATATTAGCCAGGAGATACTTAATGTTATATCGATACGTGCGTAGGCTGTGCTTCGTGGCTTTATCACTGGGAGAAACTGCTCGACTTGGGAAATAAATGTTTTATGTCGTTTATCATGAAATGTTTGAAAATTTCAAAATGATTTTTGGATTTAAATTCCTGAAGCAAGTATAATTCAATACAAATAAAAACGTAGTATTTCGAATGGTTTGAAATATAAAATCGAGACGTTAATTCGGAGAAATTGTTTTATACTTTGATTTCATTTCTAACAGTCTCTCCTTTTTTAGGATGAAAAGACTTAAGGGGGGAGCTTGTAACAAACCAAGATTTTAACGTTCTGAAATATATGAAATTTGTTTGAAATAATATTTGAGAAAGTATGTTGTTTATAATTTGAATCCGGTCTATTTAAATCATATTTGAATTAATTTTATGTATGTGAATTTATATTTTAATGGGAATTTGAATGGTTCGGGAAAAATGTTTAACATTAGTTATATTTTTAAACATATCGTTTGTGAAATAAAAAAAATTGTTTTGAGATATAAACATGATTTTTATTTATTTTGTTATGTAGTTTGCATTTTTAAATTTGTTTGACTTGAGTATTTACTTGATTTAATTATCTTTGTATATAAAGTTGTTTGTTACAATTTTTAACGTTATTTTTATTTTAAAATTTATTATAATCTTTTATTGTGAAAGCTACAAATTTAATTTTAATTATCACTTGAGTTTTATTTTAATTTATGTAGATTAAATTAATATTTTGCATGTTTATAATTTTGTGTTGAAGTACAATTTGTGATTTATTTTAAATTTATGTAGATGTAGAATTGTTTTAGTAGCTTTAACAATTTAAGTATTGTTTTGAAAAGAATAGGAATATACCTTGTGTATATTTACATAGTATTGCAATGGTACATATGCACTTAGAAAAAAATGTTTATTTTAAAATTTTGCCACTTGTCCTTGATTACCATGATTTTTACGCATGTTTGCTTTATTCTAGAATCACACCACGCGTCCTTCCCCATATACTACATCGTGTCCTCTTTCTTAACCCCCCTGTTGGAATTTAGACATAGAGAGGAGGATAGAGATAAAACGTAGAATAAATGAAAGACTACATTTTTTATTATTTCATTTTTTTTTCATTCAACTAGATTACAAATGAGGGAGTACAACCCTTATATAACATAGCCAAGTATCTAGAGTCTTCTTATTCTAGAGTTTTCTTTTATTCTCTAATTTCTATTTTTCTCAACAAATCAATTCTAAAATTCTCCATTTGATAAATCTAAAATTTCTTACCATATATTTTAACTTTCCCTTAATACAATAATTAACTTTATTCCATAGTGTTTCCTATTAAAACCAAATTTATTTGTTTCCTTAAAACCAAGTTTATTTCCAACATCCTCCCTTAAACTTGGTTTTACTACTTCAAACAAATTCATTGGTTCGAAGCACTTTCTCTTCGATTTGTGATGCACTCTCTCATCACCTTCAAAAATTAACGAAGCACTTTCTCTTCGATTTGTGATGCACTCTCTCATCACCTTCAAAAATAAAAAACATTTAATATTGGAGCACTTTCTCTCCATGGTGAACTTCCTCACCAACAACTCTAAAATAAATTTTCTTCCACAGCCACTTGTGCCATGTTCAACAACAACTTCGATAGCTACTGCGAGTTTGCTGCTTTCTTTTCGCCAATGCTCTTGCCTTTAGGAGCTCGTTGTCTTCTTCTCACTCTTCTTCTTCCTCTTAATGTTCCTTCCGATTTATTTTTTTATTTTTTTATTTTTTTTGGCTTCCTAGAGATCTCTCTATCCTCACTCGTTAACCTAGCTCTGATACCATGTTGGAATATAGATATAGAGAGGAGGATAGAGATAAAACGTAGAATAAATGAAAGACTACATTTTTTATTATTTCACTTTTTTTTCATTCAACTTGATTACAAATGAGGGAGTACAACCCTTATATAACATAGCCAAGTATCTAGAGTCTTCTTATTCTAGAGTTTTCTTTTATTCTCTAATTTCTATTTTTCTCAACAAATCAATTCTAAAATTCTCCATTTGAAAAATCTAAAATTTCTTACCATATATTTTAACTTTCCCTTAATACAATAATTAACTTTATTCCATAGTGTTTCCTATTAAAACCAAATTTATTTGTTTCCTTAAAACCAAGTTTATTTCCAACAACCCTCGTCTCCTGTATTCTATTGCATTCCTTCTTTCTTTTGTTTATTCCAACTGATAGGATAAAATCCCAAATCCATTTTTGTTTTTCCCTAATTTGTTTCCTTCGCCAAATCGTAAAATCATGGCGCTCCCCAACCTCTTTCCTCAACGCCGACCTCTGCCTTCGCCTTCCATCATGCTAGCGCCGCCGCCTGAGGTGCATCTCGTCCACTTCTGCCATGACCAAGCCAGGCTCCACCACAAATTGAAATCCGCCCCGCCTCTCTCGCTGTTATGGAACCACTCTTCAGCATTTAACAGCTGTACTTTCAAGCTTAAACCATTCTCTCTCTCTCGTCGATGGACCCGTAACCCGCACAACAGCCCGAAGCCTGAGCAGTCCACCACCATCTACTATTTTCTGTTCTCGCTCGTCGATTGAATGTAAGTTTTCTTACAGATTAAACTTTCTTCAAGTTCGCGGTTTTGGTCTCACTAAGTATGTTTGTTGTCCTGTTGCTTGGGTACCCTATCTTGTATGTGTTCATTTTGGGTCTGGACACTTTGAATTGTTGTTGCCATTTTGCCTTGGGTTTTACACTTGCTGCTACGTTGATTTTTTTTTTGAAACTGAGCCCATGCAAACTCTTTATACCAAAAGAACCCTACTACTCTGATTTTTGGTGATAAAAATGCTACAGCCACATGCTTGCGCCATTATTCGAGCTTGACATTCTTCCCACATATACCCTACTGTGCTATTTTCATGGTTGGTGCAGCATTTCCTTTAAGTACTGGTCATTTACTTTGTTACCCAGTTTACTTGAATTTATAACCATATTTACACCATATATTTGGCTTTAGTGAACAATGAAATACCTAGGTTTTTCTAAGCTTAAAATCCAGCCTACTTGTTGATGAAAGTTGTTATATATCTTGTTTTCTGGTTTCCTTTGCTATATAACTCTTATGCCATTATATAACATGTTTTCTTCATTATTTATGCTCACTATTGTGCCTGCATGTCTTTCTTTTGGTGTATGTCATTTGCCAATTACTAGTTCTAAAACGCACATACTACCCATGTCCCTTTACTGTTCCCTTTGTCTTTGTGGAATAAATTGGTTATAACTAATGAATATATTTTGCCTGAGACCGAACCAATATATTGTCGCATATTTGTTACTTGTTTGTCATGTACTAGCAAGATTCATTGACTTCATGATTTATCACTTGCACGTTCAGGCATAAGCCTTATACAGTCTGCATGCTCCATAAATATATGTTCTTTCGTTTTAGTACTGGGTAATTACGTAGATGCTTGGCACCCATTTAAATCTTCCATCTTTTTGTTAAACCATTTGGGGATCCTTGCATGTTCCAGATGCTGCATGTGAGATTGTGCTGGAACTTATTTAACCATAGCTTGTGTAAGCCGGCTTCCTTCCTTACATATTTTAGTAATCTTGCATATTTTCTACTTGCATGTACCTTTCTTTAATGTTAGAATCATACTCATGCATGAAACCCACACTCGCATGTTAACTGGTTTTTCTACTTGTTATATTTCGGCAGTTCACTATGGAAATAACTTGTGGGGATTAAACTGTTTATATTTAGTGTTATCGGAATTTGCTAACTTGAAATATGTTTAATCTCGACTTTGGTGTTTTTTGTATTTTGCATAGAACGCTCGGGTCAGGTCCTAAGTGTTCCAGATTTTAAATATATGCGGTTCGCTTAGTTGGAGAGGAATGAGAAGAAGCAAGATGCATACGCGCGCGCTCGACAGACTGTAAACCTTCTATTTTATTTAAAATCATGTACTGTAATTATAAATTCTTCTGTTTAATAAAAAATATATTTGTAAAACTCTGATTTGTTTCAAAATTCCGCTGTGAGATATACTGTTGTTAATTTGTTATGTGATTCTGTGTGTATTTTCTACTTAAACCCGCTAAGCTAAAATAACGAGTTGTCGTTTTGAACATTATGGGTTGGTTTAATTACCGGCTTGGAGCGGTCAAAATGCCAGGTCGTTACACTAAAGATACAAGTTTCACAATTTTTGGGATTTCGTATCAATTTATTTTGAATTATTCATAAGAAGGTTTCATATGTTTTTTTTTTCATTTCGTTGTTGCGTGGGCATTTAGAGTGTAGGAATGAAATGGGCGTTGAGTTGTCCAAATATAGTGGAGGTAGATTATTATATAAGTTATAGTTAAATTTCCTATATCTTTTGCACTATATTTTATTCACAATGGACTTCGATTTGCTAAAGAAAAAGAGCTTTACATTCTGCCTCATGACACGATGTTGGACAAATAATAATATACACTAGTTATTGAATTTTAAAAATTCACAAAAATACCGTTATTACTATAAAATCAATTTAAAACCCTATGATTTAAATTGCTAAATGGTACAGTTTATATCACGTATGATCGCACAGTAAGTTCGATTGTCGGGAAGTTTGAAATCCTATAAAATTTTAACATTTCGGGATTCGATAAAATTGATTTCGCCAAATTCTGAAATTGTTTGCAAAATGGCTAATTTCATGTGTTAACAAAAATCGAGTAATTATAAATCGATTTCCAAACACTCTAATTCATTGGTAATAAACTGTTATTACCATTCGTAATCAAATAGAATTTTACATAAGCTTCTATTCAAATTTAATTTAAGATTCATAATTTCACAAATCCAACATTCATTTTTTTCAATTTTCAATTCAAGTCATTAAATTCCAAAATTAGTATTTCAGTTAATTAATCATTAAAGTACTGAAAATCTAGGTGGTTACAAAGAATGTGATTGGATGACCAATCGCCAATTGTAACGACTTAGTTTTTCGACTAGTTTTATAATCTGTAATGCATAGCTTATACTGGTAATTTAATTTCATTAAATAAACAAGATTTACATAATTAGAAAAGTATTGGGGAAATTCCATATGTTTATATATTGATGATTTATAACCCCTTTACGAATATATGTGTATTGATAAAACGGGTAATTAAGGATTCATCAATTTGTTTTGTCTTTTAATTTGTTTTAACACATACGAATATTAAATTGCTTAAGTAAGAAATAAAAATAAGATTTCATATATGATGGATTTTATATTTTTGCTTAAAGATAAAATAAGAAATTTCATAAGCAAATTTGATTACTTCATAGGAAGATCAAGGTTAAGTCATGCAATGGTAATACTTTGTTTTATAGCAAATTTGACATATCCTATAAGTACATATAGGAAGAGAAAATTAAAGGCAACATATTCATTTGATAGTATTAACAAGGTAAAATTTATTTGAATTAGGATAATTATCTATGGGTGTATTAACTTGTATAAGTGCTTGTGGTTTTAAATCATTGACATATTGCATTTGAAACATGGTTTAAAAACTGACATAGATATATACACACAAAGTAAAGTGTACCTAAAGTAAAATGTCATATTACTTCACATATAAGCTTACATAAGAATATTGGAAACATAAGCATGCATAAGAAGATATTTGCTATTAATATGCATAGATAGGATAAGAAGATTTAGATCATGGACTTGAGAGCCGAATTACTTTGATTGATTTGGATATATATATATAGTACATGTACATAAAATACAACAAGGAGCACGGTTGTACTAGTTTGCTTAAGAACTAAGTTTATAGACATTTAAAGTAATGGTGGAAAAAATCACACATCACAATACAACTGCATATACTGGACACAACATGCACATGCTAGTTTGCATTACTTTGTAGCAAAGTTGAAACTTTTATTGAATTGTATAATCCAAACATCACCTCACTTGTATAGCTGCGAACAACACCCCTTTCATTTCTCAATAACTACTGCACATTCACATTTCACATCAACACTTAGAGCTAGACAAATATCTACATCTACCCTAAACAAGGCCTAGCTTCTGAACCATTAGCACATGTTGTGTGCATATGTGCACATCACCTCCTAGCTGGCCGTGCACCTCACATAGACTAGGAAAGAATTGGATATGAATGACCTTGTTGATCCCTAAAATCCATGTGCACATTGGGTTATAAAATCTAAGCGAAAGCTATAGAACAGACACCATCAGGGTCGGTCGTGCACAATGTTTTCTGATACACTTAAACGAGTCACGAAAGATAGGAAGCGACTATGTAGAACAAGATTCAAACATCACATCCAAGACAAGTCAATTGCCCAGCGTGATCGAGAATGAGGGCACAATATATTATGAGTAGTGCAACTCAATAAATATAAAGTTCGTATATCCTATAGAAGCCGCCCACAACAATGGAAGACGCTTAACCTAATACCAAAGTTCGGTCGTACGTATCAAGGTAGGATTCAAGGTCGCACGTACATTTGACAACCGCTCATAGATAGCAACTACTATCGCTCGAATGTTTCTACTTGTCGAACGCTAACACTTTGGCCAGGTATCATCTACCGGTCAGTCATACATCAGCTCTTAGAAAGAGTGCACTTACATCTCAAGTCGCAAGCCTTGGTCAGTGACCTCCGGACTAAAAGGATCATCGCTTGCTTAATCAGGTTCAGACATAGCCACATCAAGGAACTATGATCGTCCGCCCGCTCGTCTCACAATCAAGCGAATCGAATAACCACTCGTCGATTGCCAGATAAAGCCACTCCCGAAGAACACCGATTAAAGTCACCCATTTAACTACTCAAAACGCTCACTCTTATAGAGTCGCTAGCACATGACAACTGGATACAGCTATGAACAGCTGGCTACTACTAGGCGATGGCATGTTTGTAATTAATAGAATGAATGACCCATAGCCTGCATATACAGACCTCAGATCATTTCCTAAAGGGAGCTCACCTATAAATACGCCATGGCTGCCAGCATAAAGGGGATCAGATCTTTTTAACCACAAAGTGTTGCTAAATTCTATTCTTAGTGACTCCTCAAGCACTTGGAAGTAATGATCATCTTCTCCACTCGAAGTTACATCACCCATTTGTCCATGGAGTCAAGTACAACCTTGTGATTAGGAGAAACAAAGACATCTTCCTACTCAATCATTCACCCATCCTTCTCCTCCTCAAACTCTACCATTCTCTCATAAAATCCCAGGATTGAAATGTATGAATGAGAGTATATTGAGTGGATATAGCGATGTATGAAAAAAAAAGAGTTTATGTATTTTGTAATCCCCGTTAGAAAAATGCAAGCTATCTTCATAGTGGACGTAGGCCTAATATAAGGCTAAACCACTCTAAATCTTGTCTCTATTTTATCTTCCTCGCATTTTCATTTTCAATGGTTATTAAGTACAGCTCCATTTGTTTCCATACCATATTGGTTAAGTACAATTTTAGTACCTTTGGTGTTTAAGCCATTTTTGGTGAAAACAGACCTTGCACCATACTTAGTTTCAATCATAAAAGGGTTGTCGCATATTTCAAATCCACGGTCCTTTCATGCCTACATGAGCCAGCCAAACATCATATCATATCCTGCACAAAACCTAGTTTCTATGATCTATTAGCACATGGTTGTATGTATGTATACTTCATTTAGATACCTATTTGCACGTGTTTTGAACCATAGTTGTACACTACAGTCTACCTGGATGATGTGATAGAGAAAGCCATATGTTGCACCCTTTCAATCAAGTATCACCAATTTAAAGTTGCTAAAATATACCCTGCACAATTTAAAACCTACCCGAGTTGATCCCGGTTTTTTTCACCTATAAATACACATGAAACGCACACACAAACACACGCCAATACACTGCAAAACGAATGAAAACAATGAGCTAAAGATGGAAATGAAAATGGCCGAGAACCGTGAACAAAAACCTGAAAACAGAGAGAGCACAAATCTGAACTAAAATGGCCAAGAGCCAGAGAGCAAATCTAAAACTTTAGGCGAGGCTGTGAACACTTATATAAAGTGAGTAAACTCCTCTTACACTCGTTTTCCTATGATTTTTCTATTACATTTCAAGCACGTATTTATGTAAATGCATAAATATGAATTATGATATGAGGTCATGTGGATAAACCCACATATTAACAAGATTGTGAGTAAATGCAGAACACAGGAATATATATATATGTTTGTGAGTAAACACATATTTCCCTAATGTTTATATAAATCTTAATCTAAATTTGAACTATGTATCCATCATATGAAATCTTTGAAGTTGTTAGGGGTAGTTAAACTGTAGCTAGATGGTTCAAACGTATAAGTAGCAACATTTAAATAAGTAAGTAAAAAAAACATCCTTACTTTTTCTATAAATATGAATTCAAACTATATGTATGTAACCATAATATAGAATCCAAATATTGATTGTTAATTAGAAGTTTAAACCTCGGAAAAATTGTAAAGCCCCGTATTTTTAAGGTATAATAATTAATTTATTTAATTATATAAATAGTGATTTAGAGATTTAAATGGTTGTTTAATTAAAAAATATTAAATATTTAATTCATATAAATAATATAATAATATATTTAATTCCGAAATAATCGGAATTAAGTTGAATTCACAATATTGTGTGAATTGGATTATATATAAGATATAATTCAGTTTAGAATTGAATTATAATAACGAATATATTATTTAAACGACAGTTTGAACGTATAATTATAATATAATTATAATCGAGCTCGAAATGGCGCGGCAGTTCGTAATTTGGTGATTCGAACTTTAAACAAATATACAAAATCCGTTTTAAGTCATATTTCTGTGAAAACAAGAAACGTTCGGAGCTGGTGAAGTATATTTTTCTAATGGAAGAGAAAAATCGAGATTTTGTCGTGTAGTTTTTGAGTTATGTCCAAATCAAATTTTCAAGTAGTCGCTATGGAATTTTATTATAATTTATAACGATTTATTTAAATTATAAATGGATTTTCAATATAAATTGAATATAGATTTAACACGGATTTGATTGAGTTGTAAACCCAAACAGGTATATTGTGGAGTTGGATAACATTCTATGTGAATATATACGATAATATTAAATTATTTTTATTTAATTTAGTTATTTTTAAATATATTAATATTTAAATGGGTTTATTTAGAGCTTTAAAAATAGCCAGTTTTGCAAACGACCTCCGTTTTCGACGAAACTAATTTCCGGAATAGTAAATTATTGTTAGATTTCAATTTTTGTTATTTATGGAGTCAGTATGTGGCCGTACGGGATTTTAATATGAAATACAGTCGATATTTTGACCATTAAAAATATGCCGTGTGAGTAAACGGAGTTGTAATTTGACGAAACAAGTTTCGTTGGGTCCGTAATATCAAGATATAGCTGCATGACTATTTTCATCAAAATTCGGTATTTTGTGTGGTCGTATGAATTTTTAAAGAGTAAATACATATAGCGATTGATTAAAATAGAATAAAATAGTGAATATAAAATTATTTAAATCTTCCTATATGTACCGCTTAACATTTCCTAACCCTAAAACTACTTCATTCAGCAGTCAACAAATAGGAGCCGCCACCAGTTCATTCAGAACGTGAATAAATCCTAATTCAAAAATCGTACAAAATCAAAACAAATCCCATAAATACAAACACACATATGTATGTGATTCTTGAAGGATTCTCTACAATCTGGTGTATGACTCAAGAGGTTCAGCGTTCGTTGGGTCACACCGAAATTGCATAGCATTGGGTTTCAAAAGCTAGGGTTCATCATTTCAGGTATTATAAGCTGCAATTCGAATTTCGATTATTGGATTTCGATTCAAGAAGTGATTTGGCACTTATAGAAGTAATTTTATGGGAATCGACACATATTTATGTCGATACGTTGTTGTAGCAGCACGTAAGAATGGGTGGTCGGAATTTGTACTAGGTGTGTGATTTGGTGATGTTAGGGTCCAGGTGGGAGAGCTCGGGAAGAGGAGGCCTGGGGTGGTTTCCGTTTTTGATGTCGCTGGTCGGGGAAGTAGATAAGGAGAGATAAAGATTCGGCCATGGTGTTAGTTTAATGTAGATGGTTCGAACATGAAGAAATAAGGATCCGAGTTGAACAAAAGTAATATATAGTGTAAGAGAATTTCAAATGGGAAATTTTGGTGATTTCTAATTTAAATTAAGTGAAGATAGAAGTATGAAGAGGGAGAGGGAATGTGGTGAATTGTCTGATGTAGGGAAGATGATCTGGAAGTATTTCGATGTTCACTGGAGGATGTATTAGAGGAGGAAGATTGCTAAAAGGAGATTAAGGGAGGATCAAGCTAATTATATAATATAGGTAAGTGGAAATATGGCTATGAGTTTTGATGCTTCAGATTGGTTTGGGTTCAAACTTGTGTTGTGTTCTGAAGGGGAGAAGAAAGGTGATTAGGTAGGACTAAGTTTACTTTAAAACGGATTAAGGTTTATAAATTTATAAAGAAAAAGTTAATGACATTTAAATCTAGTTATAGCTTGTAATATCAATAACTTTTTCGTACATGATCAGAATTCAGCGAAACAATATCCGTTGGGATCGTATGGACGAGTGCTACACAATGGAACTTACTGGGAGTGAATCAGAGCTCGTTACAGTTTATAGCGAAACAAATTGTCTGTCTGAATCAACCGACAGTTATCGTTATTTAACGATAACATCCAATGTAAGTAAATCTCACTAACTCTGCACAGTTATATTTTTATAACATATTTTTAGAACTGATAAATGTTAGTTGATTTTTGTGTGTTGATTGTTTGGTTGAACTGCTAAGTAATTAGTTGTAATTATAGATCTGGTTATATACATATACACACAAATATATATATATATATGCAGCATTAGTTAAATATTGATTCTGTTTAGCAGAATATTTCATATTGAAATGAAATTTAATGTTAACTATATCGTATAACATTTGTGGATGCAGGGAAACAGGTTGGAGGGATCCAACCGGATTCCTCAATATTTATAATACTATTTGTTTTCATATATGGTGATATATGATGTGATATATAATCTATGATTGATTATGGTAACATTGGTCTAGTTATTTGGTATTTGAAATACCATAAGAAATACAGGAATGTATAAAAAGGAATTTTCAAAGTGTATTCGAAAAAGGGATATTTATTTAGAAAATAAATAGAATTATAAAAGGAATATTTATGTAGAAAATAAATAGAATTATAAAAGGAATATTTATTTAGAAAATAAATAGAATTATAAAAGGAATATTTATTTAGAAAATAAATTGAATTATAAGAGGAAATATTTATAAAATGAATAGAATTTTATAAAAGGAAATATGTGAAAAGTAGATATTAAATAGAAATTTGTTTTAACAGATAAATTGAGAAGATTAATTTATAAACGATATTTATAAATTAAGTAAAATATTTATCACTGGATAAATTAAAATATAAGACTGGATTTTTGTAGAGAAGTGAAAACATGTTTTAACACTGATATTTCAAATGGAATTTGAACTTAGTTTTTAAAGGGAATTAAATGAGATTTTAGTGTTAGAAGTATAAAATATGTTTTTATAGAAAATTATATAAATAAAAGTATAAAAAGAAATTGGATTTGGGTATAGTGTTTTTAAAATTGCGAAATCAAACAGTTTTGATTCAATAAAAGAAATATTATTCTCATTCAATGTGAATAAGGGATTGAAGTAAATATTTTTCAAATCAAATATTTATAAAGGAATTTGGGTTCTGAAAAAGGATTGAAAACAGAGTTAATCGATTAGAGTTAATCGAATTCGAGTTAATTGATTAGCGTTAATCGAATTAGAGTTAATTGATTCGAGTTAATCGAATTAGAGTTAATCGACTAGAGTTAATTGAATTGGAGTTAATCGAATAGAGTTAATAGAGTAAGAGTTAATCGAATAGTGTTAATCGAATTAGAGTTATTCGAATAGAGTTATTCGAAGAGAGTTAGTCGAATATAAGATATTCAAAGAGAGTTAATCGAATACAAGTTACTCGAAGAGAGTTAATCGAATAAAAGATATTCGAAGAAAGTTATTCGAAAAGAGTTATTCCAAAGGAAATTATCGAACATAAGTTATTCGAAAGAGAATTAATCGAATAGTGATTATTCGAAAGAGAGTTATGCTTTGAAATTCGATTATATCGAATTCAGTAAAGTACTATTTACTTTTCGTTTTTAAATCAAGATTTATTTATTTATTTACAAATTCATTGTTTGTTTATTTATTCAAATTAACAAATAAAAATTATATTAAAGTTATTATATTTTGGAAGTATGGGATTATAACACTATTGTTATAATCAAATGGTTTCTGTAAAAGAAGTGGATTCGTAAATAGAATCCAAGAGTTATGTAAGGAAGTTGCTAAAGATTTCAGAGGTGAACTTTGTCTATTTCGAGGTTAAAGATGTTGTTCAGTTAAGGTTTGAGAGGTAATTATACCCCAACTTGATTGACTTCATTTTTAATTAAGGAATGGTTAAGGTTTGATAGGGAAGGTTGGCTAGGTGAATTTAGTTAATGAGTATAATAGGTTGAGTTGGCATAGCGATGTTTTATTTAAACTTCTGTTTAAATCGAAATGAAGGGTTTTTGAAATGTTTCCAAATAAGAATCAGAAGTGTTTTCTAATATAGAAAATAAGAAATGAGAGAAAATATGGAGAGGTTTTCCAATGATTAATAACGTATATTTCATAATTTGGAAAACAAGAATTTACGAATATATGGAAACAGGAATAAGGAAATGAATAATTGAATGACAAATTAAATTAAAGGGGATCAGTGTTGATTAATGATTTGCTCAGTAAGATTCCACTTGGAAATACAACCATTGTTTGTACACATGTTTTCCTTTGATAGTTAAATAACCGACTATCAAAGATTTTGACTATTTCCGTTGTCAATACGGAGAGATCGGGATCAGATATATTATCTGAAAACCACTCTGTGTGACATTAGCATTGCGAATCAAATATGATAAAGATAATTGAAGACGGAGTTATGCAAGGGTTGTTTAGTAAATCCTAGGTAGAAATTGCCAAAGATGGATTTACAGAATAGTGCCTTCAGGTTGTTCAGTCCCAGGACAACTTGAATGGACGAATGTCTGACAGAGTATATCTGGTAGATCGCGTAGGTCGATCGTTTCAAACGTATTTACGTTGGTGGCGGAGGAATTCGTTTCTCTTAGCTTATACCTGTGGTGTTTTTGGGGAAATAATTTGTGATTTGATGGGTATGATGATGTTGCATTCAAAGTAAATATAGATGTGATATGTATAATGTTACGTATGACCTCAAGCCTCATCAACTAGGAAATGGCAGAAATCGGGGAAGCAACATGGCTAAGTGGGCCGCACCCAATTAGGGTTTATTGTCACCATCTAGAGAATATTCATATTTGTTACTTCTTTCGCTTCTGTATCTCCCAGGAACGGTTATGTTGGTATACCAACCATAAGGTGATAATATATTCAGAACATTCAAGCAAAATGAATGGCCGGTCATGTATGGCCGAGTTACAAGATGTTCTTGTTGAACTCCAGTGTATCGCTTCTAGAGTACACTGATCGGAAGGTGGTTCCATACCTTGTCATAGTTGGAAATCCATTAGCCAATAAGCGCTCGCGGTGTTTGATTGTATATAATATTGGTGGAACGTGAGATGAAAGCGTTTCCACTAGATTGCTATTTATTTGATTTAGACATTATTATAATATCAGAAGGATATTGATTTTTAAGAAATGTTTTGGGTTATCGTAAGGAAAAATCCATCCGTGTTTATGTGTGGATCGGTCTTACGATTATCATTTCTTTAGAAAGGATTTTAAAAGTTAAACTAATGATTGGAGTTTACTCACACCTGTCACATGACTGACCTAGAGTTTATTTTGTTTTGTTTTCCCTAAACACTTGGGTGCCCAATTTTGTATGGGCAGTCAAGTAGTCAGGATTTTTCAGATGCTTGAAGAGCTGGAGAAGGAGGCTTCAGGATTATATAGCTATTGTTATTTCCGTTGTGTTGTATGTGTTATACTACAGATACTGTTTCATTTCAAAGTTATGTTATAAAATATAATTATTCGTTCCGCAGTGAGATTCGTGTTAACTCTGATGTTGTGATGTTCTTTTCCTTCTTCTATTCTAATTTTCTATCTTATCTATTCTCACCCTCTATTTTCTATCATTAAATATCCGGTATTTCTGATGCTCGGATAGTCGACATTGAGTTTATATCGATAACCAGGGTTGCAAATTCCCTGGGTCATTAATGTGGTATCAGAGCTGAAGGTTAAGTAATTACCTTGGCTCTGTGGCGTAACTCGATAGATATAGGTTTAGTAATACCCTAGATTGAGTTTGAGTGTATATATATGAGCGCGTATGTGTTATTTGATATAAAAATGGTTTTATATTGTGGAGATTTATTGGTTGAGTTGTTTATGAGTTCTGGTCGATCAGTTTGATCCACTGTATCGATAGGAATTTTAAAACACTTGAATACGATGAACTGACACGGTATGTTTTGAAAAGAAGGTAAATGAAATAATTTTACCCAAAGTATATTTTGATAACAAATAAATATATATTGGAGTTATTATATTTGATGTGTTGGTCATTATTATAATCGAATAAGATTATAATTGAAATGATTATAAATAACCAATCTGAATTCGTATAAGTGTAATATATATGAAAGCAGATGAATTAAATCTGAAATTAAAGTCCGAATTGGAACTAAAATTACTAAAGTTTGTAAAAGTGTTCGAAAATAGATTTGAGATAAGTATATGGAAATTTTAAAATCTTGGGAGATTTTAAATTTTTTTACAAACATCGAGATGGACGAAATAGATTTCGAAATGAAAGTGTTTAAATATGTGTTTTGAAAAGTGTTATATTATTGAATTCACTTCGATCACTGGAAAATAAATTCCGAAGATGACTGCGCACCATCATCAGTGTTCAGTTTCGAGTTTCTAAGTGACGAATTACTACCAAAGATTTTGATTTTGAATTGTTTTGAGAAAAATAAGTGGTTTTGATTTCGAAAAAGGAATATTGGATGTTTGAAGAGGGTAAGTTGTTTAAAAACTCCCAGGAAGACTGTTTTGAATTAAACCAAAATTTAAAGAAAATTAGCGAAAGTCGGAATTAAAATAAAGCCAGATAAGTGGTAATTGGAATTGAATTGGATTAGAATGATATCGAGACAAATTTGATTTGTAAGATTTGAATTTGAAGTGTAATTTGATAATCGAGTTAAGAGTTCGGAATCAAGAATGAAACTTGAATTTGAAATTGAATTTGGCTTGGATAAGCGAAGGTTTGTGTTAGAGATAAAAGTGATTGAAGTTTGATTGGGATAACATTTGCCTATGTTGAATTAGTAGCAGATATGAACGATGGAATGGTATGTTCAACAAAAAGGTACAAGTTTATTTATATATGAGTTTGGTGATTTATGAGCCGATTTGGCAAGCCGCTTAGTTGTTTGATTTTCTTTTGGGTTGGAGAAGGCCTAGAGAGGCGAGTTGTACCGATTGAGCCGTACAAAGGAGGTGCTGGCGAAATTTTTCGTAAAATTTCAGAATTTCTGAAAATTTTCGTTAGCATGAATAAATTAATATTTTAATTAAAATAAATTAGTTCAGTGGAAAATGAAGTTAAGAAGTAAACAAATAATTTTAACCCAGTTAATTGGGTTTGTTTCCTACCTTAGCAATTTCGAGGACGAAATTATTTTAGGGGGGAAGAAAATAATGTCCCGTATTTTTACGGTATAATAATTAATTTATTTAATTATATAAATAGTGATTAAGAGATTTAAATGGTTGTTAAATTAAATAATATTGAATATTTCATTAATATAAATAATATAATAATATATTTAATTCCGAAATAATCGGAATTAAGTTGAATTCACAATATTGTGTGAATTGGATTATATATAAGATATAATTCAGTTTAGAATTGAATCATAATAACGAATATATTATTTAAATTACAGTTTGAACCTATAATTATAATATAATTATAGTCGAGCTCGAAATGGCACGGCAGTCCGTAATTTGGCGATTCGAACTTTAAACGAATATACAGAATCCGTTTTAAGTCATATTTAAAACAAGAAACGTTCGGAGCTGGTGAAGTATATTTTTCTAATGGAAGAGAAAAATCGAGATTTCATCGTGTAGTTTTTGAGTTATGTCCAAATCAAATTTTCAAATAGTCGCTATGGAATTCCATTATAATTTATAACGATTTGTTTAAATTATAAATGGATTTTCAATATAAATTGAATATAGATTTAACCCAGATTTGAAATATTGAGTTGTAAACCCAGACAGGTATATTGTGGAGCCAGATAACTTTCTGTGTGAATATATACGATAATATTAAATTATTTTTATTTAATTTAATTATTTTTAAATATATCAATATTTAAATGGGTTTATTTAGAGCTTTAAAAATAGCCAGTTTTGCAAACAACCATCGTTTTCGACGAAACTAATTTTGTTGGATTCGGAATAGTAAATTATTGTTAGATTTCAATTTTCGTGAATTATAGAGTCAGTATGTGGCCGTACAGGATTTTAATGTGAAATACAGTCAATAATTTGACCTTTAAAAATACGCTGTGGGAGCAAAACGGAGTCTGAATTCGACGAAACAAGTTTCGTTGGGTCCGTATTGTCAAGATATAGCTGCATGACCATTTTCATCAAAATTGGGTATTTTATATGGTCGTATGAATTTTTAAAGAGTAAATACATACAGTGATATATTAAAATAGAATAAAATAATGGACATAAAATTATTTAAATCTTCCTATATATACCGCTTAACATTTCCTAATCCTAAAACTACTTCATTCATTAGTCAACAAATAGGAGCCGCCACCAGTTCGTTCAGAATGTGAATAAATCCTAATTCAAAAATCATACAAAATTAAAACAAATCCCATCAATCCAAACACACATATATATGTTATGCTTGAAGGATTCTCTACAATTTGGTGTATGACTCAAGAGGTTCGGCATCTGTTGGGTCACCTCAAAACTGTACAGCGTTGCATTTCAAAAGCAAGGGTTCATCATTTCAAGTGTTATAAGCTGCGATTCAATTTTCGGTTATTGGATTTGGATTCAGGAATTGATTTGGCACTTATAGAAGTAATTTTGTGGGAATCAACACATATTTATGTCGATATGTTGTTGTAGCAGAACGTATAAATGGGTCGTCGGAATTCGTACCAGGTGTGCGATTTGGTGATGTTAGGGTCTAGGAGGGAGAGCTCGGGCAGATGAGGCCTGGGGTGGTTTCCGTTTTGGAAGTCGCTAGTCGGGGAAGGAGATAAGGAGAGATAAAGATTCGGTTGTGGTGTTGGTTTATTGTAGATGGTTCGAACATGAAGAAATAAAGATCCGAGTTGAGCAAAAGTAATATATAGTGTAAGAGAATTTCAAATGGGAAATTTTGGTGATTTTTAATTTAAATTAAGTGAAGATAGAAGTATGAAGAGGGAGAGGGGATGTGGTGAATTGTCTGCTGTAGGGAAGATGAACTGGAAGTATTTCAATGTTCACTGGAAGATGTATTAGAGGAGGAAGGAAGGATCAAGCTAATTATATAATATAGGGAAGTGGAAATGCGGCTATGAGTTTTGATGCATCAACTTGGTTAGCGTTCAAACTTGTGTTGTGTTCTGAAGGGGAGAAGAAAGTTGATTAGGCGGGACTAAGTTTAATTTAAAAGAGATTAAGGTTTATAAATTTATAAAGAAAAAGTTAATGATATTTAAATCTAGTTATAGCATGTAATATCAATAACTTTTTCGTACATGATCAGAATTCAGCGAAACAAGATTCGTTGGGATCGTATGGATGAGTGCTACACAACGGAACTGACTGGGAGTGAATTAGAGCTCATTACAATTTATAGCGAAATAAATTGTCTGTCTGAATCAACCGACAGTTATCGTTATTTAACGATAACGTCCAATGTGAGTAAATCTCATAACTCTGCACAGTTATATTTTTATAACGTATTTTTAGAACTGATAAATGTTGGTTGATTTCTTTGTGTTAACTGTTTGGTTGAACTGCTAAGTATTTGGTTGTAATTATAGATCTGGTTATATATATACACAAATATATGTATATATATAGCGTTAATTAAATATTGAATCTGTTTAGCAGAATATTTCATATTGAAATGAAATTTGATGTTAATTATATCGTTTAACATATGTGGATGCAGTGAAATAGATTGGAGGGACCCAACATGATTCCTCAATATTTATAATACTGTTTGTTTTCATATATGGTGATATATGATGTGATATATAATCCGTGATTGATTATGATAACACTGGTCTAGTTATTTGGTATTTGAAATACCATAAGAAATACTGGAATGTATAAAAAGGAATTTTCAAAGTGTATTGGAAAAAGGGATATTTATTTAGAAAATAAATAGAATTATAAAAGGAATATTTTTGTTGAAAATAAATATAATTATAAAAGGAATATTTATTTAGAAAATAAATAGAATTATAAAAGGAATATTTATTCAGAAAATAAATAGAATTATAAAAGGAAATATTTATAAAATGAATAGAATTTTATTAAAGGAAATATGTGAAAAGTAGATATTAAATAGAAATCCGTTTTAACAGATAAATTAAGAAGATTAATTTATAAACGATATTTATAAATTAAGTAAAATATTTATCACCGGATAAATTAAAATATAAATCCGGATTTATGTAGAGAAGTAGAAACCGGTTTTAACACCGATATTTCAAATGGAATTTGAACATAGTTTTTAAAGGGAATTAAATGAGATTTTAGTGCTAGAAGTAAAAAATAAGTTTTTATAGAAAATTATATAAAAAGAAGTATAAAAAGAAATAAGATTTGGGGATAGTGTTTTTAAAATTGCAAAATCAAACTGTTTTGATTCGATAAAAGAAATATTATTCACATTCGATGTGAATAAGGGATTGAAGTAAATATTATTCAAATAAAATATTTATAAAGGAATTTGGGTTCTGAAATAGGATTGAAAAGTGAGTTAATCGATTAGAGTTAATCGAATTAGAGTTAATCGATTCGAGTTAATCAAATTAGAGTTAATCAATTAGAGTTAATCGAATAGGAGTTAATAGAATAGAGTTTATCGAGTACACTACACCAGAAAATGCCTTTTGTAGCGTTGTAAAAACGCTGCCAAAACTTGTTGTAGCGTTTCGATAAACGTTGCGACACGACATGCAACTAAAAATCCAAAATCTTTAGTTGCGTTACAGTAAACGCAACCAAAGATGAACATATTTTAGCGTTTCAAAAACCCTACCAAAATTTTTTTGGCAGCATCTTAAAAATGCAACCAAATTGGTTCTTGCACCCTTCTTTTTTATATTTGGTAGCATTTTTACTACGCTACTATAATATTTTTTGAAGCATTAACAAATTAATATATTTTTTGTTGCATTTTAAAAATCCTACCAAAACCAATTAATATATTTTTTGTTGCATTTTATTTCATTTGCACTATTTTTTATAGACTTCCTTTTAGATTCAATTGGATGCAAGTAAGCAAAAAAAAAAAAGAACGCATGAAAATAATAGCGTAAACCCAAAACAAGTTACACGGTAGAAACTAACACATCAAAACCATCCATGCAATTACTGAATAAAAAAGTCATAAAATATACACGACATAACACTTGAGCCTCTTTATTACCCTTGTGTCTAATCAAGTCAAATTATCACACAAATTACCCAACTAAGATTGTGTTTGAGTTACATCTGATAAGTATCTAATTAGCATCTCTGATAGTTTAAACAAGCATTATTCGATAACGAATACTTACAAAGACCATCACACCTACCAGTAGAATATAAAAATGACAGTTAGCAACTATATAAAGGAAAAAACGAGTCTTCCTTCAAAATGTCTTCCAAAAATCAAGCTTAAGGTCCGCATCTCTAACATCTACATCTCTAACATCCTCTGTGTCTTCATTCATAATCATTTCCTGCATATGTAATTCGTTAGCGTGCACAAAATAAATTTCACAATATAAAAAATAACTGTAAGACTAACTATTTTTCAGATGCTAGGATATCTGCAAATCAGGAGTTAAAATGCTAAACATTAAAAGAAAACATCAACACTCTTACATGTATAGAATAAGACGATCCGTAAATCAACACATGAAAAAGTTGCACATACTTGTTGGAAAAAATCTTAGAACAAAATGTAAATTAAACATCACTTCTCAGAATAAGCTATAGTCGAAATTGAAGGATAGGTATTTAGTTCAAATATATTATCTTATAAATTTTTAGCATTACCATCATAGAATTAACAAATTTATCAATTTCATTGTTTTCACTTTCTTTTTGTCAAATAAAAATTATTTTCAGAAGAAAATAAATTCAAAGCGTATTAACCAATGATCAGGACATATATTAGTCCCAAATAGAATAACACTTCAATATTTTATATTCTATTTACGATTTCATTATCTTCCTTAATTTCCATATAAAACTGGATTTTGCTTAAATTAATAGAATCACTACTGTATTTCAATCAATGTCCTAAATCAAGACGGTAGGTAATTAAGTATGTTCTACCCCTTTTTTCTTGAAAGGCATGAACTCTGACATTGAAATATAATTGTAATAGATGTTTTAAACGAAGCTTATGGTACAAGCTTGTCTACAACACTAACATTATGAATTCAGCATGAAACTAACCTGAGCAGGCAAAGTAGATTCCGAATAGCAAATGCAGCAGCATCACAAATGAAAATTTTAGCATAAAGATTTGTCTTACTCTTTGGCAACAACAATTCATGTACAAAATAAGTCAAATTCACATAGCTAAAGCTCTCCAAGATATATCTGCATATCACGGCTACAAGAACAAATAATAGGATCGGTAGGATGAAATGCTGTCTCGTTGCAAGAATCCAATCCTTAAATTTGACCCGATAACCTTATTCATCCTAGTTTGGGGTCTTTGCATGATTCATTGCAAGAATGATCCAATACAGTTGCAAAAAATTAGACCGAAAAAAATTATGGACGTCCAAAGCAATAAAATAAGGCATTTGCATATAATTAAACCAAGAAGGCAAAGAAACTAACCTGGTGCAAACAGAATCAATTACAAAGAGGATCGAGCCAAGCGCCGCTTGTTGACAAGCATACACATATAAACATTACTAGGCAATGAAATGCACTTTGAATGATTAAAATATTTTTGTCGAAATTAGATAACATACCAACATAGCCTCGAAGATCCAAACCTATATCCATTCTACTGAAAAATTTAACTGCGCCTGGACATAAAAACAATATTGGATATAAGGTTAAAGTAAGATTTAGGATATTAAGCCTAGATCCCAAAACTGATTGTTATTATTACAGAATTGCTAGCATACAACACTAAACATGCACACACAGAAATATTGACAATGTAAAGCTTCTCAAATTTAACAATTAATGCTTCGTTGTTTCAAGTTCTTAGAAAGAAAAAGAAAAAACAGACTCATATGCATAACCCAACCTGTATATTGTCTATCATCCGTTTTTGAAACCAGTTCAAACTAACAATCTAGGCATACTCAAATGGACACTAGTTAACTTATGTACAACTGAGATATTTCCTTGAATTTCATTTCAACCACAAACTGTAGGAAGATTAACATATTTGAACATAAATT
Source organism: Allium sativum (assembly GCA_030737875.1). NCBI lineage: Eukaryota > Viridiplantae > Streptophyta > Magnoliopsida > Asparagales > Amaryllidaceae > Allium > Allium sativum. Next base: position 599,431,708 of record CM060920.1, read on the forward strand.
ACAGGTGGTACTATACAGATTTGTAATTATGGCAACTAAAAACGATTAATTTTGGGGAAAAAATTCATGAAGTAACCTGTACCTAAGGAGAAGTAGTTAGTAAACAACATGTACAGATTAATACCAGTATGTTTATTATTGTTATTTTTGGTAAACTTGTAGCATTAAATTATTCATATTTGCTTCAACTCATTACATTTACAATCCAGATGCTATATTTTACATGGTTGTTTTATTCCATAACAAGAAACTTAAGCAATAATAGAAAGAGAGTTGATAACTGTAGTTGACAATACATCTAGTAGTTGAAACATGAAACCATGCATGTTTATTAGTCACATTAGCATTTGAGACAGAAACATTTGAATTCATATCTTTAGTGGAAGTATGCCAATCTGAGTTCTTATTTTAGTTGAAGTTGCTTACTGTATAAAATATTCAACAGCGACCATAAGAGATGATAGCTGATTATAAATCCAGTGTCGGCTCCCAAGCATCATCTTATCATTATAATATCTAGCAGCCAATGACAAACCTAGAATTGAATTCAAGCCATCAGGTTTTCCATGCGTGGTAGATGTAATAAACGTAAGCGATATTATGAATCATATAGTTTTATTTGTACCATAATATTGGTTTTCTACCGAGCTCTTACATTGCATAAAAAAAATAAAAAAAGATTAATGAAAGCTTAGAGCATATAATCTTGCACACCTAGGAAGTTGACCTACCTGATATAGAGGAGTTTATGCAGATGCGTCACACTCCCTCCCTAATTATGCAATTTACATAAGAAAATTGTGTTCATGTAATGAATTTTTTTAGCTAAGCATGTGAAACTAAATGGAAAACCCTGCAATCTTATTCACTGAAGCCTGGTGGAGTACATGAAATATTTTTCCCATTTAAGACATAAACAGATAAATCATAACATCAAATAAAATACTAAAAAATAATATAAATTCCAAAAGAAGATAATTTAAGATCATCTTGGTTTACATTCATGCTGACCAGAGAGATGCAAGTGCCATGATCCAAATTAAATAGCATGGTTTCAGGGTCAATAGCAAAAAAGTTTGTAGAGTATTCAAAACTTGGCTCAGAATTTTGAATCCTGCTTGAAGCAGAAATCGCCTGAAGTGGAGATTGATTGACGTAAAATAAGTTCTTAATGCTTGAATCAAAAGAGCCCAGTGCTTCCTAAAATTGCGCATCCTTTAGAAGCCACTCTACCAAAAAAATAAATTCTATTGCCTAACGTTGTCTTAATGTTGAAACCACTTTGATATGAATTTCATGCTCACTGGAATGAGGAGCTACCATAAATTATGGGAAAAGCCCAACAATTTTACGTGGAGTCTCATCGTTCTCTATAGCTACTTGGATCAGATTTTGGTTCCCCTTCCTTTAGTCAAAGATGCTCCATTCGTGTTGTTGTGATGCAGTTTGGGTATGGATGAGTGCTGCTGTCAATTGGAGTTGCAATCTGTAATTAAGGGTCAACAAGAAAAGTGCTACTATGATCCTTTGTTATTTTCACCATTAGTTTCCTTACCACATGATATTGTCTGATGATGAAGAGGCTGTAAATTATTTTCTAACAGCTTGAACCATAGTAGTTACTTACATACCTTGGTTCAAAAACTTTAGTCTTCTAAGCTTCAAGTATCGATGCCTTAATTGACGTATTAGCTGGCAAACTGGAAGAAAAAGTTGTGTCATAATATTTCAAATCAATCGTACATTTTGGGATTCAAAAATTAGAAAGTGAAAAACATGCTCAATCTGTTCTTTGTATGAGTGTTTAATGCGTGGAAGTTTTTGGCATCTTCCTAATGTTATCTGCAAAGAAAGGCATAATTTCATTCCAGCAACAGATTAACAAAATATTGGCGCTGGTTGTTGCACCTCATTCAAGTAGTGATATGATTTTTAAAGCCTTTTCAATGCAAGTACCAACTGTTAACTATCAAAAAACTTACTTGAGCATTTTGTCGAACAGTACAAGCTCGCCAACCTGGTCGGTTCAAGCATCCACTTGGTCGGTCTTGATCTTCCACCTGGTCGGTCCAAGCTTCCACCTCGTCGGACTCGAGCTCCAGGCGCTGGTCGGTCATTCCTTCAAATACTGCTCAGTCTTCATCCATCTTGGTCATGGTCGGTTGCAAAATACTCCAGGCTGGTCGGTCTTAAGATGCTCCACCTGGTCGGTGTTGGAAAACTCGATCTGGTCGGTCTCGGAGCCTTCATGCTGGTAGGTTTTGGGAGGAGCTCCGGACTTGGTCGGTTTCAATGGGAGAAGGCAGAGGCTCCGAAGCATGAAAATGTGGTAGCAGCAGGTCGGTGCTTTTCCAATACAAAAGTAGGTCGGTCCCGTTTATTTGAAAGTGGGTCGGTTCCATTTAGCTGAAGTTGGGTCCATGCTGCTACAAGAAAAACTGCTCGCTCCTGTGCAAACCATGTTGGTCGGTCTTCAACATAAGGCTGGTCGGTACCGCGCTCCAACTCCTGTTTGATGCCAACCAAGCGCCAACTCGTCGCCAACCTAGCGCCAACCATACACTATATATTTACGGGTGTGCCACTACCCCTGAATGACAACTATAAATACCCCCCTTTCTCTACACTTTAGGGGGAGGACTCCAACACCCCGAAGGGCTGCTAAAATCATTTCTTCAAGGCATTCTCAAGCTTCATCCATGGGAATCCATTCAAGCTCCACTTAAGCAACACAAGTCTCCATTGAATTCTCTCTAGAAACTTGGATCTACTATCAAAATGCTATGGAATCGAAGTGATCTACCTCAAAAGTGAAGCATTGAAGGCTTTTCATCCATTTCAATCAATACTTGGGGAGATCTAACCGATCCACTAGCTAATTCAAGTGCGATTCACATCAAAGAGGGAGAAATGAGAGATTCATTGTAAATTGAGGGAGATTTGTATGGCATTGTACTTGGAATCATGAAAGTGATAATGGAAAATGTTTGCATAGTGGACGTAGGTCACGTTTGACCGAACCACTCTAAAAATTGTGTGTTCCTCTCTCTTATTGCTTTGTTTTTGCGAATTGCGGTCTCACATTTCTTCATACATGCTTTTCATGGTGTCTCTCCCCTAATTTGGAAACGTGCTTTCTTAGCACCTTGCCACTGAACGGGCGACGCACTCTTTAGAGCATCGTATTTGGTGTTTGATCATTTTTTGATTAAAACATTAGGCGCCCACCGTAGGGCCGCATTCGCACTTCTCCCAAACTCGACAAGGTTAAGAACTTTGCACGTAAGATCTAGGCTTGCTTCAACCATAGATCTCGCAAATCTCAGATCTGGGCCAATCGACGAGCTATCTTCCAAGGTCAAATCCATGTCCGAGATAATGGCTAAGCCCAAGAAAACCGCAAGTAAAACCGTTGGAGAAAACGACAACAACGACGATGTCAACAATGTTGCTAACAATGAAGCTACACCACTTACCAACCACTTCGAGATTGGTCAAAATTCCATAACCGGAGCTGGAGTAACAAGGGCCGAGCTAGACGTCGTTGTCGCTAATCTACACCAACGCATGGACGCTTCTAATAAAGCCTTGTTGGATGCTAACAAAACTCTTGTGGATGCTAATCAAACTTTGATGGATAAAGTGAGCGCTCTCCTAAACGCTCAAGTCAATCCCGCTCCTCCTCAAAAGGCTCATGTTAACCTTGAGGGAAACACAAATTCATCAACTTCCGATCATTACCGCAATGATAACATTGAAGGGTTCAACGGAGCCGACATTCATGCTTCCAAGCTGAAAGCCAAAAGCGTTTCCAATCGAGATGCTCGGCGAGTCGCAAGTCCTGAAAGGGGAGCACCTTCCCTTGCTGAAGGAAAAGGACCCATACACTCTAATCGCGATCAAGCATCCGGAAAGGAAATTGTGGTCCGCTCTCCCAAGCGACATTACTCAAAAAGGGACATCGAGGACGTGGTGAAGCGGATGATGAAAGACGACCTAACCCGCAAAGATAGCGAAAGGGAATGGGATTTTTCTCCGAGCAGAAACCCATTCACCAGGAGAATTCGCAAAGCTGAGCTTCCAAAGAAGTTCGCACATCCCACCTTGCCTCCATACGATGGGACTGCTGATCCAAATCACTTCCTGTACAGATATGAGTGGCACATGAATGTGGCTAAAGCGACGGATGAGATTAAGTGTTTGTGCTTCCCGCTCTATCTAGAAAGCGTCGCATCGCTATGGTTTACAAGGCTCCCGCCTAAATCCATCGATCGCTTTGATGATTTGACTCATAAGGTCAAAGAGCATTTCAGGTTGCAGGCCACAAAAGCTAAGGATGTCATCTCCCTCACATCAATGAAGCAGAATCCTGGAGAGTCAGTTAAAGCTTTCCTCAAGAGGTTCAATACCGCTTTAACTGAAGTAGGGAATCCTGACCCCCGCATGATCTTAGCATCTCTAATCGGCGCTATAGACAAGAATAGCGAATTCGGTCGATGGATCAAAATGAAGGAGCCGAACACGCTGGAAAAGTTCCAGAAGAAAGCCGAGGAGTATATGAGAGTGGGAGATCATCCTGTGCTTCATCAGACTGTTGATCCTCCCAAAAGCGCTGACATCCAGCTTAATCAGCACGATATCCAGGGGCAGAAACGAGCCAATGATGGGAAAAACAGCAAGGCAAACAAGAAGTTTCGCTTCTACAACCCATCAGAACTCACTCCTCTGAATGATACCATAGAAAACATTTTCCTTGCCACCAAGGATACCGAGCACTATCCGGAGCCACCAAAGTTCAAGGTTACACAGAAAACTCTGGACTCTGGAAAGTACTGTCGACTCCACAAGCTGCCGGGTCATGATACAAATGAATGCAGAATTCTCCAAAGCATAATTGAGGAAATGATTCAGAATGGCAAACTACAACAGTACATCAAGAATCTACAATCCTCAAACGCCTCTCAGACTCCTCAGGGGCAAGGCTCTCCCTTGGTTCAACCCAATAACAGGCCAATCATCAACTGAGGGCTGATGGGAATCTCATTTCAACAACTCGAAATAAGCGATCATCATCGCCTTTCCTTACTTACTGCTTTGTTACTTGCTTTACTTTACATCTTGCTTTCTGTTATATTCAGAACTTCTTGTAAAAAACTTGTAATATTGCATAAGGATTGTACTAAACAATATCTCTATGGATAAAGTCCTGCATACTTGTGTGAATCTCTTACTTACAAGATCTTCGTTAATTCAAGACTTGCTAAAAGACGATTCTCTATAGCAGGTTATAGGACAAATGCTCGCTTCCTCGAAACCCGATGCACTATGGCGAACTCCACAACACTTATTCAAGCATGGGATGCACAAAGTGTCAACACATCTAAGTGCGATCATAAAAACACCATCTTGAAGGGTGGTTAGAAGGGATGGCCAAAGATGGGACGGTGGAGAGGTCAACAAGCATATCTAAAATCAACGCCGCAGGTTGTAAGTTCCAAGGGGCAACTTGCGCTCAATCATGAACACTCGCCATGATCAAGTGCTTCCAGTACAAGGCCAATGTTTGCTCCACGGAATGACGCAAACCCCGCAAATCCCAAAAGAGCACGACTTCTCAATCCGGTTGCAATTGCTTACCACAACTAAGCACATCCAACGCAACTGTTAAAGTCTACCTCATGGGTTCCAAGCTTCACAAAAAAGGGCAGATCCCTGACAGCTTGATTAAGTCCTTGTCTCCTGATATAGTGCAATTCCCGAGCGTTGATCACTCGATACATCAAAAGGGCTCACCAGGCCGAGGACCCATAGCGGGACAGCCGACTTCATAAGTTGCAGCTTCCTTAGCGAGGTCCCGCAAGCGTTGACCACACGATACATCGAGGTGACTCACAAAGTTGAACAAACCGTGAAGGAACAAGCAACTACTTATGGCTCAGATTCCTAAATCGAGATCGTTTGCCATGCCAAGCATCCGGTAAAGGAACTGGCGTCTGTCCCACGGATTCAAATATAAGACCTCCCCATGCGGGGGCATAAAAAAGTCTAGCCTCTCTTCTTGAGAGCAACGACGAAAGACCTCCCCATGCGGGGGCATAAAAAAGTCTAGCCTCTCTTCGTGAGAGCAACGGCGAAAGACCTCCCCATGCGGGGGCATAAAAAAGTCTAGCCTCTCTTCGTGAGAGCAACGGCGAAAGACCTCCCCATGCGGGGGCATAAAAAAGTCTAGCCTCTCTTCGTGAGAGCAACGGCGAAAGACCTCCCCATGCGGGGGCATAAAAAAGTCTAGCCTCTCTTCGTGAGAGCAACGGCGAAAGACCTCCCCATGCGGGGGCATAAAAAAAAAAGTCTAGCCCCTCTTTGTGAGAGCAACGACGAAAGTCCTCCCCATGCGGGGGCATCAAATCCCAAGTCCTCCTCTAGCGGGGGCATCCAACATAAAGTCCTCCCCTAGCGGGGGCATCAAATCCCAAGTCCTCCCCTAGCGGGGGCATCCAACATAAAGTCCTCCCCTAGCGGGGGCATCAAACCCAAAGTCCTCCCCTAGCGGGGGCACCGTACATAAGACCTTCTCAAGCAACGGCAGAAAGATACAATGACTTCTCCACGTAGAAGTCCAAATTAATCAGTTAAATACAAAATTCTGATCCATCCAACGGCCACAATCGCCTTGGCATCAGAAGCACAAAGCAAAGTATTGATCCCATCAGGTACACGTTTCATAAAACGTAAACCGTCATATGAGATCACGTAATTCATTGCAAAGGTGTAACTTGAAATCTGCAATTCAGAACTCAAGCGCCATTGTGAATTCAAACTCGAATACCAAGTTTATGCAAACAATATTTAACAAATCCTAACTGTTAAGTAAAGCAGTTCTGCATGGATATGACATTCCACTTATTACACATCATTCATTAATGATTAACTAAACTTTTATTGATGTGGACGATCAATAGCAACGTATAAGTCCAAAATCGTGCAAGTGCTTGTTTTCATTACAGAACAGGTGTTACGAAGCATAAAGTCCAGTCAACAAGTTCAAACTTAGATCGCCTGGAATCAGCGAGTCAAGGCAAGATTTGCCATAGCAAACAAAATGCTACAGCTGAATCTCAATGCAAAACACGTTCATTTCGAAGCCCGCATTTCTCGCAAGCAAAAAATACAAGCTTCGAGGGGCAAATGTTAACTATCAAAAAACTTACTTGAGCATTTTGTCGAACAGTACAAGCTCGCCAACCTGGTCGGTTCAAGCATCCACCTGGTCGGTCTTGATCTTCCACCTGGTCGGTCCAAGCTTCCACCTCGTCGGACTCGAGCTCCAGGCGCTGGTCGACCATTCCTTCAAGTACTGATCAGTCTTCATCCATCTTGGTCATGGTCGGTTGCAAAATACTCCAGGCTGGTCGGTCTTAAGATGCTCCACCTGGTCGGTGTTGGAAAACTCGATCTGGTCGGTCTCGGAGCCTTCATGCTGGTAGGTTTTGGGAGGAGCTCCGGACTTGGTCGGTTTCAATGGTAGAAGGCAGAGGCTCCGAAGCATGAAAATGTGGTAGCAGCAGGTCGGTGCTTTTCCAATACAAAAGTAGGTCGGTCCCGTTTATTTGAAAGTGGGTCGGTTCCATTTAGCTGAAGTTGGGTCCATGCTGCTACAAGAAAAACTGCTCGCTCCTGTGCAAACCATGTTGGTCGGTCTTCAACATAAGGCTGGTCGGTACCGCGCTCCAACTCCTGTTTGATGCCAACCAAGCGCCAACTCGTCGCCAACCTAGCGCCAACCATACACCATATATTTACGGGTGTGCCACTACCCCTGAATGACAACTATAAATACCCCCCTTTCTCTACACTTTAGGGGGAGGACTCCAACACCCCGAAGGGCTGCTAAAATCATTTCTCCAAGGCATTCTCAAGCCTCATCCATGGGAATTCATTCAAGCTCCACTTAAGCAACACAAGTCTCCATTGAATTCTCTCTAGAAACTTGGATCTACTATCAAAATGCTATGGAATCGAAGTGATCTACCTCTAAAGTGAAGCATTGAAGGCTTTTCATCCATTTCAATCAATACTTGGGGAGATCTAACCGATCCACTAGCTAATTCAAGTGTGATTCACATCAAAGAGGGAGAAATGAGAGATTCATTGTAAATTGAGGGAGATTTGTATGGCATTGTACTTGGAATCATGAAAGTGATAATGGAAAATGTTTGCATAGTGGACGTAGGTCACGTTTGACCGAACCACTCTAAAAATTGTGTGTTCCTCTCTCTTATTGCTTTGTTTTTGCGAATTGCGGTCTCACATTTCTTCATACATGCTTTTCATGGTGTCTCTCCCCTAATTTGGAAACGTGCTTTCTTAGCACCTTGCCACTGAACGGGCGACGCACTCTTTAGGGCATCGTATTTGGTGTTTGATCATTTTTTGATTAAAACACCAACCAACATTTAGCTCGAGCAAACTTGCATATCTAGAAATAAATATTAAGTACAAATATATGCATGATGTCTGTCGAAAAAAATCTAAAACTTCAAACAGTTCATGTTTTGTTAGACAAAAATTCAAATTCAGATCAGCAATACTGGATCAAAGTTACAAATTTTACTTACTGATGTACGATAATTGCAAGTGTGCCTAATAGTCCCATCTCTTGCTGGTCGTATCTTCATATAGTACTCTGTTCAAACTGGCAATTCTGCATTAGTTAGAAGGAGGATGAGGGAAGAAAAAGAAATAAGCCACAACATAACATGACACATGGAAACAAAAGAAGAAGAAGCAAACACTGCATTTGAATAGTAAAAAAGCATTAAACTACCCACTTTTCCGTTTCATATTTGTAAACCAGTGCATTCATTTTTCTAGGAAAATGAACTTGATTGTTTATGTATACAGCAAGAACTTACGAGCATGGTCAAATTTGCAATTTTTATATATCGTTAATCAAATGTAAAATGACGATTATATGGATAATGTTGGATTTTCACAACAATCAATTAGTTATCCATAAACTAAGTTAGCTAAATTCCTAACTAAGGAAAACCTTAAATGACGTGGTAAACTCAGTAAATTACGAGAAAAAAGTCTGTCCTTGAAATCAATGTGCACAGAAGTAATTACTGTATGTAATCTACACTTATACACGGAAATTACAACTAAACCTAGTAAAAAAAATGATAATAGTAACCGACAAATGTCATGTGTCAAAAATATTTGCATATCATGCCATTAATTTGAGCAATGCAAAATAAGGATAGATTGCACTCACAAAATAATATAAAAGATCATATAATCCACAACATTGCTTCAAATCTAACCATTTTTTAAAGCTTTCATTATGATGCATCATGTATAAAAGCTCTAGAAGTCCAGATAAATATAGGAAAAAAATTATATTGTAACTAATTTATTAGTACATCTAATTGAATATGAAAATAACAAATATATACCCAACTTTGGCAATTCACTCTCCAAGACTTGATAAAAATCATAATACTAACAAAAATAAATTGGTCTCAATAGAAGAAAGATAATGTTTAGGCCATCATATAATTTGTTAGCATGTGTGGAAAACTAAGGTCCACAATTTGAGCTTCTAGCCTTGGTGTGCCTAAGATGCATAGAAAGCATGCACAATGCCACGAAGATGTGTACATATGGTGAGATAATGTAGTGGTTAGTAAATACATAACATATTTATTTCTTATCTATACAAGTAAAAGCGAAATTCGATTGCTGGGAAAGTGCTGAAACACACGAAACAATGTGAGTTGAGATTTTCATTTATGTTTTGCTCTACAATACACATCATTAAATTTAAATGCTGGTGCAGTAAAGTTACCCAAAGACAAACAAAATTTAATTTCATCTTAGACTCCAAACTATCAGCTTTCATTCCATTAGCATGGTGTGCTGACAATAGCGTGGCAATATTAATCAAAAGAATATAGTTGCTAACCATGAAACTATGAAATATTTGAACATCAATACCATAGTACGCATTCTATGGTTTTTAGTTCAGAAATAAAATACTTTCCACTTCCATTTCCAGAAAGCCATAAATATCGTTGGAACTTAGCATTGACACCAACATAACACAACTCAACAGTGATTTTGCACCTTATGATTTGTTGCGGGTGAAGTGCAGGAACTAGAACAACTATGATTGTAAGAAAAATAATTTTGGCTGCATACATGTATTTAAACAAGTTCTTTTATAAGGATTTTGCTTTCTGAAAAGATATAGTGAAAGAATAAACATGATCGACTGTGCTAAATTAAAAAGCCATGGCTACAAATATATTTGTTGTAATTGAAGAATGTAAGCAGGTCAAACTAACGTATGAATGTACAGAAAATAAATGGCTCACTGACCTTGCAAACCAGTAAATGCCCCAAAATGCCCACAAAAAATATCATATTTCCATAAGCCAGCTCCAAGTTGACCTTTTAGTGCTGCTTCTTTGTACGACATGACATTTGAAATTCGTGACCCCATACAACAACCTTAACTGAGGATTTTCTACTAGTCTACTTATCTAGCATTCAGGAAAAATTATCTAAATATGTTGCATAGATTTCCATAGAGGATTATAAATAACTTGGACGTGTTTGGAAATTTGAATTATGTATTGGCTCTACTTTGATAGTTGGGAAGCATGCACGCATAACCTCATCACTCACGGGTTCATTATATACTTGAAGAAGCTCAATAGAAATAGCAGTTGGATCCAATTCATAACAACCTATAGGAACACCAGTACCCTATTCACCAGTTAAAACATACGAAGGAACTTGGTGTGACAGTCTAAACATTTCGACGTTCGGAATTTTCTTTCTTCTCCCTAAATCTACGTGTCTATGAGAAACTGTCTTGAATCCAACAATTTTAACTCATGGGCCTATTGGGAGTCCTAATTTGTCATTATAATCATCGAAAATTTCCATTAAGTTGTATTTATATATCAAATCATTTGGTGTTTACTCATTCCAATTTGGAGACAAATTTATGTAAAGTGCCAAATTTGACCGTTTTTAGGGACTATCTTTATCGTTCCACGCAAACTTTTTCAAAACTGACCTTAGGGAAAAAATGTTGATCGTGTCTTTTAATTCATATTTCACTATTCTGAATTTCTAGTAGTTTTTGCGAACCCAAAACTAAGCCATTTGGAAGGGACAAACCCAACATTTAACTTTGAAGAAGCCATAAAACTCATTTTAACTTTAAATGGTGTGTAAGAAAGAACCTTCTGAGTTATTACATAATATAAAGGCATAGCATCTTCGTCACCATAGGTAGCCCATACATCATCACAATTGAACGACCTTTCTGATCGATCACTATCGAAATCATGGAAATCAGGATCAGGCACACATCAATACCCATCGGTTCAGAATTTCCATCTTCTAAATCAACAATGTTTTTACTATGTAGAATTTTCTCGCCCCTTGTGCTTGGTTCTAATTTCCCAAAGCGAAGATATTTCGTTCTATCTTTCCGTTTTGAAGCTTCCTTCCCTGCCTTTTTAGTATCTCTTGCTAAACCAATAGCATGCACCTTTCTTTGTAATTCATTTCGTGACTTGCACAATAAAGTTGTTAACACATGATAGTGAGGTTAACCATTTCTAACACTTAAGTTTCTTGAAAATGTGGTAAGTTTAGTTAGGTTACCTCCGTCTCTAACTCCATCATTTAACTTGGTGTCTGCAACATTTTTTTCTCTTTGCCTTTTAGTTTTCTTATCAAACATAAAAGAAGAGTTGCTACTTTTTTCGATGATTTCTTCTCTTCTAGCTGTTGCTTGTGCCTCCTCACGTTCCCTTCTCAATTCTTCATAAGTTCAATGAACAACACTGGAAGACTGAGCTACATCAATCATTGAGGCAAATGCACTTGCTGAGCCAGTTGTCCTTGAAAATGGAACCCACTACCTTAAAACTGGAGGTTTCTTCTTAGTCTTAATAGTTTCAGAGGCTAAAATTTATTTCTTACATCTTGGACATATGAGGTATAGATTAAGGTAAACTCTCTGGCATTCATACTGTATTTTGCATGTATTGCAAGAAGTCTAGAATGTTGCTTCTTTTCACTTGCTTGGAACAATACTTTTCTGAGAATGAACTTTACGAGCAACATTATTCTAAGAACCATTAGTGGCATTATTGAAGAGAAGGATATAGACTTTGGGCCTTAAGAGAAAAAAAATTTGGCACAATTTATGTCATTTACTAAGAATTTATTTCCAGCCATTACTTTAGCCTTCAGGGATGCATCCTTGTTGCAATCCATTAGCTTATTTTTTTTAAATTATATGTTAATTACTTGTAGCTATAATTTAAAACTTGTACTTTTGTGGTTACTCCAAAACATGGCTGGAGATCCAAAATTCAGAAATCATTTTGCTTCCCTCAAATTGTTTGGAAGTTCAAAAAATTTCCCTTAAATATATACTTCATTTATAATATTTTGTTCATGATTATAAATAGTTATGATATAAAGTATATAAATATATACATTATTTATGTCTTAGTCTAAAATTTATCCTTTTTGAACATGCTTGGAAACAAAGAGCGCTTGTCTTCTTTACATATGAAAAAAAAACTAGAACATCAATATATATCATACATCCAAAAGGGGTCACCTAGTACATCTACATGATGAAAAGCAGTCATGTAGATCAAATTTCATGTACATATAACTTCACCATTTCACAAAACATTCATTATCCTTTACCCTAGAACCATGCATGATTGTAGCTCGCAAATGAAAAAACTTACTTACAAAGTTGTGTATCTACTTTGTTCACTACATCCAAGCATTAAAACACGTACTTACAAAGCAAAATTGAGATATAACAAGGATCTTCAATTACTAGCCAATGTGTTCCAAGCTTTACACCATATCTCACATTCACTATGTGCTTCACCACCATAAAATTGCAGCTTCATGGCCCACTATCTGGTATCTACACCCAAAATCAAATACAAATAATTAGTTTTATTGATACAGAAGATTATATTTAATATAGTTAAGTAGAGGCTACGAAGCATATTTAACCTATTATTGCCATTGTGCATTTTAACATTATTTGACAAAAACGAATTCAAGACGTGTAAATTTATTGATTTGATTGGTTGATCAATAAAATTTCAAGTAGGAATGGTCGAAGCAACTAGACTAGACATGCATATATAGTACGTTCATAAAAGGATTATACTTTATAATCCTGATATATTCATAATAGTCATATGGAAGTAATATGACCTCAGTACAGGTTATGACAATAGTGCATGATAGAAACAAAAATATAATCCTAACAGGAGCATGACAGTAATGCAAGATCGTGACTCCATAAAAAACTAAATAATACAATCTAATAAATGTTATGATACTAGAGAACCATGATAATTTATAATTTTTCCAGTATTATAAATTTATGACGTTTGATAAAAGTCTGAAAATGTATGTAATTTTAGTTTTCGTCTATATATAATTATGCCATTTCACAAGCATTCAATAATTGTAATTTCCAGTACCAATTGTAATTACCAGTAATGAATATAAGCCTTATCATACCATATCCATGTTGTTAAACTTCAACTCATAAAATAGAAACTCATCTCCTAGTTTCCTCTATATTATTAAGTAACATGTTTGTCAGTTATCATTTACAGGGAGATTCAACTTCTCTGACATTTTCCAAATGTGTACTCACTTATAATCAACAAATGATTTGATATGCATGATATTCAGCCTGGTTATTAAGTTCTGATGCACATTGAGTAACCAGTTATCATTATCAATAAGATTGAAACATAGAGCAAAATAATTTATTATCAATGTTGAATAAATGAGATGTAATAAGATATAAAGTTAGTCATAAAATTTAACTGAAAACAGTATTATTTTTCTATAAGCTAAATTCTTCAAATCACTTTGCTGGACTATGTTAGAGTGTTCCACTGCCAGAAAGCTTAGAGCATACACTTAAATGTTTGAAATACCATGACAAGAAGCATGAAACTTTATGTAATTTTAAACTGAATACTATCAATTTTTTTGTATAACCGGAGAACAAGAGAAAGATGAACCTTATCATACTATGCAAAAACAGACAATACAATAGAAAGGAAATATAGAAAGCTGTCTCATTAATCATAGAATACATCCTACTACGACCATCCAATATTAATAAGATACATCTTATTGCGATAAATTGTCTTAGCATACGAGAGAATATAAGATTGTCGATATCAATAATATGGCGTAGCATGATAAAAATTGTATCATCATTCATAGAAAATTATCATCTTATATGAATATAAGAGTATATAAATTAGGTTTACCTTATTGAACGAAGAGAAAAAACAGACCAGTTTTATAGTCTTAATTAAATTTTTATCTTATTGGGTTGGTTGGCTGTGCTAAGGCAAGGTGGTGGAGCAGCAATAGTAACTACGATAGTTGGTCACCATCTCGATTGGTTGAGCAGAGACGTGGTGGAATTTCTTTTTCATCGATTTAATTTGGGTCTATCGCTCAGATCAAGATCGGTGATACTGAGCTTAAAGGATGAAACCGATCAAATGGAAATGAAGGAGAATGTAGAAGGAGGAAGTGGAAAGGAGGTATAAGTGAAGGTGAGTGGAAATTAAAGTTAGGGTTAAGGAAGAACAAGTGAAAAGAGGGAAATGAAAAATAGGCGGTGCAGAAATGAATAAAGTGCGGGAACTGAAAAAGGCGAGGGCTGCAGTTTGCTTTCTCTTTGAATTCATTCTCGTTTCTTTTTGTCTGTCTTGAGAAAGAGGAAAGAAGTTTATAGATGCATCTTGATAACAAACGCTGGCGTATAGTGTAACTAATGTATGCTTTTCTGGTAGTGGTAAGAGTTAATCGGATAGTGTTAATCGAATAGAGTTATTCGAAGAGAGTTAATCGAATATAAGATATTCGAAGAGAGTTAATTGAATACAGGTTACTCGAAGAGAGTTAATCGAATATAAGTTATTCGAAGAAAGTTAGTCGAATAGAGTTATTCGAAAGGAAGTTATCGAACATAAGTTATTTGAAAGAGAGTTAATCCAATAGTGATTATTCGAAAGAGAGTTATGCATTGAAATTCGATTATATCTAATTTGGGAAAGTACTATTTACTTTCCATTTTTAAATCAAGATTTATTTATTTAATTACAAATTCGTTGCTTGTTTATTTATTCAAATTAACAAATAAAAGTTATATTGAAGTTATTATACTTCGTAAGTATGGGATTATAACACTATTGTTATAATCAAATGGTTTATGTAAAAGAAGTGGATTCGTAAATAGAATCCGAGAGTTACGTAAGGAAGTTGTTAAAGATTTAAGAGGTGAACTTTGTCTATTTCGAGGTTAAAGATGTTGTTCAGTTAAGGTCTGAGAGGTAATTATATCCCAACTTGATTGACTTCATTTTTAATTAAGGAATGGTTAAGGTTTGATAGGGAAGGTTGGCTAGGTGAATTTAGTTAATGAGTGTAATGGGTTGAGTTGGCATAGTGATGTTTTATTTAAACATCTGTTTAAATCCAAATGAAGGGGTTTTGGAAATGTTTCCAAATAAGAATCAGAAGTGTTTTCTAATATAGAAAATAAGAAATGAGAGTAAATATGGAGAGGTTAGGTTTTCCGATGATTAATAACATATATTTCTAAATTTAGAAAACAAAAATTTACGAATATATGGAAACAGGAATTAGAAAATGAATAATTGAATGACAAATTAAATTAAAGGAGATCAGTGTTGATTGATGATTTGCTCAGAAAGATTCCGTTTGGAAATACGACCGTTGTTTGTACACATGTTTTCCTTTGATAGTTAAACCACCGACTATCAAATATTTTGACCATTTCCGTTGTCAATACGGAGAGACCGGGATCAGATATATTATCTGAAAACCACTCCGTGTGGCATTAGCGTTGCGAATCAAATATGATGAAGTTAATTGAAGATGGAGTTATGCAAGGGATGTTCAGTAAATCCTAGGTAGAATTTGCCTAAGATGGATTTACAGAATAGTGCCTTTGGGTTGTTCAGTCCCAGGACAACTTGAATGGATGAATGTCTGACAGAGTATATCTGGTAGGTCGCGTAGATTGATCGTTTCAAACGTATTTACGTTGGTGGCGGAG
Source organism: Allium sativum (assembly GCA_030737875.1). NCBI lineage: Eukaryota > Viridiplantae > Streptophyta > Magnoliopsida > Asparagales > Amaryllidaceae > Allium > Allium sativum. The sequence goes on from CM060920.1 coordinate 599,447,888, forward strand.
GAATTCGTTTCTTTTAGCTTATACCAGTGGTATTTTTGGGGAAATCAATTTGTGATTTGACGGGTATGACGATGTGGCATTCAAAGTAAATATAGATGCGATATGTATAATAGTACATATGACCTCAAGCCTCATCAACTGGGAAATGATAGAAATCGGGCAGGCAGCATGGCTAAGTGGGCCGCACCCAATTAGGGTATATTGTCACCATCTAGAGAATATTCATATTTGTTACTTCTTTCGCTTCTGTATCTCCCGGGAATGTTTATGTTGGTATACCAACCATAAGGTGATAATATATTCGGAACATTCAAGCGAAATGAATGGCCGGTCATGTGTGGCCGAGTTACAAGATGTTCTTGTTGAACTCCAGTGTATCGCTTCTAGAGTACACTGATCGGAAGGTGGTTCCATACCTTGTCATAGTTGAAAATCCATTACCCAATAAGCGCCCGCGGTGTTTGATTGTATATAATATATGTGGAGAGTGAGATGAAAGCGTTTCCACTAGATTGCTATTTATTTGATTTGGACATTATTATAATATCAGAAGATTATTGATTTTTAAGAAATGTTTTGGATTACCGTAAGGTAAAAACCATCTGTGTTTATGTGTGGATCGATCTTACAATTATCATTTCTTTAGAAAGGATTTTAAAAGTTAAATAAATTATTGGAGTTTACTCACAACAGTCACATGACTGAACCAGAATTTATTTTGTTTTGTTTTCCCTAAACTCTTGGGTGCCCAATATTGTACGGGCAGTCAAGTAGTCGGGATTTTTCAGATACACGAAGACCTGGAGTAGGAGGCTTCAGTATTATATAGCTATTTTTATTTCCGCTGTGTTGTAAGTTTTATACTCTAATAATGGCATTGTATACAGATACTGTTTCATTTCAAACTTATGTTATGAAATATATTTATTTGTTCCGCTGTGAGATTCGTGTTTACTCTGATGTTGTGATGCTCTTCTCCTTCTTCAATTCTAATTTTCTCTCTTATCTATTCTCACCCTCTATTTTCTTTCATTAACTATCCTGTATTTCCGATGCTTGGATAGTCGACATTGAGTTTATGTCGATAACCAAGGTTGCAAATTCCCCGGGTTGTTACAAAAATAGTTAGATTAAAACCCTGAGAAAGTAGGGAAAAAACAGAGCAGTAATACATACTTTGAATGAACACCCTTATTCCTCTACTGCTTTATATGGATCCTTAAGGGATTCGAAACTATATGAATGTTGATATGCATCCATTGTAATTGATTCAAATATCATTGAATTACTGTCTGCAAATAATTAGAATATGACTTGAAAATTTTAAACCCTGAATGAAATACAAAAGACAGGAAATCAATTCCCACTACAAATCTATTGATAAAACGTTTCATGGAATAAATCATACTTACCAAAGGCTGTCAACACCATTTGAGAACTGACTATGTAAAATCATACAATCTTTTACATTTGCGGCTGTAGGATCCTCCATTTCAAAGCACATTCCTCATGATTTGATTCATGGATCACAAAGGGGTTTTCTGTAATTAGCGAAGACTAGCATTCCAGATTGAACCCACTGTTTTTCTCATGTAACCAACTTCGGAAAATATATCTGGCCATGTTTTTCCATTAGTAAGTTGTTTTTCTCTAATAAGAAAGAAATAGCAGGGAAGGGAAAATTGACTAGCTTGGGTGGAGATTTTAGGGGGCACATAGTTTAGGTTGACGGGTGCAGGAGCATGCAAAATGATGAGGGAAGAAGAGGCATAAATAAGTGAACAGGTGGCAGTGGGCATATGAGATCCGTGTGTGTGCAACGTTTGTGAGTGTGAAGTTGTGGGAAGGCGCACGAAGAAGTGACGGGAGTGTGATTTGGTAGCCTTGCTAGGTGAATGGCAATGAGGAAATGGATTCATTAGCAGGGAAAATACACAAAAAAAAAGGGACATGCGCTGATGGTCTGCGCAGCAGCTTGGTGTACAGCAAGTTGGGCTTCAATTAAAGGAAACGTGAGGCATGCCATAGTAGTAACTCAAATAGAGTTTTGATTTGTATGCTAGGTACGTGTATAATGTGCAAACAAATACGCAGGAGACGAGAAGAAGGAAAAAAAAAGAGCCGGAAGAAAGATGCGAACGGATTAATGGAGGAGGTGGCATGTACACCGATAAGTTGGCATAGATTTGCACGAAGATGTGAAGATACAAAAGTGAAACAACGTTCCTGATACCAATTTATGAAAGGTAGAATATGGTATAAATTAAATAGATAAATGGTATAAGGAATGAACACGAGATGAATGTTTGAATAAGTAAAGGAACTATGGCTGAATTGGTCGTTGCCTTGTAATATGAAACTAGAATGATGGTATATTACATATCTAATTACGAGGAGTCAAAATAAATATTTTTTGTTTGAAATTTAAAGTTAGCTTTGTATAATTAATCACTATATATATAAAGAAATAGAAAATGGGAGTAAAGAATGGTGGTATTGAGTTATTGCACGAATTGGGCTTTTGGGCCATGGAAATATTAAAAGAAGAAAAAAAGAAAATAATAGGGTTGTTTAATGGTAACGTTTCCCTTTTAATTTTCAACATATACAGATATAAGAATAAAGAAGAAGGAAATTCGCCTAAATAGCTGACGAGAAATGACGAATTATTTTAAAGATATATGTGTGGATAGTTTGACCATAATAAGTCTGAGGAATTCATATTGTTAACCTAAATCAATTACAAAAATTGATTCTCATAAAAATAGAAGAGAAATATGTGAAGGAAATGAGAAAAAGATCAGGAAGCTATTTTGTAACTGTAGAAATGAAAGTCATCATGTAAACTAAAGTTTAAATTCCCAATATCAGTATTTATTAAAAACGAAATAAATGTTTTAAGTAAAATCGATGGTTTATTCCTAAAGGAATGAGAATAAATATAATGAGAAATTAGTTATTATCCGAGATCATATATTTCAAACTTTATTTAGTATGAAATTAAACGTTAACCCATTGTTAATTGTTATCATTGCAGTGGTAAAAAAATTTTGTTATGCTATATAGTAATAAATTGAATCTAAGTAGTAAAATAAAACGTCAACACATCTCATTGTAACGTCTTGTGCTATTTATTGTCCTGAAATAAGAATTTAGATTTGTATAAGTTGTTTCATCTAAATGAGCATGTTATAGAAATTATATAAAATAACTTGTATAAATATTTTACTCATCTACACTGTTTAAATTTGATAATTAAAACACCAACTATCAAATAATATCCCCTACGCGTTAGTTCGAAGAGACAGGGATATGAACTAGACCCAAAACCACTTCGAACTAACTTTATGATTCTTAAATTAACTTGCAGGGATGGTTACGATTTAAAGAATTCGAAGATCGTAGGTCTTCATGACGTAAGAATTACTTGAGTAAAATTTCTCTTGTTCGGCCACTAGAGTTATTATGACTTGTGATCCTATCGTAATTGTAATCTTCGGATTTGCAAGGACTACTCGTTACTGATCTCTAAAGTGATTCCTAGGATGTAGTAGGAGAGTGCCATCTGTTTGTCCAGTACCAGGTAAACTTATATGGATGGGTGTCTGACAAAGTATTTCCAAAAGGATCACGTACATTGATTTCTTCAAACGTATGAAGTTAGCGGAAAGAGGGAATCTTCTTTAGCCTAACAATCTACGTATTTTTATGGAAATCAATTAGTGATTTCCGATGGATCTGACGATGTGGCATTCAAAGTAAATGATGGATAGATGTTATAAAGGTAAATTCTAGCCTCAAGCCTTACAATCAGGAAATGACAAAAATCGGGCTGACAGCATGGCTATGTGGGTCGCTCCCACTAGGGTGTATAATCACCTATTTAGAGAAATTCCTTTTTGATTCTTCAATTTATCGATGTTGTCCCTTTTGGGAAACGGTTGCCGATCCGAACCGTTGGTGATATACATTCGATACACTAAAGCGAAATGAGTGGTCGGTCATGTATGGGCCGGGTTGCAAGACGTTCTTGTTGAACCCAGTGTATTCGCCTCTAGAGATACACTATCGGCAGGTGGTTCCATATCTTGTCATAGTCGGAATCCATTATCCAATAAGCGCCCGCAGTTTTGATTGTATACTATATATGTGTAGCATGAGATGTAGGCGTTCCGCTAGATTGCTATTTATTTGTATTTAGACATTATTATAATATCAGATGATATATAAATGATTTAAGAAAAATGTTTTGTGCTATCATAAGGTGACTACCATCCGTATTTTATGTGTGGATCGGTCTTACGATTATCATTTATTTCAAATGGCTTTTGAACATTAAATCAATCTGTTTCAAAATCGTTTACTCACACCAGTCCCATGACTGACCTAGAATTTATTTTTCTTTATTTTTCCCGAACTCTTGGGTGCCAAAATTTGTATGGGCAGTAAAGTGGTTTTAGGATATTACAGATTCACTTGAAGGAGTTTGGAGCAGGAGGTTTCAGCATTAGATATATAGAGTTTACTTCCTCTGTGTTGTATATGACTTGTACTCTGATGATGTATGTAAGTAAATATAATTTTGTATTTCAAGATGTTATATAATATATTTTATTCAGTTCCGCTTTGAGATTCGTTATACTCTGATTCGGTTATGTTCAGTTCTTCTTTTTCTTCTATTCTAACTTTCTTCCTTTCTATTTCTCATCCTCTAACTTCATTCTATTAACGATCTGTTAATTTGTGCTGTTTGATTAGTTGATATGTGATACAGGATATATACTAGTATCGATAATCAGGATCCGGACTTTTCGGGTCGTTACAGTTGGTATCAGAGCAATGGTTTTGTAATAACCTTAGCTCTGTGGCGTAACTCAATAGAGATGGGGTTAGTAATACCCTATATTGAGTTTGAATGTATATATATGAACGCGTATTTGGTAACTGATATAAAAAGCGTTTTATATTGTGTCGATTAGTTTATCGAGTGATTATGAATTCTGGTTGATACGGTAGTCAAAACAATCTCGATAGGTGTTTCCAAACTCTTGAACAGAGTAATTCGATACAGTATTGTTTTGAAAGTAGGGTAAATGGAATAAATTTACTCAAATTTATATCTTAATATGAAAAGAATAATTTTTCTGGAATTATTATATATTGGTGTGTCGACTGTTATTATTATAATCAAGTCAGATTATAATATTGAATGGGTATATTGTGAACCAAATTAAATTATGTAAGAATGAAAATACAAATAGGACAACTGGATAAATGTTTGAGAAAAATAAAATGTTTGGGAAAAGATCAAAAGTTTTGAATTTATAATGGAGTAGAGATATGTGATTTTAGTCTATTTTGAAGTAATATCAGGAGCTAGGAATTTGGAATTAGAAAATTCAACTGGAATAAGATAAAATTAATAAAATTGAGTTAAATAGAATTAAACCAGGTTGGAGTTTAAAATGGAGAATTTAAAGCAGAGAAAAATGTTTGAATATGTTGGATTCGAATTAGTGGGGTGGATAAGATTTGGAAGTTATTTCCCAATGTAATCAGGGATTGATATTTTAAATTGAAAAATGGAGTCATATGGGTTGATAAGGAATTAAGGTGTGAAGTTAAGGAATTGGAACCTAACTGCAGATAGGATGATTTGAGTAAATTTCTGAATGTTAATTTGATGTTGATTTCAGTTTTCGAGATTGATACTTAGAGGATTATTTTCTTACCGATTTATGGTTAGAAACTAATGGATGCAGAAGAATAGTAATACGTGAATATGAAATGGAAATGTTTTCTAATTGTAAATAGCAGATATTTCTGGCCATGGTAATAAATATATTTGATACGAGTCTATGTGTTGATGGGCCTTTCGGGCAGCCCATCAAGGCGAAATGACGAGGTAGGAATGCTGGTGAAGCGTTTGGTGTGGACCGAGCTGTGAGGCCCAATGACAGGGCTATCTTCCCTTGACGTGGCCCTGAGGAGTTCGGCATGATGAGGCTTGACTAGCATTGCCATCCTCAAACGAGATTCGGAAAACTGGCCAAAGGATCAGCTCGCCCCAGATTTTTCCTTTTAAATTACTTAAGCTAGAAGGGTTGAACACCAATTAACCCCTATAATTCGCGGAGAATACCAACTCTTCAAGAGAAAACCAACTCATTCAATATCAGCTATCTTTTTGGATCTCAAGGCACGTACTCAAGGCGGATTTATATTATATCATCTATAAATACTCCTTTTTCAATTCAGAGAGGGGGAGCCATCTTCAATTTTCTGAAAAAAGAGAAATGATAGCAGAAACTGTTTATAATTTTAGTTCTTTTGTTCTACCATTGTAAACATTTTCCTAGCTGCAGAAACGATCTATAAAAGTTTATAAAGTGGACGTAGGCTCTTTAACGCCGAACCACTATAAATCTGTGTGTGATTCTTTCTATTTTGCATTTCCTATATTTGTTAATATTTATTTTAATCTCTACACATGTCTCTCTTTTTGGTGTTGTGCCAATTTTTGGTGTCAAAATTTTGGTGCTTTCACTAAGAATTGTAGTTCTCTGCTTAGTTCAGATTTTTTGCTCTACTTTCAGATCACCAAGTCCGAGACAGAAATCTCATCCTCATTCCTGTATTGTCGAATTATGGTTGGAAAATCAGCTCGCAACACAGGAAAGCAACCACAAGCTGGAACCTCCGCAGAGGCGGCTGGCGGATCTGCTGACCCTGAAATTGATCGGTATCAACCTGCCTTGCTTCCCACGACAGATCCAACTCCCATATCAACCTTCGCTACTGGAGATGAGTTTACGGCTGTGCTGAATCAACTTCGGGAAACGACGGTGGCTCGAAAGACCCATGCTCGAGAGAATGCCGCCATGCGGCAAGATATGACTCGCATAACAAGACAATGGGAAGCGCTCAGGAACCAAATCCAGGAAGTCAGGGAACATCAGCTTCCTCTCCCTCAGCTAGATCACGTATCAGAAGAATCTTCGTCGTCTAACGAAGACAAGGATCCACGACGGATTCGGCGCCCATTTGAAAGGGCCAAAAATGTACGGTAGTTGCTTCTCGGGGAACATCTAGGTCCGCAGGAGGTGAATGAACAATCCGAGGCCGACCCGGCCGAGGTAGAAATTATCGATCCCGCGGCCCCGTAGGACCGAGGAGTCGCTCCTCAACCGCAGAATGCTTCCAGAAGGAACCGAGCCCCCATTCAGCTTCCTCGTAATCTTGTGATTGACCGAGATACCCGGGGAGGAAGGGAGAAGGCCCGGGAACTGGGTCAAGCAACGTAACCTGACGAAAGAGCCAGGGGAGCCTGTTTGAACGATGAAGACAACCCGGACCTAGCCGTCCCACCAAACCTGAATGCAATGTTGCGGCAGATTTTGAACGATAGTCATGGACATAGGAACGAAGACTAGGGAGTTGATCGAAGCAACATACCATTCACCGACAATATCTTACAAGAAGAGTTCCCACGAATATTTAATACGCCTCGGATGAATCAATACGACGACACCTCTGACCCATAACAGCATTTGATGCGGTATTCTTGGCAGATGGAGGTAGCGGTGGCCCACGACACTATCAAGTGCAAAGCCTTCCCAATCTTCCTGAGTGGGATGGCCGTTATGTGGTTCGTGCGTTCACCCGCGAAATCTATCCAAAGCTTTAAAGATTTGAGCGAGAAGTTCCTGACTCAATTTTGAATTCACGCTACCAAGTCAAATCATGTAATGGAACTCTCATAAGTTAAACAGGGAAAGGGAGAATCCCTGAGAAATTACATTAATCGATTTAACCGGGTGGCCACCGAGGTCAGTAACCCTAACCATGAAACTGTTCTAATGGCCCTAGTCGATGGCATCGACAAACGAACTGAATTTTGGAAATACCTGATTGGGAAGCCGCCAACAACAATTAAGACCTTTTATGAGATAGCTCACATCCGATTACGACAGGAGGATGCGCATTTGGAGGAAGAAGATGGACCGAGAAATGCCTCTATTCCACCGACTCAAAACAATGTCGCGGTCAAGCAGTCTGGTGATAGCTTAGGGAAATCGGAAGCAAACATCGAAAACTGCGACAAGCGAAACAGCGAGGGACTAAGAGAAACTGGTGGAAGCTCAGGACAGAGGGGGAGCCCTCGAAAACGACAACAGTTCCAGGCGTTTGAAACTTCCACTGCCCTGAATGACACGCTAGAAAACATCTACCTTGATACCAATAGCACGGTCCAGTATAAGAAATCTCCTTCTCGTGAACTCACGGAGAGGGAGCGAGGGACTGGAAAGTATTGCATGTTCCATGACATTTACGGGCATACAACAAAGGAGTGTCAGCTTGTTTGAGACATCATAGAAAAGCGGATTCGTGAAGGAAAGCTTGACGAATATAAGACGTCCCCAAGAGAAAGGGGACAAGGGGCTTCAACCCCCATGCAAATTTAGGTCGTTCCTCGAGCTTTTGCACAAGACAAGGGGAAAGGAATGGTTGTCAATGCCATAATAGGGGGCCACACCCCGCCGACTTCAGTATTAAGGCTGTGGAACAATATATGAATTCCGTGAAGCAACTTAATGTTGCCGAAGCTAGTGTCTTCGTAGGGATGAATCCCATGAAGTTGAGGAAGACCGAGACAGAAGATGTTGTCATTCGCGGAAGAGAATCGATAGGCGTCGAGGCTCCGACGGTCTATCCCATGGTAATAACCGCAATTATAGGCCCGACAATAGTAAGAAAGATGTTGATTGACAATGGAAGTTCGGTCAATATATTGTTTAAACAAAACCTATGGACAGATGAAGCTAGTGCTGCAAGACTTGGAGCCTTGTTCTGGTGAGATACAGGGTTTTAACGGATCTTCCACCGAGCCCATTGGAGTAATCAAATTGCCATAATTAGGAGATGGATATCGAAGGAGAGTAAGGCCCCTACTATTCATTGTAATGGATATCAACTCCCAATATAATGTGTTCTTAGGACGACCGGTGCTAACGGAGTTTAGAGCCTATATCGCCCTATGGTACCTACTATTGAAGTTCCCAACTGATGGAGGAATTGGTACGGTACGAGGAGACCAGGTAGATGGGAGAGCTTGTTACTTGGCAGAGTGGAAGGATCTCCAGAATAAGGGTAGTAAAAGATCAAAAGTCGAGTATATTCCTACAAAAGACATTAGAGCATATCAACTACAGAAAACATCCTGATCGGGACCGTCCGTCTGTGGAGTCGAAGATATCGATCCTAGAGAGGACGAAGAACCAGGATGTAGAAAGGCCGCCCCGAATGAAGCAACGGTGGAAATCTGGTTGATAAAAATGACCCCACCCAAGTCCTAAAAATTGGATCCCATCCAGATTCCTTCCAGATGAAGGAATTGACTGACATCTTTCGGCCAAACCTAGACGTGTATGCCTGGACCCACGTTGACATGTGTTGGATATCACCCTCCATCATAACTTACTCCCTTAGCATCGACCCGAAGTACACTCCGGTTAAACAGAAAAGATAAATGCTCGGTCCTGAAAGGTCGAAGGCCTTGAAAAAGGAGATCGATCATGTCGACACTGAACCCGAGAAAGAGTCGTGGATGACCCCCATCAAGAATTTCCTCCTCCATGGCTCATTACCTGAAAGAAAGAATGAAAGATGAGCTTTTTTGCGGCAATCTTCCAGATATGTGATCCAACAAGGCCAGCTATACCGAAGGGGGTTCTCCGTACCCATATTTCGATGTGTGGCCAACGATGATATCAAGAAGATACTAAAGGAAGTACATGAAGGAGATTGTGGGGCGCACACTAGGAGGCAAACTTCGGCCAGAAAAATACTGCGCTATGGATACTTTTGGCCGACTATTAACAAAGATGTCGCCAATTACTCTAAAAGATGTGACAAATGTCAGAGATTCGCACAGATTCCGCGAGCTCCCCCGACGAAGATCACCCAAATGGCTGGCCCTTGGCCATTCGCTGTTTGCGGAATAGACATTATCGGAACCTTGCCCATTTCGAAGGGAGGTGCTAGATATGCGGTAGTAGAAGTAGATTACTTCACAAAATGGTTAGAAGCCAAGCAGATGACCACGATAACGGCTAAGAAGGTTATCAACTTTATTGTTAGAAATATTATATGCCGTTATGGGGTCCCTCGAACCATCATCACTAACAACGGGACTAAGTTCAATAGCTCAGAATTCAGGGATTTTTGTGAGAAATATCATATTGAGAAAAAGTATACCGCGGTTGCACATCCCCAGTCCAATGGACAAGTCGAGGCGGTTAACAAAATCATCAAGACCATTCTATAAAAGTGAATAGAACGAGCAAAAGGAAAATGGGTTGATGAATTGCCACTGGCCTTATGGGCCTATCGAACCAGCTATAAAACCGCAATATGTCATACTCTTTTTGCCTTATCCTATGGTTCGGAGGCTATTCTCCCAATAGAACTTGAAGTCCCCTCACATCGAACGACTTACTACGACCCTTTGACTAACAAAGCACTCCTCTTGACGTCGTTGAACACGATTGATGAAAAAAGGGAAAAGGCAAATCTTCGTGCAACGGCCCATAGGCAGAGGGTCGCGCGATATTTCAACAAAAAGGTCCGGCCGAAGACTTTTGAAATAGGCGACCTTGTTTTGAAGCGGATCTTCCCGGTTACCGTTCATATGGGCCCTCAATGGGAAGGACCCTACGTCATTCAACGAAAACTGGACAACGGAAGTTTTAGATTATTGACCATTGACGACGAGCTTTCCCCAAGAGCATGGAACGCAGAGCATTTATGACTTTAACTTTCTTAAATTTTCCAAATATTTTTTTCCCTATTTGTTTTAGCATTGTAATAAGCAATAATTTGTCGTTTGAAGTAGTTTATAAATAAAAAGCTCCGTTCTTACTCTAATTATTTATTGTAAACTTGGACTGATTGATTGGTTTCTGGCCCCTTCTTTTGAAACTATAAGTAAGGGTGACGCCAACTGAATACTATAACTAATCATATGGATGCAAATCTAATCCTCACGACTTAAGGACGAGTATAAATGATGAAAGAGCATGAAAGGTGCACCCCGACTGGAGACCGCTCAATTCTTAACAAAACTCCCCTCTCTTGCCGACTAAGAAGGGTGGGTATAAAGGAATGAAAGTGTAACCCGCTCAGTGACACCCAACCCCTGATCAGGGTTGGATCCGCATGAGCGTGACTAAATGGTTCGCCGTTCCAAATGGCTCCCCTGACATCAGGGACAAGAAAGCCGACAAACAACTCTGGTTAGGGAAACATCTAAATAACCCTCGGAGCTAGGATAAGGAGAGAAATTTGAATAATAATTTTGCACATAAGTGACACGAATACTTGCATAACACATGAAATATCATTCGTGTTATCATGATTACAAAATGTTGTTGCATGACAGGTACATTTCACGTATTGTCTTCTAGACACGAAGTTCCATAATTACAAAGATATGAGGATCATATTTCGCATAAGACTTCCCGAAAGACTAAATTTTTTTTTACAACTAAAGCTCAAGATGAGGGTGGCATCTCCCCATGCACGAGCGCCTCAGCTGGCTCTTTCTACTTATCAATCTTCGTTGCCTTCCCGGAACTCAGCGAGCGTTGAATTCCCCCAAGCGTACTCCCAAAGTAACGAGAGATTAAAGTCGGGGCCTGTGTGCTAACAGAATCTGGAAATGGAGGAACTTCAACCAAACAAAGGATAGTTGGGGGAATAGCTCGAACAGGCTGAGTGTTCATAACATCTACGGACGGTTCAGGTTTTACGGCAGAAATTTGCATCTCCATTCGAGCTTTAACCTCTGCCATAGGAGGGCAAACACCTTTTCTCGATTCTTAGACTATTTCGATATCGTCATCCTCTGATGGCCCTATGTTAATTTTCCCCTGCCTTCGATCCTCTAACTGTATCACCGTCATCTTCTCTCTCATCTGTGGCGGCATCCACTTCTACACTTTCATTTGCTTCGGTGATGCCTAAAAGAAGGAAGGGGAGAAGGTAATGCGTAGATCAAGGTGGGATAGATAGGCTTAAAATCGATAAGTAACCCTACCTTTGACATAAGGTTTGGTTGGTTTCTCTATAGCAACTCCGATTGGGTCAGGCGGAAGGGGTATGACATGCCTCTCTTAATGTTAACGATGGCGGACATCTCGACCAGGCTGCTATCATTTTCCTCTATAGGGACCGACTTCCCTTTTAACCCTTAATGCTCTGCCGCTATTGCAACCTCTTCCTACCTTCTCCGTTCGACCAGCACTGCCTATTCTTTCTCGTTCAGAATTTGAGTCATTAAAAGTCCTTTATCTACTGGCTGCCCTCGCGCTTTTCTTTTTTCCTCACCCAGGATTTTTCCCCACACATCAGCTTAAAAGATGTAATACTTCAGCATCCAGGATAGATCCCTATGACGAAGGAACTTAGCGAAGAACTCGAGAATCTGACGAGTGTGCCCCTTCTTTAACTCGGACTTTTATTGAGCATGCTTTGACTCGACCGCTTAGTTGTTAATGTCGTGCTGGAGTCTGAGGTTGCTGGCTGACTCGATCGCTGTAGCGACATTCTGTTCGGCCAGTGCTTTGGGCAATTCGGATGAATGAAGTGTGGCCTTGAGATTCTGCACTTCCAAATTTAGTTGAACCTCATCAGTCCTTAAAGATTCGATTTCACCTCACATGGAATTGCACTCCCGTCTCCTCTGCTTGACCTGGGCATCCAAATCCTTTATCATCTTTTCATGCTTCGCTTTGTCAATAGCCTCTTGTAGTTCCAGGCCCTTAACCTTCTTCTCAAGAGAACCGAAAGCCTTCTTGTCCTTCGCCACATCCCTTTTCAAATTGGTAATCTCGGTTATTTTTTCTTTCAGTACTCCACTTACTTTCCCAGCATACTCACGCAATATGTCGTATTGAGAAAGGACATGATCAAGGTTGTTGTGAATACGATGACATAAACCATCCGACACTGGCTGTAACTCAGGGACAGGTTCAACCCCTGCAAATACAGAATATGGAAAATCCTTTTCAAGTTCTATGATTCGATCGACGGAAGAAGGCTCGACCAAAGATCCAGGTCGATTCAGTGTAACCCAGGAATGTTCGGATTTTGACTTCTCTTCAAGGCCCTTTTTACGAAGACATAGGGAAACTCGAAGCTTAGAGGACTCTTTTTCTTTTTTCTTTTTGAGCATACATCCCAGCTCTTCTATATCTTCCAATATTCTAACATGTTTCTCTAAGCTTCTCTTCTTCTGCCTGCTTCGATCTCGGGTCGCCTCTTTCTTTTTCTCTGCTTTCCCGTCATCTTTTTCCTGCTTGTTGCTCTCACTTTTCTCACTTCCTCCCTCTTTGTCTTTTTCCATATTTCCATCTTTCTCCTCTTTCTCCCTCCAGTTGTTGTCAACTGCCATGTCGTTTCCTTTCCCAAAGTGTTGTAAAATGGGATCGTTTGATTTGACATCTGTTGGAAGGAAGGCAAAAAGATTGCAATAAAACTCCTCGTCAATGTCTCCTGAAAAGAAAGGATGAATAACAGTTAAAACAATCCACATTTGAGTTGAATGTGAAGAACATAATGTTGTGACGTGCAACATGAACGTTATATGACAAATCGTTCAAAATGATCTTAAAGTTGAGAGAGAAGTCATACCTCCGATGTTTCCTTACCGAATTGTCATCCCTTTATACTAGTTGTCAAAAAATCGATTTGGATCTAAACTCCACGGTGAAAGGATAACACAAGGCATCTGCAGTGACTTTAAACCTGGCGGAGGTGATGTGACATGCACTCCTTGCAAGCTACAGGCCGGAGGGGAATCCTTGTCCACCATAGGGCCCCTCAAGTAGTTTTTAACGGGGATTTCCCATGTTGGCTCTTCTTTTTTCTTTAAAGATTTGTCAACAAAAAATCCCTCCCATCCTTGGCATTCGAGCTTCCGACATTTGGCTTCCCGACTTTTGGCCTCTCTAACCCGTGCCTTGGACGCATGTTTCTTCAACCCAAAATTCTTCTTTTCCTTGAGTAAAGGACGGTCGGAAGATTCCCCAACTAAGGGGGTTGACTTGTCATTCTCTGACTTCCTTTTTGATGGTGTTTTCTCATTCTGACTAGGGGCAATGGACCCGACTCCTTCCTTGTGGGGCCCGATGGATCTGTTTTCGTCTAGGAGAGCATATTGATGAAGGTGTTGGTCATATAAACAATCCAAAAACCGCTGATGCTTAATATCTGAATTAATGAGTTGCCTGTATCTTTTCTCGAACACCTCCCCCTCGGACCTTGCGGGATAATCTCCTATTAAAGGAGAAGAAATCGAACGTAAAAAAAGGGGGGAACGAGAGAGGAAAAGTAAGGAGAAGGGGAGAAATGAAGGTTTGTGGTAAACGTTCTAATTAACAAATGGACTTACTACATTGAAGCCAATATCGGGCGCATCCCAGCTGTTCTTTAATCCAGAACCACTCCCGCTTTGGATCACCCGCTTTGCTGGGAATATCCTCAATAATCTTCCAATCCCTAGCAGACTCAAAATAAAGAAGAGAAGGATATTGTTTCTCATTATACTTGAAACGGAAAAAGAAAATCAGGTCCTCAATGGTTGGGGGTAAACCAAATATCTCATGAAAAGAAGTACATAGATAGCAGGTTGCCGTAGGCCATCGGATGAAATTACATGGGTGCTAAGTTCATGCATCGCAAGAAGTCAACGATGAATGGATGAAAAGGGGGAATGGCTCCTACGTTACACATCGGAAGAGACATCGCCATGAAGCCTGCTGGAGGATTGTGAGGTCGAGCAGTGTCTTGTGGAAGAAGAACGTCTGTAAAGGGAATCTTGTGTTTAGCCGTCAAGTTCTTTAACCGTGTGCGAGTTATTCCAGATTCTAAGGCGTCTGGTGGACTCTTCAAAATTTCAGCTTCTAGATGCATGTTAGGTGCCATCATAATTCAGTCCGGCACATTCAATTCGACCGCCATTTCCGCGAGACTCGGGTACCCTATCGTTCGATTCTGGGAACCATCGTTTAAGTTCGGACTTGAGTCGACTGAAGTCCCGGAGAAGCTATCAACCTGGGTAGAAGAAGACAAGTCCTTGACTGATTCCTGCTTAGGGTCACCCCATAACTCAACCATGGTTGATCAAGACGCTGTTGATTTGAAATAAAAGAAGAATCAGATTCAAGAAGGAATTAACTTCGCTTAAATCACAGAAAAATGGAAAACTTTGTCCCCATATGGACTAATCGAATCGCCAGAAGCCACTGTAGCGCCTTTGATAAGGGGAACCGGCATCGGCGACCTTGACCATGGATCTCATAAGATCCAGATTAAAACGAAATAAGGAAAAAGGAATTTAATGCCAAAACGACGTTGATATGATGAAAATGGCATAAAGAAGAGATATTTTACCTAAGAAAGATGGGTTAATACGAAGGCGATGAACAATTTCCAATCTTTCACTTCAAGCAGTAAAGTAATATTTTGCAGCAGAAGAGAAGAGGGGAATGGGATAAGGTAGATTTTCCCTTGTTATATAGTATGGTAAAAAGACTATTCAAACTTAGTTGATATAACCTTCAGATTAGACATGACTGACGTGTGAAGCGGCTGGTAACTCAAGGGTCAGCCAATGAGGTGAATACCAAGTAAAACGTCATCATTGCTTGAATACTTTGGGGTCCCCGAAGCCATTTGCGGATCCGCTGCAGATTTCAAGGTCCATCGGATGGACTACTCGACCCAGCTTCTGAAAATTTGATTAAGGTAAAAAAAGTTTGTTTAGGACACATGTTTTCAAAGTATGTTCTGTTTCCAACACGACATACGTTGGGGGAGGGGCAAAGTGTTGATGGACCTTTCGGGCAGCCCATCAAAGCGAAATGACGAGGTAGAAATGCTGCTGAAGCGTTCAGTGTGGACCAAGATGTGAGCCCCAACGACAGGGCTCTCTTCCCTTGACATGACCCTGAGGAGTTCGGCATGACCAGGCTTGACTAGCCTTGCCATCCTCAGATGAGATTCGGAAAACGAGTCTAAGGATCAGCTCTCACCTGATTTTTCCTTTTAAATTAGTCAAGCTGGAAGGGTTCAACACCAATTGACGCCTATAATTCGTGGAGAATACCAACTCTTCAGGAGAAAACCAACTAATTCAATATCAGTTATCTTTTTGGATCTTACGGCACGTACTCAAGGCGGCTTGATATTATATCATATATAAATACTCCCTTTTCAATTCAGAGAGGGGGATCCATCTTCAATTTTCTGACAAAAGAGAAATGATAGCAGAAACTGTTTATAATTTTAATTCTTTTGTTCTACCATTGTAAACATTTTCCTAGCTGCTGAAACGATTTATAAAAGTTTATAAAATGGACGTAGGCTCTTTAACGCCGAACCACTATAAATCTGTGTGTAATTCTTTTTATTTTGCATTCCCTATATTTGTTAATCTTCATTTTAATCTCTACACAAGTCTCTCTTTTTGTTGTTGTGCCAATTTTTGGTGTCAACACTATGATTTTGAATATAACTAGAATCTCCTCATTACACTTTAATTTCAGGGACGAAATTCTTTTAAGGGGGGTAGATTGTAAAGACATATTTTTTCGACTAGTTTTATAATCTGCAATGCATAGCTTATACTGGTAGTTTAATTTAATTAAATAAATAAGATTTATATAATTAGAAAAATATTAGGGAAATTCCATATGTTTATATATTGATGATTTATTACCCCTGTACCAATATATGTGTATAGATAAAACGGGTAACTGAGGTTTCATCAATTTGTTTTGTCTTTTACTTTGTTTTAACTCATACAAATATTAAGTTACTTAAGTAAGAAATAAAAAGAAGATTTCATATATGATTGAGTTTATATTTTTACTTAAAGATAAAATAAGAAATTTCATAAGCAAATTTAATTACTTCATAGGAAGATCAAGGTTAAGTCATGCAATGGTAATACTTTGTTTTGTACCAAATTTGACATATCCTATAAGTACATATAGGAAGAGATAAATTAAAGGCAACCTATTCATTTGATAGTATTAACAAGGTAAAATTCATTTGAATTAGGATAATTATCTATGGATGTATTACCTTGTACAAGTGCTTGTTCTTTTAAATCATTGACATATTGCATTTGAAACTTGGTTTAAAAACTGACATAGATATATACACACAAAGTAAAGCGTACCTAAAGTAAAATGTCGTATTACTTCACATATAAGCTTACATAAGAATATTGGAAACATAAGCATGCATAAGAAGAACTTGGCTATTAATATGCGTAGATAGGATAAGAAGATTTCGATCATGGACATGAGAGCCAAATTACTTTGATTGATTTGAATATATATATTTAGTACATGTACATACAATACACCAAGGAGCATGGCTGGACCAGTTTTCTAAAGAACCAAGTTTGTAGACATTTAAATAATTGGTGGAAAAAATCATACACCACAATACTACTGCATATACTAGACACAACAGGCACATGCTAGTTTGCATTACTTAGGAGGAAAGTTGAAACTTTTATTGAATTGTATATTCCAAACATCACCTCACTTGCATAGCTGCGAACAACACCCTTTCATTTCTCAATAGCTACTGCACATTCACATTTTACATCAACACTTAGAGCTAGACAAATATCTACATCTATCATAAACAAGGCCTATCTTCTGAACCATTAGCAGATGTTGTGTGCATATATGCACATTGCTTCCTGGCTGGCCATGCACCACACATAGACTGGGAAAGAATTGGATATGAGTGGCCTTGCACCATACTTAATTTCAATCGTAAATGGGATGTTGCAAATTTCAAATCCACAATCCTTTCACGCCTACATAAGCCAGCCAAACATCCTACATCATACCCTGCACGAAACCTAGTTTCTAAGATCTATTAGCACATGGCCGTATGTATGTATACTTCATTTACACACCTATATGCATGTGTTTTGAACTATAGCTGTACACTGCAGTCTACTTGGACGATGTGATAGAGAAAGCCTTATGTTGCACCCTTTCAATCAAGTATCTCCAATTTAAATTTGCTAAAATGTACCCTGCACAACCTAAAACCTACCCGAGTTTATCTCAATTTTTTTCACCTATAAATACACATGAAATGCACACAAAAACACCCGCCAATACAGTACAAAACGAATTAAAACAATGAGCTAAAGCTGAAAATGAAAATGGCCGAGAACCGTGAACACAAACCTGAAAACAGAGAGAGCAAAAATCTGAACTAAAATGGCCGAGAGCCAGAGAGCAAATCTGAAACGTTAGGCGAGGCTGTGAACACTTATATAAAGTGAGTAAAATCCTCTTACTCTCTTTTTCCTATGATTTTTCTATTACATTTCATGCACGTATTTATGTAAATGCATAAATCTGAATTATGATATGAGGTCATGTGGATAAACTTGCATATTAACAAGACTGTGAGTAAATGCAGAACACAGGAATATATATACGTTTGTGAGTAAACACTTATTTCCGTACTGTTTATATAAATCTTAATCTGAATTTAAACTACGTGTCCATCATATGAAATCATTGAAGATGTTAGGGCTTGTTAAACTATAGCTGTATGGTTAAAACATATAAGTAACAGCATTTAAATAAGTAAGTTATGAAAAAAAAACATCCTTACTGTTTGTATAAATATGAATTCAAACTATATGTATGTAACCATAATATATAATCCAAATATTGATTGTTAATTTGAAGTTTAAACCTCTGGAAAATAGTTAGATTAAAACCCAAAGAAAATAGAGAAAAATGTTAAAAGTTAATTTGTAATTTTCAAGCTTAATTTGTTGGAAATAATCTTGTTACTAGGCAACAATTAATTGCATTAACAAATTTGCCTTGTTATTAAAGTAAGGAATAAATTAAGACTAAAGAATTCCTGTATATGTCATATTAGAGAATTCTAGATAAGGCATTGTCAGGAATATTCCAGATAATGTATATCATTATATAAGACAATTGTATCTCATTGACTAAAGAAATGAAATAAAGTATCAAGGAAAAATTCAATCTTTTATCTGTCTCTCCACATATTACTCTTTTGTGCCTTACAAATTTGGTATCAGAGCCATATCAACAGTCTTGATCAGTCACTCAAAAACAACGTCTGTAGTCCCTACAATGTTCAAGTACTCTCCAAGTGAAGTGCCAATATTCGAAGGCGAGCATTATGACTATTGGAGCAGTGAGATAATGGACTTCTTCATCTCTCATGATTAATGCGATATCATCGAAAAAGATTATCCGGAGCCACCTGGAGATGGAGATTCTACAAGATGGACGGCTGCACAAGAGAAGTTGTACAAATAAAATCAAAAGAAAGATGCCACTGCACTTTGGTATATCAAACAAGGAGTGAATAAATCTATCTATCCAAGAATTTTCAATAAAAGAAAAGCAAAGGATGCATGGGAAGTTTTGCAAAAAGAATTTCGAGGCAATGACAAAGTTATCTCCATTAAACTTCAATCTTTATGGAGAGATTTTGACAACCTGCAAATGAAGGAATCTGAAAATATCAGAGATTTCTTCTCCAGAGTCTCTGAAATTGTAAATCAAATTCAATGCATTGGAGATAACATTCAAGAAAATAAGGTGGTAGAGAAGATATTTAGATGCCTTCCTCCAAGTTCGATCATTGTGTCGCTGTAATAGAGGAATCAAAGGACCTTGGCAAGATGTCAACCCATGAGTTAATGAGTTCACTTCAAGCTCATGAACAAAGAATTAATAGAACATCAGCAAATTCATTGGAGCAAGCATTCCAATCCAATCTCGGTTTTTCAGAAAAAAACGAAGTTATTACAACTCAAAGAAGGGCTTATTTCAGAAGCAAAATCAAAATCAAAGAAAGGGCAATGAAAGAAATTATCAAGGCAAAGGAGAACAAAGATGAGAACACCAGAAAATGCAAGGTAATTCTGCCACTTATTGCATTATTTACAATAAATCAAATCATAATTCTGAAAATTATCGCTTCAAATGCATGAGATGTCGAATTCCTAATCATTCCCAAAGAGATTGTTGGTATCAAAATAAAAAAGAGAAGGAAAAAGCAAACTTTACAAGTGAAGAAAATGAAGAGAAGGTTTTCTACTCTTGTTTATCTGCTGAAAATGAATCACAAGATGCTTAGTATATTGACAGTGGTTGTAGCAACCATATGACCGGCAACAAATACTTTTTTGTAGAACTTGATGCAAATTTTTCATCAGAGATAAAGCTTGGAGATGGTAAGGCGCAAAGAGCTGAAGGAAAGGGAACCATTGCAGTACACACTAAAAAAGGTAAGAAACTTATTCATGATGTGCTTTACATGCCAAATTTAGCTCAAAATCTCTTAAGTGTGGGACAGCTTGTTCAAAAAGGTTATGCGGTGAATTTTGATGATAATTCTTGCAAGATCATTGATAAGAAAAGTAGTTTAACAGTGGAAAATGTTGACATGGCTCCAAATAAAATTTTCCACCTACTTATGTCTCTAAATGAGAATTGTTCATTCAAATCTGAAAATTCTAATGTGTCTCATTTATGGCATTTGAGATATGGCCACTTAAGCAACAAGGGGTTGCATTTACTGAAATCAAAGAATATGTTCATTGGTCTTCCTATCATCATGAAGGAAAATAAGGTGTGTGAAGGTTGTATTTTTGGCAAGATGCATAGATTTCCTTTTCCGAAAACTTCATGGCGAGCAGAAGCTCCTTTGGAGTTGATACATGCTGATATTTTTGGTCCTACAAGGACTCTTTCACTAAATAACAAGTGATATTTCATTCTTTTTGTTGATGATTACACTCGTATGATGTGGATTTATTTTTTAAGTGAAAAATCAGAAGCTTTCTCAAGTTTCCTACGGTTTAAAGCTCTTGTAGAATGCCAAAGTGGACACTTAATAAAAAATCTTCGAACTGATCGTGGAGGAGAGTTTATTTACAGCGAGTTCATGAATCATTGCAAGAAAGACGGGATTGCAAGGCAGCTTGCTGTGCAATATACACCGCAGCAAAACGGCGTCACAGAAAGGAAAAATCGAACAATTGTTGAAATGGCTCGAAGTATGCTGGAAGGAAAATCCATGCCAAAGAAGTTATGGGCTGAAGCTGTCAACATGGTTGTATATATATTGAATCTTTCGCCAACTAAAGCTATTACAAATATGACACCATTTGAAGGCTGGCATAAAAGAAAGCCCCAAGTAGACCACATGAAAGTATTTGGAAGTGTAGCGTATGCATTGAACCAGAGCCCAAACAAAGATAAATTTGAGAAGAAAGGGGAGAAATGTGTCTTTGTTGGTTACAGCGAAGAGTCGAAGGGATATCGGTTATTAAATCCCAAAAATGATCAACTCATTATCTCGAGAGATGTTGTCTTTGATGAAATGGAAGCATGGTAGTGGGATCATGATCGCCACCAAAAACCAAATTCTATGGAGCCTAAAAGATCTCAAAATAATGGCTCACAACCTGACGGTTCTCAACAAAGTATCCATGCAGATACTGCTCCTAGTTACGGCTCAAATGATGAAAATGAATATGAAGACTTGGACTCTCCTATTCGAAAGTTACGTTCTTTACAAGACATTTATGACTCATGCAATGTTGTTCTTTTTTCTTGTGAACCGAAGTTGTTTGAAGGGGCATGCAAAGAAGATGTGTGGATTGAAGCAATGAAAGAAGAAATAACAGCCATTGAGAAAAATAAAACATGGTAGTTAGTTGACTTGCCAAAAGATAAAGAAGTCATTGGCCTGAAATGGGTTTATAAGACAAAATATGGCGAATATGGTTCTGTAACAAGGCACAAAACACGGCTGGTTGCAAAGGGATATTCGCAATAACCCGGAATTGACTAGAAGGTTGAGAAGTTCAAGCAGCAATTAAAAATTACAAATTAAGGAGAAGTGTTAAAAGTTAATTTGTAATTTTCAAGATTAATTTGTTGGAAATAATCTTGTTATTAGGCAACAATTAATTGCATTAACAAATTTTCCTTCGTATTAATGTAAGGAATAAATTAAGAATAAAGAATTCCTATATATGTCATGTTCGAGAATTCTTGATAAGGCATTGTCAGGAATATTCCAGAGAATGTATTTCATTATATACGACAGTTGTATATCATTTACAAAAGAAATGAAATAAAGTATCAAAGAAAAATTCAATCTTTTTTCTATCTCTCCACATATTACTCTGTTGTTCCTAACAAAAAACAGAGCAATAATACATACTTTGAATGAACACCATTATTCCTCTATTGCCTTAAATGGATCCTTAAGGGATTTGAAACTATATGAATGTTGATATGCATCCATTATAATTGATTCAAATATTGTTGAATTACTGTCTGCAAATAATTAGAGTATGACTTGAAAATTTTAAACCCTAAATGAAATACGAAAGACAGGAAATCAATTCCCACTACAAATCTATTAATAAAACATTTCATAGAATAAATCATACTTACGAAAGACTGATAACACCATTTGAGAACTGACTATGTAAAAGCATAAAATCTTTTACATTTGCGGGTGTAGGATCCTCCATTTTGAAGCACATACCTTACGATTTGATATATGGATCACAAACGGGTTTTCTTTAATTAGCGAAGGCTAGCATTCCAGATTGACCCCACTGTTTTTCTAAAGTAACCAATTCGGGAAATATATTTGGCCAAGTTTTTCCATTAGTAGGTTGTTTTTTTTTCTAATAAGAAAGAAATAGCAGGGGAGGGAAAATTTACTAGCTTGGGTGGAGATTTTAGGGGGTACGTAGTTGAGGTTGAAGTGTGCAGGAGCATGCAAAAGGAGGGAAGAAGAGGCATGAATGAGTGAACAGGTGGCAGTGGGCATATGAGATCCGTGTGTGTCCAACGTTTGTGAGTGTGAAGTCGTGGGAAGGTGCATGAAGAAGTGAAGGGAGTGTGCTTTGGTTGCCTTGCTAGGTGAATGGCAATGAGGAAATGGATGCATCAGCATGGAAAATACACAAAAAAAGGGACATGCGCTGATGGTCTACGCAGGAGCTTGGTGTACAGCTAGTTGGGCTTCAATTAGAGGAAACGTGAGGCATGAGATAGTAGTAACTCAAATAGACTTTTGATTTGTATGCTAGGGTACATGTACAATGTGAAAACAAATGCACAGGAGATGAGAATAAGGAAAAAAAAAGAGCTAGAAGAAAGATGCGAACGGATTGATGGAGGAGGTCGCATGTACACCGATAAGTTTGCATGGATGTGCATGAAGAAGTGAAGATACAGAAGTGAAACAACATTCCTGATACCAATTTATGAAAGGAAGAATATATTATAAATTAAATAGATAAATGGTATAAGGAATGAACACGAAAGGAATGTTTGAACAAGGAAAGGAACTATGGCTGAATTGGTTGTTGCCTTGTAATATGAAACTAGAATGATGGTATATTACATATTTGATTACCAGGAGTCAAAATAAATATTGTTTGTTTAAAATTTAAAGTTAGCTTTGTATAATTAATCACTATATATATATATAATGAAATAGAAAAATGGGAGTAAAGAGTGGTGGTATTGAGTTATTGCATGAATTAAGCTTTAAGGCCATGGAAATATAAAAAGAAAAAAAGAGAATAATAAAGTTTTTTAATGGTAATGTTTCCCTTTTAATTTTCAACATATACAGATATAAGACTAAAGAATAAGGAAATTCGCCTACATAGCTGATGGGAAATGACGAATTATTTTAAAGATATATGTGTGAATAGTTTGACTGTAATAAGTCTGAAGAATTCATATTGTTAACCTAAATCAATTACAAAATTTGATTCTCATAAAAATAAAAGAGAAATATATAAAGAAAAATGAGAAAAAGATCGGGAAGCTATTTCGTAACTGCAGAAATAAACGTCGTCATGTAAACTAAAGTTTAAATTCCCAATATTAGTATTTATTGAAAACGAAATAAATGTTTTAAATAAAATCGATGGTTTATTCCTAAAGGAATGAGAATAAATATAATGAGAAATTAGTCGTTATCCGAAATCATATGTTTCAAACTGTTATTTAATTTGAAATTAAACGACAAACCGTTGTTGATTGTTATCATTGTAATGGTAAAAAAAATTGTAATGCTATATAGTAATAAATTGAATCTAAGTAGTAAAATAAAACGTCAACACATCTCACTGTAACGTAGTATGTTGTTTATTGTCCTGAAATAAGAATTTAGATTTGTATAAGTTATTTCATTTGAATGAGCATGTTATAGAAATTATATAAAATAAGTTGTATAAATATTTTACTCATCTACACTGTTTAAATTTGATAGTTAAAACACCAACTATCAAATAATATCTCCTACGTATTAGTTCGAAGAGACCGGGATGGGAACTGGACCCAAAACTACTTCGAACTAACATTATGACTCTTAAACTAACTTGCAGGGACGGTTATGATTTAAAGAATTCAAAGGCCGTAGATGTAACGACCCGCATTCTACGCACCTAAGGATCGTAGAATATTTATTTCATCTTTGTATGAGGTCGTAAGGTCGTGTAACTTTGGGGAATGACTATTGGGGTCATTTCCCTTGTTCACGATTTTTGCCGATTTTTAAATGACTGTTTTGGCCCAGGCAAATTTTGTTTTGCCTATAACTTTTGACCGGAAAGGAGTTTTGACCTGAAACCACTTCCATTGGATTGGAATAATGGTTTAACTTTCCGTAGAGTGGTCACATTAATCAAACGGACTTACCGTTTGAGTGATATGGCTGAATTAAGGTTTAGAAGGTGAAAAACAGCTTAACCGGGCCAAATAGGGTGATTAGCAGCTAGGCCCATTCGGGGATTTCGGGATTAAAGGTATTTAAGGACTGAAAGGGAACCCTTCTTTGTTATTTTTGCAGCCCCCACTTTCATTCCTTCAACCCTAGTAATGGCTTCAACCTTCTAAAAACACCTATAATCACCTTCTAATCAAGGATTAAACTAATCAACATCAAATCAAGTTAAAATGGCATCAAATCAGAGTTGGAGCTGCTGTGTCGCATAGAGATTTGACCCAAATCAGAGATATTTTCAGGTCTAAGATTAATTTGTGGCTAAGGTGAGTGATTTGCATTGTTTTTTTACTAATTACGGGTAATTAGGGGTGATTAGTGATAATTAGCGAAATTATAGCTTAGAAAAATATGGAAAAATTTGTAAAATTATGAAATATTATTTTAGGGCTCCGATAGAAATTTGGGCTAATTTGGATAAGTTTTGCTAATTTTATGCTTAAACATGTTTAAGGGGGATTTAGGGGAAAACATGGGTTTTGGGTATGTTTGATCCATTTTGGCATGTTATATGGTTGTTTTGGTGTTTATGGTTGAATGTACATGTTGCCATTACTGTTTGGAATGCTTTTATGACTGAATAGTTAGGATAGAAGGGTCGAAAATGCCGTCGTATGGCGTAAACAGCTCGCTGGAAAAGTTGTAGGAATTTGACCCGAACCGGATCGAATCGGAGGAAGGAGGCACGAACCGACCCGATCGTGACACCCTACTCATGGCCAGTGACCATGAACTGACCTAAGAATTTGGAAGACGCAGAGCACCATGGACCAGAAGTTCACACCGATCCGAAGCACCTCGACCCGGTGGAAGAAGCTCAAACCCGGACCGATGAAGGCTTGACCCACGAGCCAATGGAGAATCCTGACCCGAAGAGACTCACGATCCGAAGTTGGAGCTACGACCCGACGCTCTAGAGAGGACATCACGAACCAAGGAGCTCAACACGACACGATGGGGGCAATCACGGCCGAACCGAACAAAGGAGGAAGTGAGACCGATCTGAATGGAAGCTTGTTTCTGAACCGATTAAGAGGAGACCAAAACCCGAGATGCAAAGGTAGTCCAAATGGGAAATAGAACTCAGGATCCAAATGGGAACCCCCGAGTTAACTTCATGATTGGACTTTGCTGTGGGACGTGTGCAAAGGGGTTATCGATACCTATAACTTTGGTTCACCACTGAGAGACGGATTAGGGGCTCGTAGTGATAGTTGTATGGGGTTGGACTCCATCATGGACCAAAGATTAGGTGACCAAATTAGTGGATATCGTATGCTTTACGCACTGAGTGAGAGATGTGAGGATGATTGCTATGTTTGATGTTTTCTATCACCATGTCATGCACACCCCATATTACTTTTGCACTTTATGTTAGTGTTACCTTAGAATACTGTACATCTTGCTGTGCTAACTCTTTGGTTGCAGGTCCAGGTTCAGGTATGATTGGATTATACCTGTTATTGTTCTGTTTTGTTGCTTATCGCTTATACCAGACTTTTGTCTGACCCAGAGTTTTATGTCTCTTCTTATTACTCTGGTTGCTCCTAAACGAGCAGACTACAGACAAATTAGCTGGTTGTGCACGAGTAGCTGTCCGGAGACGAGCATGAGGCTTACACGTACTATCCTCTATATATATTATCCCCATGTTGCTGCTGGTCACTACTTTGGGCATCAGTAGTGTACTTTTCCTTTAGTTTTCTTTAGAGATAGTTTGAAATTTTTTAATAATGATGATGTGGAACATAAGCTGTATTTGGATTTCCGCTGCCATGATAGTTTAGTTTTCAGCTTATGCACCGTCTCACCTGTTTTATGTCAAAGTTACGTTATTATTATATTTTATTCCATGTGCTGTGAGACATTCTACAGGTTCCTTGTTAGTTTAAATTCCTTTCTTTTTTATTTCTTTGGTAATCGTCTCGTGTTAGTCAGGCATTGGCACAACACACTTTCATTTGAAATGTCAGCTGGTGCGGGCGGGCCGTCACACTTGGTATCAGAGCCTAGGTTGCATAGTTAACCTAAGGGAAGACAACAGGGAGAGATAGTATGCGTATATGAGAGTGCGTAATTGTTATATTTTTGTTTTCAAAAGCTATGTATATACATACTATTAGTATATTTAAGGATGAAGTCGCACTGCACGGGCACCACATTAGATAGTTAATCGTTTTCTCTTTACCGATTGAACGATGAGCCGAAATACGAGGAGTACGGGTTCAGGAGCAAACAATAGGGATGTTCCTGATATGAGGAAGATGTTT
This sequence comes from Allium sativum, assembly GCA_030737875.1. Classification (NCBI taxonomy): domain Eukaryota; kingdom Viridiplantae; phylum Streptophyta; class Magnoliopsida; order Asparagales; family Amaryllidaceae; genus Allium; species Allium sativum. The sequence goes on from CM060920.1 coordinate 599,475,079, forward strand.
ACTACCTTCATGCGAGAGATGCTTAGGGATGCTCGGGGAGCAGTTCCTAATGATGCTAATGGTGATGGTGCAGTAGTGCAGGCGCCTAGGGCCGATTTCGCAAAGCTTAACAAGGATTATTCTAGTCTTAGTGGGAAGCCATTCCACGGAACGGAGTTGGATACAGAAGTATAAGATTGGCTTGATAGTTGTGAGCGCATCTTCGAGGATCTGGGATTCGAGGACGCAATGAAGAGGAAGCTAGCATCCCGGCAGCTGCAAGGACGGGCTATGAATTGGTGGAATGCTGTTAAAGCAGCCACTCCGAGGATCTAGTTACTTGGAATCAGTTCAAGACTCGTTGTAGTGATAAGTTTATCCTAGTAGCTCATAAATCAGAGTTGTTCAAGAAATTTTTGGAGCTTAAGCATAATGGTAGAGCAGCCTCGGAGTATATTGCTGAGTTCGACACTTTGTTGAAGTATGGATTGTCTCTTATTGATGCAATTGAGAAGAAGAACGAGAAGTTCATAATTGGCTTGGATGGGTACTTGGGGGAAAGACTTATAAACCATATCGATGAGACGTTCGAGTCTATTGTAGGAAAGGCATTAAGGTCAGAGAGCCTTTTCCCTAAGTCGAAGACCGAGGTTGCTATTGAATCTGCAGTGGAGCCAAAGCCGCAGGCAAGCGGTGGAGGCAAATATAATTCCCAGAATAAGATGAAACATGACCAAGCTAAGGATGGTCAGAAAAAGAAGAATAAGAAAGGTGGCGAGTGCTTTAGTTATGGCAAGAAGGGCCACTATGCCATAGATTTTCGAGAAAAGCCTGGGGAAAGGAAGTGCTTCAATTGCGGCTAAGCGGGGCATCACAAGGATGATTGTCCACAACCCCCTAAAGAAAGCAGATTGTGAAAGCATATGCTATCAACACTGTTCCTTCTTCGTCGAATGCTCCAACTGCGGCACGAAAGGGAAAGGGTGTCATTATTAAAGGTATGCTTTCGATTTATGATGTTCCTTTTTTAATTTTGTTTGATAACAGAGCTTCCCATTCCTTCATATCTAGCGACTTGGTAGATAGGTTGGGATTGGAACCCGTGATAGTCGATAGACCTTTAGTTGAGACGAACCCAATAGGTGGTTTGACTAGTCTTAGTATGGTTTGTCGTAATGCGGTCTTATCGAGTCATGGATGTATGTTTACTTGTGATCACTTTGTTTTAGGCTTTACTGGGTTTGACATTATTTATGGAGTGGTTGGACGTACAGTAGGTTGGTGAGGACTGGGATTGCCATTTTCCCTTGATATGTGGCACGGGTCGTTATGCGATCAACAATAGTTTTAAAGCAAGCTTGGCGAGGATAGCCAGAGTTAGTTGTAAGCGCTCAATTGTTTGGTTGTTTTGCCGTATCACCTCACGTAATTTGTTTGAATTCGGAGGAGATATTCCTTGGGTGCTTTTCTGATATTGGTTTCGGCCTTAGGGGCTTGTGTCTGGGGAATGTCGAGTTCGACCAGGATGGTTTGCATGAGAGATATATAGTTGTTCCGATTTTTCATTGGTTGATATATTGGTTCACTCAAGGAGTGATGTGCAGCTTGTAACATGATAGGAATGTTCGATGATATGAACTGCCCCGAGTTGGACCTGATAAGGCTAAGAGATGGCTCGAGTTGGACTTGAGAATGCCGCAAGGTAATATATTGGCTCGAGTTGGACTCAAGGAGGATGGAAAGTAATGGATTGACTCGAGTGGGACTCGAGTGGGCAGCAAGGTAATGGATAGACCTGGGTGGGACTCGAGTTGAAGATAGAGTTGTGGGTAACTCTTTTCGATGAGAGTGCCAAGGAATCATTGATAGTTTGGAGTGATTTAGGAGGACTCGAAGCAGGGGTATCTGGGGACGCCCACTTACCTAGGATCCGCTGGACATGATCTAGTTATCCTTGGAGGATAATCGTACGTTGGACGTGCGGTAATCTGTTTGGAGGAGGGGCTTCCTTTAGTTCTTGATGTTGGTTGGACCAGACATACATGTGTTGACGTATTCATGGCTTTAGCAGGTGATAGATAGGACTTGTTGATGGATGCTATGGTTGATATGTTGTTCCTATCTTTCTTCTATTGGGTAGACTATCACCTGTAGGGTTCTAGCGATGGGGAACAAAGGGATGATGGTATATACAGATGCCTATAGTACCGGGCTAGGTGCGGTAACAGGTGCATTGGGTAGGAGACATACCAGTTTGGGGGCTATATTTCTGGGCTGGAAGCAACTAGAGTATATCACGGGATATGATTTCAAACCTAAGTGCGAATGTGATTCAGAAACGCTAGTAAGCTTGATGATTAGATCAATTTTTATTGATTAGATTGGTTCCAGTTAGAGGGACGATACTAACCTATAGGAGATCATCTCTAGGGTAGAGATGGGTATCGACGGCGAGATAATGATCAAGTAAGGACTTGATCGAGAAGGATGGCTTCAAAAGAATGAAAGGTTGTTTGTACCTAACGCAAAAAGATTGAGTGATGAAGAGAGACGTTGGGAAGTTTATAACCAAGTGCATGAACTGCCAGTTAGTTAGAGCCAAGCAAAAGAAGCCAAGTGGTTTGTTACAACCGTTGGAGATTCCCGAATGGAAAGGGGAATAAGTCTCAATAGATTTCATCGATGGGTTACTAAGGACTAGGTCAAGATCATTCAACAGTTGATGAAGGTTGCCCACGATAGGCAGGAGAGTTACGCTGATAAGAGACGAGGAGATTTGGAACTCTATTGTTAGTTATTCCGCATGCTAGGATATGTTTGTTGTGTTTCTATGTATGCTTGATTATTGCAAACGATTGGTAGGCATGCGGGATCCTTTTGTATGTTTTGGTTAAGGAATTTCGGGAGCGAAATTTCTTAAGGGGGGAGGATGTACCGACCCGCATTCTACGCACCTAAGGATCGTAGAATATTTATTTCTTCTTCGTACGAGGTCATAAGGTCGTGTAACTTTGGGGAACGACTATTGGGGTCATTTTCCATGTTCACAATTTTTGCCGATTTTTAAATGACCGCTTCCCCCTGGTGAATCTAGTTTTGCCAATAACTTTTTACTGGAAAGGAGTTTTGACCTGAAACCACTTCCATTGGATTCAAATGATGGTTTAGCTTTCCGTAGAGTGGTCACATTAATCAAACGGACTTACTGTTTGGGAGATATGGCTGAAGTAAGGTTTAGAAGGTGAAAAACAGCTTAACCGGGCCAAATAGGGTGATTAGCAGCTAGGCCCATTAGGGGATTTCGGGACTAGGGGTATTTAAGGACTGAAAGGGACTAGAGAAACCCTTCTTTGTCATTTTTGCAGCCGCCACTTTCATTCCTTCAACCCTAGTAATGGCTTCTACCTTCTAAAAACACCTATAATCGCCTTCTAATCAAGGATTAAGCTAATCAACATCAAATCAAGTTAAAATAGCATCAAATCAGAGTTGGAGTTGCTATCTTCCATGGAGATTTGACTCAAATCAGAGATATTTTCAGGTCTAAGAATAAATTGTGGCTAAGAGGAGTGATTTGCATGGTTTTTCACTAATTACGGCTAATTAGGGCTGATTAGCGAAATTATGGCTCATAAAAATCCGGAAAAATTTGTAAAATTCTAAAATATTATTTTAGGGCTTTGATAGAAATTTGGGCTAATTTCGATAAGTTTTGCTAATTGTATGCTTAAACATGATTAAGGGGGATTAAGGGAAAAACATGGGTTTTGGGTATGTTTGATCCATTTTGGCATGTTATACGGTTATTTTGGTGTTTATGGTTCAATATACATTTTGCCATTACTATTTGGAATGCTTTGTGATTGAATAGTTAGGTTAGAATTGTCGAAAATGTCGTCGTATGGCGTAAACAGCTCACTGGAAAAGTTGCAGGAATTTGACCCGAACCGGATTGGAGTAAGGAGGCACGAACCGACCCGATCGTGACACCCTACTTGTGGCCAGTAACCACAAAACGACCTGATGATTTGGAAGACGTAGAGCACCATGACCAGAAGTTCACAACCGATCCTAAGCACCCCGACCCGGTGGAAGAAGCTCGAACCCGGACCGATGAAGGCTTGACCCACGAGCCAATGGAGAATCCCGAACTGAAGTGACTCATGATCCAAAGTTGGAGCCACGACCTAACGCTTTGGAGAGGACATCACGAACCAAGGAGCTCGACACGGCCCAATGGGGGCAATCACGGCCGAACCGAACCAAAGGAGGAAGAGAGATCGATCTGAATGGAAGCTTGTTTCCGAACCGATCCGAAGGAGACCAAAACCCGAGATGCAAAGGTAGTCCAAATGAGAAGTAGAACTCAAGATCCAGATGGGAACCAACGAGTTAACTTCATGATTGGACTTTGCTGCGGGACGTGTGCAAAAGGGTTATCGATACCTACGACTTTGGTTCACCACTGAGAGACAGATTAGGGCCTCGTAGTGATAGTTGTATGGGGTTGGACTCCATCATGGCCCAAAGGTTAGGTGGCCAAAGTAGTGGATATCGAGTGCTTTACGCACTGAGTGAGAGATATGAGGATGATTGCTATGTTCGACGTTTTCTATCACCATGTCTTGCACACCCCATATTACTTTTGCACTTTATGTTAGTGTTACCTTAGAATACCGTACATCTTGCTGTGCTAACTCTTTGGTTGCAGGTCCAGGTTCAGGTATGATTGGATTATACCTATTATTGTTCTGTTTTGTTGCTTATCGCTCATACCGGACTTTTGTCTGACCCAGAGTTTTATGTCTCTTCTTATTACTCTGGGCGCCCTTAAATGAGAAGAATAGAGACAGGTTAGCTGGTTGTGCACGAGTAGTTGTCCGGAGACGAACATGAGGCTTGCACGTACTATCCTCTACATATATTCTCCCTGTGTTGCTGCTGGTCACTACTTTGGGCATTAGTAGTGTACTTTTCCTTTACTTTGCCTTAGAGACAGTTTGAAAAGTTGTAATAATGATGATGTGGAACATAAGCTGTATTTGGATTTCTGCTGCTATGATGGTTTAGTTTTCAGCTTATGCACTGTCTCGCCTGTTTTATGTCAAAGTTATGATATTATTATATTTTATTCCATGCGCTGTGAGACATTCTACAGGTTCCTTGTTAGTTCAAATTCCTTTCTTTTTCCTTTCTTTGGCGACTGTACCATGTTAGTCAGGCATTGGCACATCGCACTTTCATTTGAAATGTCGGCTGGTGCGGGCGGGCCGTCACACTTGGTATCAGAGCCTAGGTTGCATAGTTAACCTAGGGGAAGACACCAGGGAGAGATAGCATATGTATATGAGAGCGCGTAATTGTTATATTTTGGTTTTCAAAAGCTATGTATATACATACTATTAGTATATTTAAGGATGAAGTCGCACTGCATGGGCACCACATTGAGATGGTTAATCATTTTCTCTTTACAGATTAAACGATGAGCCGAAATACGAGGAGTGCGGGTTCAGGAGCTAACAATAGGGATGTTCCTGATATGCGGACGATGTTTACTACCTTCATGCGAGAGATGCTTAGGGATGCTCGGGGAGCAGTACCTAATTCTGCTAACGGTGGTGGTGCAGTAGTGCAGGTGCCTAGGTCCGATTTCGCCAAGCTAAACAAGGATTATACTAGTCTTGGCGGGAAGCCGTTCCACGAAATGGAGTCGGATACGGAAGTTCAAGATTGGCTTGATAGTTGTAAGCGTATCTTCGAGGATCTGGGAAAAGAGGGCGCAATGAAGAGGAAGCTAGCATCTCGTCAGCTGCAAGGACGGGCTATGTATTGGTGGAATGTTGTTAAAGTAGCCACTCCCGGGGATCTAGTTACTTGGAATCAGTTCAAGACTCATTTTAGTGTTAAGTTTATCCCAACTGCTTAGAAATTAGAGTTGTTCAAGAAATTTTTGGAGCTTAAGCAGAATGGTAGAGCAACCTCGGAGTATATTGCTGAGTTCGACACTTTGTCGAAGTATGGATTGTCTCTTATTGATGCAGTCGAGAAGAACGAGAAGTTCATAACTGGCTTGGATGGGTACTTGGCGGAAAGACTTATAAACCATATCGATGAGACGTTCGAGTCTATTGTAGGAAAGGCATTAAGGTCAGAGAGCCTTTTCCCTAAGTCGAAGACCGAGGTTGCTATTGAATATTCAGAGGAGCCAAAGCCGCAGGCAAGCGGTGGAGGCAAAGATAATTCCCATAATAAGATGAAACATGACCAAGCTAAGGGTGGTCATAAAAAGAAGAATAAGAAAGGTGGCGAGTGCTTTAGTTGTGGCAAGAAGGGCCACTATGCCAGAGATTGTCGAGAAAAGCCTAGGGAAAGGAAGTGCTTCAATTGCGGCCAAGCGGGACATCACAAGGATGATTGTCCACAACCCCCTAAAGAGAAGCAGATTGTGAAAGCATATGCTATCAACACTTTTCCTTCTTCGTCGAATGCTCCAACTGCGGCGCAGAAGGGAAAGGGCATCGTTATTGAAGGTATGCTTTCTATTTATGATGTTCTTTTTTTAATTTTGTTTGATAACGGAGTTTCCCATTCCTTCATATCTAGTGACCTGGTAGATAGGTTGGAAATGGAACCCGAGGTAGTCGATAGACCTTTGGTTGAGACGAACCCAATAGGCGGTTCGACTAGTCTTAGTATGGTTTGTTGTAATGTGGTCTTATCGAGTCATGGATGTATGTTAACTTGTGATCGCTTTGTTTTTGGTTTTACTGAGTTTGGCATTATTTATGGAGTGGTTGGACGTACAATAGGTTGGTGAGGACTGGGATTGCCATTTACCCTTGATATGTGGCATGGGTCGTTATACAATCAACGATAGTTTTGAAGCAAGATTGGCGAGGATAGCCAGAGTCAGTTGTAAGCGCTTAATTGTTTGGTTGTTTTTCTCGTATCACCTCATGTAGATTGTCTGAATTCAGAGGAGATGTTCATTGGGTGCTTGTCTGATAATGGTTTAAGCCTTAGGGGTTTGTGCCTGGGGAATGTAGAGATTGACTCGGATTGTTTGCATGAGAGATAAATAGTTGTTGCGATTTTTCATTGGTTGATATCTTGGTTCACTCGAGTGGTGATGTGCAGCTCGTAACATGATAGGAAAGTTCGATGATATGAACTGCCCCGAGTTGGACTCGATAGGGCTAAGAGATGGCTCGAGTTGGACTCGAGAATGCAGCAAGGTAATATATTGGCTCGAGTATGACTCGAGGAGGCTACAAAGTAATGGATTGACTCGAGTGGGACTCGAGAGGGCACCAAGGTAATGGATAGACTTCGGTGGGACTCGAGTTGGAGATAGAGTTGTGGGTAACTCTTTTGGATGAGAGTGCCATGGAATCGTCAATAGTTTGGAGTGATTTAGGCGGACTCGAAGCAGGGGTATCTGGGACGCCCACTTACCTTGGATCCATTGGACGTGATCTAGTTATCCTTGGAGGATAAACGTACGTTGGACGTGCGGTAATCCATTTGGAGGCGGGGCTTCCTTTAGTTCTTGATGTTGGTTGGAGCAGACATACAGGTATCTACGTATTCATGGCTTTAGCAGGTAATAGATAAGACTTGTTGATGGATGCTATGGTTGCTATGTTGTTCCTATCTTTCTTCTAATAGGTAGACTATCACCTGTAGGGTTCTAGCGATGGGGAACAAAGGGATGATGGTATATACGGGTGCCTATAGTATAGGACTAGGTGCGGTAACAGGTGCATTGGGCAGGAGACATACCAGTTTGGGGGCTATGTTTCTAGGCTGGAAGCAACTAGAGTATATCACGGGATATGATTTCAGATCCAAGTGCGAATGTGATTCAGAAACGCTAGTAAGCTTGACGATTAGATCAACTTTGATTAAGTAGATCGGTTCTAGTTAGAGGGACGATACAAACCTATAGGAGATCGTCTCTAGGATAAAGATGGGTGTCGACGGCGAGAGAATGATCAAGTAAGGACTTGATCGAGAAGAATGGCTTCAGAAGAATGAAAGGCTGTTTGTACCCAATGCAAAAAGATTGAGTGATGAAGAGAGACGTTGGGAAGTTTATAACCAAGTGCATGAACTACCAGTTAGTTAGAGCCGAGCAAAAGGAGCCAAGTGGTTTGTTACAACCGTTGGAGATACCCGAATGGAAACGGGAATAAGTCTCAATAGATTTCATCGATGGGTTACCAAGGACTAGGTCAAGATCATTCAACAGTGAAAGAAGGTTGCCCAAGATAGGCAGGATAGTTATGTTGATAAGAGACGAGGAGATTTGGAACTCCATTTTTAGTTATTCCGCATGCTAGGATATGTTTATTGTGTTTCTATGTATGCTTGATTATTGCAAATGATTGGTAGGCATGCAGGATCCGTTTGTATGTTTTTGTTAAGGAATTTCGGGGGCGAAATTTCTTTGGAGGGAGGGGGGAGAGAATGTAACGACCCGCATTCTACGCACCTATGGATCGTAGAATATTTATTTCATCTTCTTATGAGATCTTAAGGTCGTGTAACTTTGGGGAACAACTATTGGGGTCATTTCCCATGTTCACGATTTTTGCCGATTTTTAACTGACCGCTTTGCCCCTGATGAATCTTGTTTGGCGTATAACTTTTGACTGGAAAGTAGTTTTGACCTGAAACCACTTCCATTGGATTCGAATGATGGTTTACCTTTCCGTAGAGTGGTCACACTAATCAAACCGACTTACCTTTTGGGAGATATGGCTGAATTAAGGTTTATAAGGTGAAAAACAGCTTAACTGGGCCAAATAGGGTGAGTAGCAGCTAGGCCCACTGGGGGATTTCAGGATTAGGGGTATTAAGGACTGAAAGGGACTAGAGAAACACTTCTTACTCATTTTTGCAGCCGCCAGTTTCATTCCTTCAACCCTAATAATGGCTTCTAACTTCCAAAGCCACCTCTAATCGCCTTCTAACCAAGGATTAAGCTAATCAACATCAAATCAAGTTAAAATAGCATCAAATCAGAGTTGGAGCTACTGTGTTGCTTAGAGGTTCAACCCTAATTAGATATATTTTCAGGTCTAAGATTAATTTGTGGCTAAGGTGAGTGGTTTGCATTGTTTTTCACTAATTACGGCTAATTAGGGGTGATTAGTGATAATTAGCGAAATTATGGCTCGGAAAAATCAGGAAAAATTTGTAAAATTCTAAAATATTATTTTAGGGCACTGATAGAAATTTGGGCTAATTTGGATAAGTTTTGCTAAATGTATGATTAAACATGATTAAGGGAAAAACATGGGTTTTGGGTATGTTTGATCCATTTTGGCATGTTATATGGTTGTTTCGGTGTTTATTGTTGAATATACATGTTGCCATTACTGTTTGGAATGCTTTGTGATTGAATAGTTAGGTTAGAATGGTCGAAAACGCCGTCGTAGGGCATAAACAGCTCGTTGGAAAAATTGTAGGAATTTGACCTGAACCGGATCGGAGGAAGGAGGAACGAACCGACCCAATCGTGACACCCTACTCGTGGCCAATGACCACGAACCGACCTGAGGATTTGGAAGACGCAGAGCACCATGGACCAGAAGTTCACGACCGATCCGAAGCACCCCAACCCGGTGGAAGAAGCTCGAACCCGGACCGATGAACGCTTGACCCACGAGCCAATAGAGAATCCCGACCTAAAGAGACTCGTGATCCAAAGTTGGAGTCAGGACCCGACGCTCTGGAGAGGACATCACGAACCAAGGAGCTCGACCCGACCCGTTGGGGGCAATCATGGCCGAACCAAACCAAAGGAGGAAGAGAGACCGATCTGAATGGAAGCTTGTTTCCGAACCGATCCGGAGGAGACCAAAACCCGAGATGCAAAGGTATTCCAAATGGGAAGTAGAACTCAGGATCTAGATGGGAACCAACGAGTTAACTTCATGATTGGACTTCGCTGCGGGACGTGTGCAAAGGGGTTATCGATACCTATAACTTTGGTTCACCACTGAGAGAAGGATTAGGGGCTCGTAGTGATAGTTGTACGGGGTTGGACTCCATCATGGCCCAAAGGTTAGGTGACCAAAGTAGTAGATATCGTATGCTTTACGCACTGAGTGAGAGATGTGAGGATGATTGCTATGTTTGATGTTTGCTATCACCATGTCATGCAAACCCCATATTACTTTTGCACTTTATGTTAGTGTTACCTTAGAATACTGTGCATCTTGCTGTGCTAACTCTTTGGTTGAAGGTCCAGGTATGATTGGATTATACCTGTTATTGTTCTGTTTTGTTGCTTATCGCTCATGCCATACTTTTGTCTGACCTAGAGTTTTATGTCTCTTCTTATTACTTTGGGTGCTCCTAAATGAGCAGACTAGAGACATGTTAGCTGGTTATGCACGGGTAGCTGTCCGGAGACGAGCAGGAGGCTTACACGTATTATCCTCTATAAATATTATCGATGTGTAGCTTCTGGTCACTACTTTGGGCATTAGTAGTGTACTTTTCCTTTACTTTACTTTAGATACAGTTTGAAAAGTTGTAATAATGATGATGTGGAACATAAGTTGTATTTGGATTTCCACTGCTATGATGGTTTAGTTTTCAGCTTATGCACTATCTCGCCTGGTTTATGTCAAAGTTATGTTATTATTATATTTCATTCCATGCACCGTGAGACATTCTACCGGTTCCTTGTTAGTTCAAATTCTTTTCTTTTTCCTTTCTTTGGCGACCGTCCCGTGCTAGTCGGGCATTGGTACAGCGCACTTTCATTTGAAATGTCGGCTGGTGCGGGCAGGCCGTCATAGTAGATCTTCATAACGGAAGAATTACTTGTGTAAATTTTCTTTAGTTTGGCCATTGGAGTTATTATGAATTGTGATCCTATCGTAATTGAAATCTTTGTATTTGCAAGGACTACTCGTTACTGATTTCTAGGGTGATTCCTAGGACGCAGTAGGTGAGTGCCTTCGATTTGTCCAGTTCCAGGACAACTTGTATGGACGGGTGTCTGACAAAGTATTTCCAAAAGGATCACGTACGTTGATTTCTTCAAACGTATGAAGTTGGTGGCAAAGAAGGGAAACCCTTTAGCCTAACAATCTGCGTATTTTTGTGGAAATTAATTAGTGATTTCCGATGGATCTGACGATGTGGCATTCAAAGTAAATGATGGCTAGATGTTCTAAAGGTAAATTCTAACCTCAAGCCTCACAACCGAGAAATGACAAAAATCGGGCTGGTAGCATGGCTATGCGGGTCGCTCCCATTAGGGTGTATAAACACCTATCTAGAGAAATTCCTTTTTGCTTCTTTAATCTATCGATGCTGTCCCTTTCGGTAAACAGTTGCTGATCCCAACCGTTGGTGATATACATTCGACACACTCAAACGAAATGAGTGGTCGGTCATGTGTTGGTCGGGTTGCAAGATGTTTGTAACAACCCAAATTCCGACGGACCGATTTTTTTTCAAAAACCCAATCCATCAAAACCCGAGTTGGTTGCTCTGGTATCCTGCAGAAAAGACAAAGACAAGAAATATGTCAGAGTTCGGAAAACACCTCACAGCGGAAGGAATAAAAAATAATATATATAAACATAGCTTTACCTTAATTACAATACTGCTAAATCAGTATCTCCAAAGCTATAAGTCTCTGTCATGAATCTAACCTGCGAATGTTATGAGGAGGGGGTCAGAACATAAGTTCTGTGTGAATGAGTTTAAACTACACTTCTTGAATAATCCTACATATACCGTTCAATTACATTTTATTGTTTATTGGGTTATTTGTGTCGTTAGCGCTCAAGGCCTACGCACACGTCGCACCCATCTACTCCCAGTAGATTAACCTAATATAATGTATATGTAGATACCCCCAAACTGAGCTACACCCCATGGTACCCCACTCGCATGGTCACCACCGTATCCTAACAGTGATATATGTAGTCCCTCATCCTATGTCATAGTAATGTATATTCCTCTTATATATATAATACAACACTACGCCCACATAGGATCACTCTAATTTGACTGCCGTTATCGAATAATGCCCACCAGTCTACGATACACCACCCAGAGCAGACATGATTATATCTAGACTCTTCCACGTACGTATTCTCTATCGTATTCGATATCTAACCCGCACACCCATCGTGTGTGCCTGCCCGAGTTCCGTGGCATGGCTACACAAGAAACACGAAACTTGGTTGGGAGTTTTCCTTATATTTGTGCAAGGCCCGCCTTTAAGTGCCTCCCACACAAATATCCCTAGGGTCTGTTTTCTACGGTGGCTATGGCCCCACCTCGGCCCCTCTCATAACTAATAAAGACTACGAGAGCTAAGCGACAAGCCCCTAAGCAACCAATCTAAATATCCATGTGGCATCTCCCCTCAACCGCTGTCCCACGATAGTGAATGGTTAATGGTATATTGGGTCTAGCTCTAATCTTTCTGCATCCTACTGGTTGTGGTAACAGGCACTCGATGACCTACTATCCTTGTTGGTCCTGGCCATCCACCTCCGTTGAGGCAGCCGTCGAATCACCTTTTCCGTCACCGCGAACAACATTCTGACTGCCCAGCTATTCTTGCAGTCAAGGCCCACCCACCTAGTAGTTATGCGCAGACCCAACCTCTGTGGGCACAGCCTGAAACATCTGCCACCACACAGAGGACTACTAGGAGCACCTTTACGTCTCAGGAAGCTGCGTGCTTCCCCTTCCAGTCCGTTGGAGCCGCCAAAATAACGAATGTGCGCTCCCCTCGTGTCTTATGACACCGTGATGATTTACCTTGTTGGGTTATTCATCCTACAACATATGAATTGCCCCAAGCGCCTTGATTTTATATGTCATTAGACCCTACGTCTAATCAATTCTTATGCTCTTTTGTTACCTCGTCAGTTTTTCTTATTTAACTTGGTTATTCTCATTCTTATTGACTTCCTTTTCAAGTTTACCAAGTTACCCTCGCTTATTAATTCAATTTATAATTAACCCATTCAAGTCCATTAATAAGACCGCAACATGTTGTTTTCCAACTTCATAAATTATTCCCTTTTAGGGTTACAACAACATGTTATACATAATTCATAGTTAAGTATGTCTTATCCACATATATACTGATTAGGAGAACAATCCCCTAAACACCAGCCCCGATGACCGAAATCAACATCAGACTGGCACCCAGAGAATTACTCAACCCAACCAACATATATGATTTTAATTTACTTCTTTTCCATTCATATAACTTATATCATCTTAAATTTCACACTTCTCCTTCCCAAACTACTTAATTTATAATTAAGTATATCTTCACCTATAAGTTACCTTATTTTCCTCTATCATTTCTTATAACTTACCTTATCCCATAAGTTATACTTTCCACTTGTCCCTAGGACAAGTCTAACCTATTATCCTTCCTTTTCTTATTCAAATTCATTCATAATAGGTTATTTACCATTCCCCACTTTTGTCATTAATTTTGATTTACTTAACCCTTTCCATTTATTTAACCCGTTACCTAAACTTTACCCAATTCAATTAATTTGTGATGCCATAACGGGTCCCCTTTGGTTAAGCATTATTTATTTATGTCTTACATGTCGCCCATGTCCCACTTAACCTCTTTTACTATTGTTTTCATGTCTTACACATGCTTTACTACGGTTAAGTCCACCTTAGTCATGTTTTACTTCACGTATCTTACTACAGTTAAGTCCACATTTACATGTTTTACATGTCTTGTCTTACTACGGTTAAGTCTATATTTACATGTCATATTTTACATATCACCCACTTAACCCTCTAACCATTACCATGTCACCCACATGTCTTATTGTGGTTAGTATTCCTTAATTCATTCATTATGACGAACGGTACATGACCTCCCACATTAGACCGAACACTTTGTGGCTGCTGGATTTGCCGGGCGGTTCCGGGCAGTCTTACACCACAAAGCGGGTCTAACCTCGTTTCACCAACCATTACGCCTACAATTCATGCCTTTGACCTCTCACATTAGACGTCCAATTGTGGCAGCTGGATTTGCCGGGCAGTTCCGGGCAGTCTTACACCACAATTGCGCCTAACCTCGTGTCAATGGTTCATTAACATCGTATTTCACCCAAATCCCAATTTTCATGTTATGTGTTTCCAATTCAACATATAGTCATGTTTACAATTTTGCCTACTCCAACTTGTCACTAATTACATATTAATTAGCCTTAATTACAAATTTCCAATTATAAGCAATTTCATCAACTCCATGTAATCCATACCCAAATATGTCAATTTCTTTTATATTCCAATTATCCAAAATATCCAATAATACTCAAGTTCATAAAATCAATATTTTTCCAATATATTTCCCAACGTTCCCATGTTCATACATATAACCTAATTCACCTTTTAGGCTTATCTTACCAATAAATTTCACCAATCCATGATATCCAATTACATGTTGTTAATATTAAATTGTACTAATTCCATATCCAATTTCAATCATGCCAAACTACATAAATTTAAAATTACCATACAATTATGTCCATAATTCTATTCAAATCATACATAAATCCTTCCAACCCATATTATGCCCAAACAACCCCTTTTTTCCCTTTTACTTTCTCGTTTACAACGCATAAATTCATGATAGATGTAGGCTCGAGATAGCCTAGCTATAAAAATAAAAAGGGGAAAGAATAAAAAGGAGAGAACTCAATCGTAAGAATAAATGAAATAACTGATCTTATTAAATTATCATCATATTCATTATGGGGAATGGCAAACGATAGAAGTACAATTATACAACAACTGTATTTTAAACCACTCACCTTGACTGGATTGGAGAAATAAACAATTGGTTGTTGAGGTAGAACGTTGGTTTAGGCTTCTTATTTGATTATTGTCTCAGAACGTGAATTGTTGTTGAAGAAACTTGCTACTTGATTTGATTAAACTCCAAAATTGATGAAGAACTTGAAATTTAATTTAGAGTTTAGAGGCGGCGGCTATGTTGGGTTGAAGTTTGGTGGCATGGAGGCGTCTTATAAGAGATAGAATGATTTTAGGGTTAGGTTGGGTGTTCTTTTATAGGTAGGTTAGAACAACTAGGACCTTAGGATTAAATAAAAACTCATCTAAACCGTCCACCTCACTCTAGAAAAGAACCATCCAGAACAACCCTTTTCACACTTAGTGCTCCTTTAAATAAAAAAACGCTTTATTTCTTTCTAATTAATGCATTACATACTATTTTTAACTTATAGCAACCTCTTTCCTTCATGCATTCAATTATTTATTTATTTATTTATTTGCACTTATACGTGAACCTTTATTTGCTATATTCTTCTCCTAATCAATTAATTGATTTCTTTCTCTTTTTGTCTACTCTTTTTGAAAAGAAACCGCATGTCCTTAAACCATTTTCTTTTATTTATTTACATCTAATCACATGTGCATGCGTCTCTGATTTGAATGTTATTTAATAACTTTAACCTTCCTCCAATTGTGGCTTGCTTATGGCCTTATTAGTTTACTTTTTAAAATTTTAAATTTCAAAAGTTGATCCCCTTCACATTTAATTTCTCCATTTTAATGTTTACAACCTTTTTCTATGCATGCTTTAATTGCACATTTGACATGTTTTGCATTCCATATTCTCTTTCTTTTATTTGCATCAATTTAATTTATTTTTATTCAGGTTCATGCATCATCCATTTATTTAATGCAATAATTTCACATATCCTCTTTCCCTTATTGCATTAATTTCAAATAACATGTATACATATATGCCCCATTTTTGTTTGTCTCTATGTTCGCGAGCAACTTCAAATTTGAATCATGTTCATACGCATCTATTTCTTATGCGTATACTAATATTTTTTATGCGAACAATTGTCTATTTTATTTGGAAATTATCTTCCTTAATCAATTAATGGTTTATTTCCATTCTTTCAATTAAACCTCCAATTAACTTATCCCTTTTACACTGAACCAATTTGCTAAGCCACTATTTAGCCGCTCCTTAATACAAAAAAAATGGCACTGGTGGGGATTGAACTCACAACCTCTTATGTACAAGTCTCATGTATTAACCAAATGAGCTACAAAGTCTTTTGTTAACAAGACTTAGGACCAAGCTACATATTATTCTTTTCCTATTGCTTTTTTCATGTTTTGTTGCATTTCTTAAATTAAGGATAACTTCTTAGTTTTAAATCAGTTTTCTACAAACTATAGGTCTAAATTGACCAGAAAATCGCCATGAACGTAATGACGCTAATTTCATGACCAAATTCTAGAGTCTCTTAAAATTCTCCTTTTTATTTCTTTTTAAATGTTCGCATGTATTTCTTTGCATTTCACTGTATTTCTTCTTATTTCAAATATTGCATGTAATTTCTTTATTAATCTTTTTCTTTATTTCACTGCATAAACTTCTTACACGCAATTACATTAATATTATTTAATCTTTCCTTTAAATATATCCATGCATATATACATATATCTCATTTTTAATAATACTAAAAATGCGGGGTGTTACATTCTCCCACCCTTAAGGAATTTCGTCCTCGATATTCGATAGGGGTAAAATATATAATTCCTCGCATAATATCAAACCATCAAGTGTGCATCCAATATTTTTTTGCAAACATTGTGCACATGTGCAAAGTGAAATACATCATAGTAATGCATGTATGCCTAATTTGGTACCAACTATATGTATGCAAACTTTCAATTTTTTTTTCAAAACATGATGCTCACATCCTAAATATAATTGCAGTTCTATATGAATGCAATATTTTTGAAAAACCAAAACATTTTTCATCCAAATTTTCCCATACTCTTATAGAATAAGAGCATAGTTCATCCAATTTTTCATCCAAAATCCTACCAACCATTATTAAATTCGAAATTTAGAAAAATCTAATTTTCCAAATTCGATTTCTTATGTTACAAAAAGGTATAAAACGGAAGAATTTACATTTTCCGTTTTTCTTTTATGTACCTTTTCTGGTTGCACTTGGATTTTTACATAGCTATTCTATAGAAAGTTCCTATTTTCCTATCCAAGCACAATTACATAAGAAACTTTTTTTTCAACTTATCTTTTTCGAGCAACAATTCTAGTCTTTACAATGCTTATGCATTCTACGGGAATTTGTTTTTATTATTCTAGGATAGTCCTTATTATTTACTTTCTAGCCTCAAACTCGTTCTTTCTAGACACTAATCATTACCTACTCCATTCGTTTTAAAACATGGCTTGGTCTCTTTTTTTTTCTAAATTTTTCTCCCAAAAATTAAAAATGGTAAAACTTTATTTTCTTTACCAAAACTTGCTTTTGCCAAACCATAAAAACACACCATAACAAAAATGCAAAACATTTTTTTCAAACACCTTTTAGGGTCGCTCCCATTCGGGTGTATAAACACCTATCTAGAGAAATTCCTTTTTGCTTCTTTAATCTATCGATGCTGTCCCTTTTGGTAAACGGTTGTTGATCCGAATCGTTGGTGATATACATTCGACACATTCAAGCGAAATGAGTGGTCAGTCATGTGTGGGTCGGGTTGCAAGACGTTCTTGTTGAACCCAGCGTATTCACCTCTAGATATACACTATCGGCAGGTGGTTCCAAGCCTTGTCATAGTCGGAATCGATTATCCAATAAGCGCCTGAGGTTTTGATTGTATACTATATATGTGGAGCGTGAGATGTAAGCGTTGCGCTAGATTGCTATTTATTTGTATTTAGACAGTATTATAATATTAGATGATATATATATGATTTAAAAAATGTTTTGTGATATTGTAAGGTAAAAAGCATCTGTATTTATGTGTGGATCGGTCTTACGATTATCATTTATTTCAAAAGGCTTTTGAACATTAAATCAATCTGTTTTAAAATCGTTTACTCACACCATTCCCATGACTGACCCAGAGTTTGTTTTTCTGTGTTTTCCCTAAACTCTTGGGTGGCCAAATTTGTACGGGCAGTCAAGTGGTTTCATGATTTTACAGATTCACTTGAAGGAGTTTGGAGCAGGAGGTTTCAGCATTAGATATATAGATTTTACTTCCGCTGTGTTGTATATGACATGTACTCTGAGGATGTATGTAAGTAAATACAGTTTTGTATTTCAAGATGTTATATAATATATTTTATTCAGTTCCGATGTGAGATTCGTTATACTCTGATTTTGTTATGTTATGTTCTTCTTTTTCTTCTATTCTAACTTTATTCCTTTCTATTTCTCATCCTCTAACTTCTTTCTATTAACGATCTATTAATTTCTGATGTTTGATTAGTCTATATGTGATACAGGATATGTATTAGTATCGATAATCAGGATCAGAAATTTTCGGGTCGTTCCACCAATGTTAGGAGAATCAACCTTATATTTGTTCAAAATCGAATTCACTTAATCGATGTAATTCTTAAATGATTAGAGGGCTATGAGTTTAATTAAGTTTACAATAAACCTTTTGCAGTAAAAATGCATATAGTTTTTTCCTTTATATTTTTTATACCATGCGTTGATTGTAGGGACATAGTTAAAACTAAGTGTGTGAGGGAGTTTCTAGTTTATTTAGATTTTACGTTGTCTTGTTCTTTGTATTTCTTTCATTTATCCCTCAATTTTTCTATCTAAAAAAGCTCTAAAAAATTAACATTAAAAATTATTTTTGAGATGACCCAATACTATAAGAATAAAAGTTCAGTCATTAGTCTGAAATTTTAAGGAAATTACTTGTCTCGGTGAAAAATGAAATGTAAAGTTTAAACTAAAAACAATTTTAATGTGATTAGTATATATAGAGATTCATTAGTGATAATTATGAAATATTTTCGAAATTGTCTGTAATAACCCGGAAATCCGAGCCAATTTAAAAATTTTATTTTGCTAATTTTATCGAAGTTCGATTATTTAAAATGAATTATTTTAAATAATAACGACGAAAAATTTATTTTGAATAGAATTTGAACGTGTATATTCGCTTGAGTCGACGTTAGAATATAAATACTTATTTATATGTATAAAAGGAATTGAAAATGGCGTGGTAGTTCGATAATTCGATTTCAAATTTCAATTGAATGTACAGGATTCAAAATAAACCGAATTTTAGTGAAACCAAAAATATTTGAATATAATTGAGAATATCTTTCCAACGAATCCGAAAAATCAAAATTTCATAGCGGGAATCAAAAGATATGTCCAGTTGAAATTTCAGAATAGTCGCTATGGAATTCTGGCCCTTAAAAATGGCCATTTTGCAAACGACCTCGGATTTCGACGAAACCACTTTTGTTGGATCCGGGATGTCAAGTTATTGCTAGGTTTCAAATTTCATAATTTTTCGAATAAAAATGTGAGCGTGGCAAAGGAAAACGCGTTTGACCAGTTTCAGTTGATTTTAATCGACTGGAAAATGGCCATTTTTCAAACGGTCTCGGAATTTGATGAAATTAGTTATGTTAGGACCGTATCGTCAATACGAAGCAAGAAAATATTTTTTGGGAATTTATAGAGTTAGTATGTGACCCCAGTAAATTGAAATGTGTGTTCAAATTCAATATATAGAGTTATATTTTGATTTTGACAAAAACTGATCGAAACTGTCGTATCATCTTACGATACATATTCCATTGTGTTCGGAATGGGGGTAATTAGCTAGTGGCGACAGTCGGTGGGTCCGATTCTGAGTTCGAAAGAAAAGGTTGCTTTTTAGTGATTAAAATAAATTAAATAAATAATATAATTTCCTTTCCTCCTCCCTCACCCTATTATCCCAGGCCCCCCCGTTATATTCATTTAGAAAAAAAAGAGAAAAAAAATTATTATAAAATCCCCCCTCCCCCGATTGATTCGCCGCCGGCCATCTCCACCGCACCCCCCTCGTGCTCCTCCTTCCCCCTCCTCTCGATTCTCCTCCACCCCTCCCCGTTCTTTCCGCTTTTCCCTTTTTCTTCCCCGCCCTAGCCCCCTCGGCGACCAGAAACCGCCGCGAGCCCTCACCGCGAAGCCCCAACAGCAACGAGGATTTCTCCCCCCCCCCCCCTCCGGCGACGCAGCGCCAAGAACCCCCCTCCCTTCTCTCTCGCCCGTTCTCCTCTACCCGATTCGAAGACCACCACCCTTCCTTCTTACTGTAAGTTTACTTATTTTTATTTCTCCCTTGATTTACTTCTATATAATTAGTTTAAATAAAATCAGTTTTTTTTTATGTAATAGCATATACTAATTCAGTTTTTACATATATAATATGATTTTCATAATGTTTTTATAAGGATAAAAAGGCAAGATTTTTATATTACGAAACATACGGTTTTCAGTCTATAAAAGAGGCGATTTTTTAGATTATGAAGGATTTGATTTTTAAACCATGTAAAGATGTGATTTATATATATATATATAATAGCTAAATAGAAATACGATTTTTAGTTGTTTAAAAACATAATTTTTATATTATAGAAAGAATAAAAATATAATTTTTATATGATAGGAAGATAAAAAAAATGATTTTTATATTATAGAAGTAGTAAAAATTCGATTTTTATATATTGAATAGCGAAGTAAAAATTCGATTTTTATATATTGAATAGCGAAGTAAAAATTCGATTTTTATATATTGAATAGCAAAGTAAAAATTCGATTTTTATATATTGAATAGCAAAGTAAAAATTCGATTTTTATATATGTAGTGAATACGGATGACGGAAGTGACGAAAGAAGAGACGACAAAGATTTTCTACATATGAAGAGTCGAGGCGTTTGGTTTAGCCAGCCGGTGAGAATTTCTCACTTTTAATTTAGTTTTCTAGTTAAAATATATACTAGGATGCAGATGATGTTTAGTAGCACCCGACACCCGTCGTCCACAGACCATGGATGACTTGTTTGTTTGGTTGCTATGTTGTGAAATTTGATTGTGTGATGTAGAATGAAACAAAATATTTTATAGTGGAAAATATTTTATAGTTAAAAATAGAACTTTTAACGTGTATTTAAAATAAATATTTATAAACAAATCGGAGATTTGTTTATATACACTGATTTAATTGATATTGATTGGGACGATAAATTTTGTACATCGCCCAACTGCACAAATAAAATATGTGTTTGATTGTTTGAAACCCCACACGGGTATTGGGATGATATATGACATACACTAATCCCAATAATTAGTTGTATGTCGATCGATTGATTGACAGACTGTCATAAGCGTTAAATATTTATATTTGATGCTTATACAGTGTAGAACGCACTTTGGAAGATGGTTGATTATTTGTCATTGTTGATATATACATGTGTTGTAGAAAACCCATATAATCAACATTATATGGTAATTGATTGGGCCTCATTCCAGTTTTGAAATAAAAATATTTGAAAAGAAATATTTAAATAGAAATATTTGAAAAGAAATATTTGAATAGAAATATTTGAAAAGAAATATTTAAATAGAAATATTTGAATAGAAATATTTGAAAAGAAATATTTGAATAGAAATATTTGAAAAAGAAATAATTGAATAGAAATATTTGAAAAAGAAATATTTGAAATAGAATATTTGGAAATAGAAATATATGAAGCCGTGTTGATTAGATTGACGCCATTTTGATGCGAACGATATTTATATCGATTTTATTCATTTTTCAATGAATATCGAAAGTGATTTCAAAATCTGATAAATTGAATAGAATTGAATTCGAATTGAAATTGAATAGAAATGAATTCGAATTGAAATTGAATAGAAATGAATTCGAATTGAAATTGAATAGAAATGAATTCGAATTGAAATTGAATAGAGATGAATTTAATTAAATTGAAATGAATTGAAATTCGAATTAAATTGAAATTGAATTGAAATGAAATTAAAACGAATTTATATTGGAATATTCAATTTTGATTAGAAATTAAATACGATGTTGAAATCGTTTCGAAAACAAATTTAAAATGATTTATAGAATTCGTTTCGAAAGGAAATCGACGAAGTATATATTATATATATTATATATATAATATAATGGCCTGAATAGAACACGCCGCGCTGCGGCAGTTCGTGAATTTCGACCATTGACTTCGAATGAATATTGCGGGAGATCCGACCGTCGGATTCTCCTAAAACTAGAACCGTTGGGTTCGTATCGAAAAGAGATTTCTAATGAATATTAGAAATTAGAAATCTAACGGTTGGATTTGGAATTATGTCCAAATCAAATTTGGAAAAGGTCGTTGTAAGTGCAGTTCGATGGCCGTTGAAGGAAATCGACTGTACGGGCCTTGATAAAATTATCAAAAATAATAATAATTTGTGTAAAATCATAAGAAATGATTTGTGAAGAATTGGGATGAAAAATTCCATATTTGAAAAGATAAAAATAGTTTTTTATCGAAATGAACTAGTTTTGAACTAGAATGGAAATTCATTTATTTTTTTGAAATAAATAAAGTGAATTTGAAATGGTTTTGAAATATAACCAGAATTTCCAATAATTGAATTGGAAGGGATTTGAATCGAAATTGTCTTCGGAATATTTCGATGTTGGATTTCGTGATGATACAGATATTGTTATGGAAATTTGAAAGATACATATATATCGTTATTTCCAATACGATATCTGTTGGTCGTAGAATTTGATATTGAATATAAGCCGATATATTTTCTATTCAGAGCCTTGTATTTAATATCTAATGTGATTTGGGTTTGTCGTGAATGGTGTCTTCATTAACACTGTTCTTAAGCCCAGTTGAGAAAAAGATTAAATCTTCTTATTTAGATTTAATGAAGTGTACCAATTAAATAATATTTAATTGGAATTGAATTGGTGTTGATTTTTGGGTTTATCGTGAACAGTGTTTTAAATAACACTTGTTCTTTAACCCGATAATTAATGGAATGTGATTTTGGGTTTATCGTGAACAGTGTTTTAAATGACACTGATTCTTTAACCCAGTTAAAGATTAAAACTAGGTGGAGTTTTAATGAATCTTTAATTAGATTGAAAAGATCGAGAATGGAGTATCACCAGTTTTACTCCAGGCGATAGTTAAATCTTTAATTAGATTTGAACGTGAAATGGTAATTGAATTTACCGATAACACCGTGGTGTTAGATATGAAGTATTACCAGTTTTACTTCATGGGATGAATAGGTTGGGATTGGGAAATTAAAATAAATGATTACTTCGGTGTGGTTCGCTAATCCCAACTAGTTTGAATTGATATTCATAGGAAGATTAAAGAACTTATCTTTGATAAAATTAATGGGAACATTTCCCAAAACATAAGAATATTTGAATAAAAAGAATATTCTGAAGTGGAATGAGGCGTATGTTGTGTTTGTGTAACACTTTTATAATATATACGCGAGTTATTCAGAAAGACCGGGTTTATCCTATTCTGAATAACCGATTCGATGTGGTGTCGAAGATGAAGACGGTGGTTGAAGACCGGAGGTCTTCACGTCGTTTGGGTGATTACTGATGATCTTGATTGGGCCGTACACCCAAGAGGAGGGAATCAGTTGGTGATCGTCCAGACGTACTTGGTGATCGATGGATATGTGAGGTACAAGTTGCCTCCGGTTTCGTTCAGACCCGGAACGGACTTGTAGATGGACTGTGTGTCTGACATTGGATTTTAGTCTGTGTGATTGATTTCTATTAAATATATATCTGTTTGGCGGCGGAGAATTTATTCTCTTTCTTAACGCCCTTCTCTGAGACATACGAGCTCAGGGGTTATATATCGATGGATATCAAACGCATGGAGTGAATTGCCTGTGTGACATGCCTAAGTGGCAATTGATCAAGGCTTCTGTTGAAAAGCAAAGTCTTGTGGTGATGATCAAAGCACCGCCTGTGTGGCATAGCTTTGTGTAACGTTGACTCGCGAGCCTCACACCCCGGTTGTGAACCAGAAACGGGAGAGGACGTCAGGGAGGGCATGCGTTTCCTTCTAGTTAGAAGTGGCGTCAGTGGTTTTACACGCCCTGACGAGTTTGACTTATGTGGTTGTTGTTGTTGCGAGGCACCTCGGATATATCGGTCGATCCGGGATCGATGGAGTAGTCATTCGTTGGCTTACTCACACCCCAAAGGGTGGGGAAACGCAGTGTTCAGGCATTTTAATCCACATCGGTGGACCGGCCCTGACGATCCAAAGGCTTGACTGAGTACTTGCCATAGGGGCGGACTAGAGCGTCTCGAATTCGGTTAAGGACTACCTTTTGCCTCGGTTCACAGATGGAAATCCAATTTCCAAATACGTGACTTTGCAATTTTAATTGTAAAACTAGTATGGCGACATGATATATGGTACCCATGCCGTCTATGATTGATATTTATGATTTGAAATTGTTTTGCCACTATGCACTTATAGTAATAATAAAACATGAAATTTCACGTATCAAGCATTCTTTGGCTATTATAAGGTAAAACCCTATCCCCCGGCTTGCGTTGCATTGTGTGATAGGACCTGGGTCTTATAATAGCTTCATTTTTCTTTATTTAGCATTGCGTTGTTTGTTTTATGCACCGGTATTCTTGGGAGGAAACCCGTTCCGTGTTATACGGCGTGGTCCCTTGATTTACCTAACTTTAAAATAAAGATTAATAACTGTTTTAGTTCTCACACCAGTCCCATGACTGACCTGGAGTTTATTGTTTTAACCTAAACTCTGGGTGCCCTTATTTTCCGCACGGGCAGCTAGTAGTTTTGGTTTTGCAGATTTATATTCACAGGATCCTGGTTTATAGCTGGAATGATATCCGGAAAGCTTTGTATCTGTATATCTCCTTCAGTTGTGTATTGTATTATTTTCCGCTGCTATGTAATGTATTGTAATCTCTGATATTTTCTGTGTAATATTTATTCATTTATACTCTGTATATTCTTGTAATTTGATGAATTGTTGTAATTAACAATGAAATGTTCTTCCGTCTGCGTTCTTTTGTGGCTTGTCCTCGAACTATCCGCTCTTTCCTTACCGGGGAAGTTACGGGTTTTTACAGTTGGTATCAGAGCTTTGGTTTACAAAGCTCAGAGAATAAGGCACGTTAGAACCATACGAAAGAATTCATCAGATATTGGATTAGTAATATCCAATGGGAATGACTCGTTAGAGATGGGATCAGTAGTATCCTAGAACGAGTGTGAAGAGTATATTTTTAAAATGAAAACAAATTTTTGTTTTGAAAATTTAAATTAATTATTCGTATTTGATTATTTATTTATATTGATTTGGACAATCAAGTATATAAAGATTTTTTATATACGTTTGATCCACGTGTATTCGAAGTTTTAATATACTGGATAGATATAGAGTCACACTCTAGTCGCCCGGGGATAATTCTGATGATGCGGCCGCATCATCAGTATTTATGTTCAAGTTTCGAAAGTGTGATGTCTATATATTTCCATTAGACTGGTGTGAGAACCAAAACTAGATAGGGCCTATTGTTGTGATTTGGCACCAAAAATGTGTTTTTTGACTATATATCAAAGTTATGAATTTGAAATGATAATTCACTAATTGATTAATGGTTGTGTTGTTTGATTATTGGTTGATTAATTAAAATTTGAACCATATAGCCAATTTGAATCAAATAGTGAATTGTATTGAAAATTAGTCGCATTTGCATGCATGTACATGTACTTACATTGAACAGGTCATAGCAAAGAGGCTAGAGCAGATGAATAAAATTGTTTGCCCGACAAATAGGTACATGTTTACCATAATTTACTGTTTTGTTTGGGTGATGATGATTTTATGAACCGATTGGCTAGCTGCTTGGCTTTTTCTTTTTCTTTTGAGTTGAAGAAGGCCATGGGAGGCTATATGAAATATCCCGAAGTCCCCGGTGCAGGGGAGGTTATGGCGAAATTTTTCGAAAATTTAGGGTGTTAGCCAAATTTTTGAAAAATTTGAAAAGTTCTTAGAAACTGAAAAGTTGAAGAACTTAAGCCGTAAAGAAAATACTGGAAGTTGAGTTGGTTGGTGAAACAACTTTTGGCTTCGTTCCTTTTCGGGGACGAAAAGTTTTAAGTGGGGGAGATTGTAATAACTCGGAAATCCGAGCCAATTTAAAATTTTTATTTTGGCAATTTTATCGAAGTTTGATTATTTAAAATGAATTATTTTAAATAATAACGACGAAAAATTTATTTTGAATAGAATTTGAACGTATATATTCGCTTGAATCGACGTTAGAATATAAATAATTATTTATATTTATATAAGGAATTGAAAATGGCGCGGTAGTTCGATAATTCGATTTCAAATTTCAATTGAATGTACAGGATTCAAAATAAACCGAATTTTAGTGAAACCAAAAATATTTGAATCTAATTGAGAATATCTTTCCAACAAATCCGAAAAATCAAAATTTCATAGCGGGAATCAAAAGATATGTCCAGTTGGAATTTCAGAATAGTCGCTATGGAATTCTAGCCCTTAAAAATGGCCATTTTGCAAATGACCTCGGATTTCGACGAAACCACTTTTGTTGGATCCGGGATGTCAAGTTATTGCTAGGTTTCAAATTTCAAAATTTTCTGAATCAATATGTGAGCGTGGCAAAGGAAAACGCGTTTGACCAGTTTCAGTTGATTTTAATCGACTGGAAAATGGACATTTTTCAAATGGTCTCGGAATTTGACGAAATTAGTTTTGTCAGGACCGTAACGTCAATACGAAGCTAGAAATTATTTTTTGGGAATTTATAGAGTTAGTATGAGACCCCAATAAATTGAAATGTGTGTTCAAATTCAATATATAGAGTTATATTTTGATTTTGACAAAAACTGATCGAAACGGTCATATCAGCTTACGATACATATCCCATTGTGTTCGGAATGAGGGTAATTAGCTGGTGGCGACAGTCGGTGGGTCCGATTCTGAGTTCGAAAGAAAAGGTTGCTTTTTAGTGATTAAAATAAATTAAATAAATAATATAATTTCCTTTCCTCCTCCCTCACCCTATTATCTCAGCCCCCCCCTGTTATATTCATTCAAAAAAAAAGTGAAAAAAAATTATTATAAAATCGCGCCCCCCCACCCCCCCGATTGATTCGCCCCCGCCTATCTCCACCGCACCCCCCCTCGAGCTCCTCCTTCCCCCTCCTCTCGATTCTCCTCCACCCCTCCCCTTTTTCCTTTTTCTTCCCGCGCCCTAGCCCCCTCGGCGAGCAGAAACCACTGCGAGCCCTCACCGCGAAGCCCCACCAGCGACGAGGATTTCTTCCCCTTTCCCTTCCCTCTCCCCCGTTCTCCTCTACCCGATTCGAAGACCCCCCTTCCTTCTTACTGTAAGTTTACTTATTTTTATTTCTCCCTTGATTTACTTCTATATAATTAGTTTAAATAAAATCAGTTTTTTTTATGTAATAACATATACTAATTCAGTTTTTACATATATAATATGATTTTCATAATGTTTTTATAAGGATAAAAAGGCAAGATTTTTATATTACGAAACATACGGTTTTCAGTCTATAAAAGAGGCGGTTTTTTAGATTATGAAGGATTTGATTTTTAAACCATATAAAGATGTGATTTTTATATATATAATAGCTATATAGAAATACGATTTTTAGTTGTTTAAAAATATAATTTTTATATTATAGAAAGAATAAAAATATAATTTTTATATGATAGGAAGATTAAAAATATGATTTTTATATTATAGAAGTAGTAAAAATTCGATTTTTATATATTGAATAGCGAAGTAAAAATTCGATTTTTATATACTGAATAGCGAAGTAAAAATTCGATTTTTATATATTGAATAGCAAAGTAAAAATTCGATTTTTATATATTGAATAGCAAAGTAAAAATTCGATTTTTATATATGTAGTGAATACGGATGACGGAAGTGATGAAAGAAGAGACGGCAGAGATTTTCCACATATGAATAGTCGAGGCGTTTGGTTTAGCTAGCCGGTGAGAATTTCTCACTTTTAATTTAGTTTTCTAGTTAAAATATATACTAGGATGCAGAAGGTGTTTAGTAGCACCCGACACCCGTCGTCCACAGACCATGGATGACTTGTTTGTTTGGTTGCTATGTTGTGAAATTTGATTGTGTGATGTAGAATGAAACAAAATATTTTATAGTTAAAAATAGAATTTTTAACGTGTATTTAAAATAAATATTTATAAACAAATCGGAGATTTGTTTATATACACTGATTTAATTGATATTGATTAGGAAGATAAATTTTGCACATCGCCCAACTACACAAATAAAATCTGTGTTTGATTGTTTGAAACCCCACACGGGTATTGGGATGATATATGACATACACTGATCCCAATAATTAGTTGTATGTCGATCGATTGATTGACAGACTGTCATAAGCGTTAAATATTTATATTTGATGCTTATACAGTGTAGAACGCACTCTGGAAGATGGTTGATTATTTGTCATTGTTGATATATACATGTGTTGTAGAAAACCCATATAATCAACATTATATGGTAATTGATTGGGCCTCATTCCAGTTTTGAAATAAAAATATTTGAAAAGAAATATTTAAATAGAAATATTTGAAAAGAAATATTTAAATAGAAATATTTGAAAAGAAATATTTGAATAGAAATATTTGAAAAGAAATATTTGAATAGAAATATTTGAAAAAGAAATATTTGAATATAAATATTTGAAAAAGAAATATTTGAAATAGAATATTTGGAAATAGTAATATATGAAGCCGTGTTAATTAGATTGACGTCATTTTGACGCGAACGATATTTATATCGATTTTATTCATTTTTCAATGAATATCGAAAGTGATTTCAAAATCTGATAAATTGAATAGAATTGAATTCGAATTGAAATTGAATAGAAATGAATTCGAATTGAAATTGAATAGAAATGAATTCGAATTGGAATTGAATAGAAATGAATTCGAATTGAAATTGAATAGAGATGAATTCGAATTAAATTGAAATGAATTGAAATTCGAATTCAATTGAAATCGTTTTGAAATGAAATTAAAACGAATTTATATTGGAATATTCAATTTTGATTAGAAATTGAATATGGTGTTGAAATTGTTTCGAACACTAATTTAGAACGATTTATAGAATTCGTTTCGAAAGGAAATCGACGAAGTATATATTATATATATTATATATATAATATAATGGCCTGAATAGAACGCGCCGCGCTGCGGCAGTTCGTGAATTTCGACCATTGACTTCGAATGAATATTGCGGGAGATCCGACCGTCGGATTCTCCTAAAACCGGAACCGTTGGGTTCGTATCGAAAAGAGCTTTCTAACGAATATTAGAAATTATAAATCTAACGGTTGGATTTGGAATTATGTCCAAATCAAAATTGGAAAAGGTTGATGTAAGTGCAGTTCGATGGCCGTTGATGGAAATCGACTGTACGGGCCTTGATAAAATTATTAAAAATAGTAATAATTTGTGTAAAATCATAAGAAATGATTTATGAAGAATTGGGATGAAAAATTCCATATTTGAAAAGATAAAAATAGATTTTTATCGAAATGAACTAGTTTTGAACTAGAATGGGAATTCATTTATTTTTTTGAAATAAATAAAGTGAATTAGAAATGGTTTTGAAATATAACCAGAATTTCCAATAATTGAATTGGAAGGGATTTGAATTGAAATTGTCTTCTGAATATTTCGATGTTGGATTTCGTGATGATACAGATATTGTTATGGAAATTTGAAAGATACATATATATCGTTATTTCCAATACGATATCTGTTGGTCGTAGAATTTGATATTGAATATAAGCCGATATATTTTCTATTCAGAGCCTTGTATTTAATATCAAATGTGATTTGGGTTTGTCGCGAATGGTGTCTTCATTAACACTGTTCTTAAGCCCAGTTGAGAAAAAGATTAAATCTTTTTATTTAAATTTAATGAAGTGTACCAATTAAATAATATTTAATTGGAATTGAATTGGTGTTGATTTATGGGTTTATCGTGAACAATGTTTTAAATAACACTTGTTATTTAACCCGATAATTAATGGAATGTGATTTTGGGTTTATCGTGAACAGTGTTTTAAATGACACTGATTCTTTAACCCAGTTAAAGATTAAAACTAAGTGGAGTTTTAATGAATCTTTAATTAAATTGAAAAGATCGAGAATGGAGTATCACCAGTTTTACTCCAGGCGATAGTTAAATCTTTAATTAGATTTGAACGTGAAATGGTAATTGAATTTACCGATAACACCGTGGTGTTAGATATGAAGTATTACCAGTTTTACTTCATGGGATGAATAGGTTGGGATTGGGAAATTAAAATAAATGATTACTTCGGTGTGGTTCGCTAATCCCGACTAGTTTGAATTGATATTCAAAGGAAGATTAAAGAATTTATCTTTGATAAAATTAATGGGAACCTTTCCCAAAATATAAGAATATTTGAATAAAAAGAATATTCTGAAGTGGAATGAGGCGTATGTTGTGTTTGTGTAACACTTTTATAATATATACGCGAGTTATTCAGAAAGACCGGGTTTATCCCATTCTGAATAACTGATTCGACGTGGTGTCGAAGATGAAGACGGTGGTTGAAGACCGGAGGTCGTCACGTCGTTTGGGTGATTACTGATGATCTTGATTGGGCCGTACACCCAAGAGGAGGGAATTAGTTGGTGATCGTCCAGACGTACTTGGTGGTCGATGGATATGCGAGGTACAAGGTGCCTCCGGTTTCGTTCAGACCCATAACAGACTTGTGGATGGACTGTGTGTCTGACATTGGATTTTAGTCTGTGTGATTGATTTCTATTAAATATATATCTGTTTGGTGGCGGAGAATTTATTCTATTGCTTAACGCCCTTCTTTGAGACATATGAGCTCAGGGGTTATATATCGATGGATATCAAACACATGGAGTGAATTGCCTGTGTGGCATGCCTAAGTGGCAATTGATCAAGGCTTCTGTTGAAAAGCAAAGTCTTGTGGTGATGATCAAAGCACCGCCTGTGTGACATAGCTTTGTGTAACGTTGATTCGCGAGCCTCACACCCCGGTTGTGAACCAGAAACGGAAGAGGACATCAGGGAGGGCATGCGTTTCCTTCTAGTTAGAAGTGGCGTCAGTGGTTTTACACGCCCTGACGAGTTTGACTTATGTGGTTGTTGCTGTTGCGAGGCGCCTCGGATATATCGGTCGATCCAGACCGATGGAGTAGTCATTCGTTAGCTTACTCACACCCCAAAGGGTGCGGAAACGCAGTGTTCAGGCATTTTAATCCACATCGGTGGACTGGCCCTGACGATCCAAAGGCTTGACTGAGTACTTGCCTGAGGGGCGGACTAGAGCGTCTCGAATTCGGTTGAGGACTATCTTTTGCCTCGGTTCCCAGATGGAAATCCAATTTCCAAATATGTGACTTTGCAGTTTTAATTGTAAAACTAGTATGGCGACATGATATATGGTACCCATGCCGTCGATGATTGATATTTATGATTTGAAATTGTTTTGCCACTATGCACTTATAGTAATAATAAAACATGAAATTTCACATATCAAGCATTCTTTGGCTATTATAAGGTAAAACCCTATCCCTCGGCTTGCGTTGCATTGTGTGATAGGACCTGGGTCTTATAATAGCTTATTTTTCTTTATTTAGCATTGCGTTGTTTGTTTTATGCACTGGTATTCTTGGGAGGAAACTCGTTCCGTGTTATAAGGCGTGGTCCCTTGATTTACCTAACTTTAAAATAAAGATTAATAACTGTTTTAGTTCTCACACCTGTCCCATGACTGACCTGGAGTTTATTGTTTTAACCTAAACTCTGGGTGCCCTTATTTTCCGCACGGGTAGCTAGTACTTTTGGTTTTGCAGATTTATATTCGCAGGATCCTGGTTTACAGCTGGAATGATATCTGGAAAGCTTTTTATCTGTATATCTCCTTTTGTTGTGTATTGTATTATTTTCCGCTGCTATGTAATGTATTGTAATCTTCGATATTTTCTGTGTAATATTTATTCATTTATACTCTGTATATTCTTGTAATCTGATGAATTGTTGTAATTAACAATGAAATGTTCTTCCGTCTGCGTTCTTTTGTGGCTTGTCCTCGAACTATCCGCTCTTTCCTTACCGGGGAAGTTACGGGTTTTTACATCGTCTAAGCATTGTTGATTTAAGGTGTATGAATTAACATTTTAGATCTTTAATGTTTAGTGGTGGTAAAATAACTTTGCAAGTGTTCTCTCCTTTGGAAAAAGAATAAAAAAGAAAAAACATAAACAAAAAAAAGTTTGTATACATGTATATATTTTATTAACATCTCCAGTCATATGTACACTCCCACCGCTATTTACTCCCCTCGCGTAAGCCTGGAAGGCATTGCATGGAAGATATATGTAACCTCGGTTTACCTAAGTTATGTGTATGTATATTTTTTTTAATAATAAACATCTAGAGTGATGTGTACTTGGAATGAATGAAATAAATGAATTTATTTTGTAGATGAACAATAATATGTGACATTGAACAATTAAGCTGAACAATTGTCGAATATAAATGTAACTGTTTAACTGATTCAAAATAATGTAAAATAATTTTATGTAAGTTTATAAAATCAAATTAAAATATTATATTTGAATTAATGAATATTGACATTCCAAGTCTATTGAAATATTAAAATTTCCTAAAATGTCAGTTTTGTGTCATATTTGGTTAAATTTGAATTTTGTAAAAATCTAAAATTCATCAAAATATGAAGTCATCTTTTTTTGTGAACCTATACCGAATTCTTAGAAATCATCATTTTTCAGTTTTTTGAAATGAATTGGAATTCTTTAGTAATAAAAATAAAAATAAAAGTAAACGTAATCAATGGTTTTAGAAAGAGAAACATATGTTAAGTTTATATGAAAAGAAATATAAAATACAGATGAATTTAAATTTGTATATAGTAGTTAAGGTATTAAATGTTGATCCCTCATTTATTTGATTTGTATACGAATTATCTTTTGTTTTCCATTTCATGTACCATTCCTTTTAAACTACAACCTACAATTACTTTCTCATTTACAATCTAACATTTCATATTATATGTATATTTGTAATAATAAACTTCAAACTATTGATAATAAAAGGAAATATTAGTTGAATCATTTTTTCTTCAAAAACTTTAATATTGGAGTTTTATGATAATTTATAATAAATTAATTAATGTTTCTTGTTTAAATTGTATAAGAAGTAATTTTAATGAAATAGAGTGTCAACGGTATACGACGCACGTTTTAACTAGCATAGTTAACGAAAATTAATTTTGACATCAATAATCAAATAAATCAACACATAATATCTTTGCACATTCACATTTCATGCAAGTTTTGCTTTTCTTTCCTTTTCTTTTTCTACTTTCCTCAAATTCACTACCTCCTTTCTCTCCACTCTATTTCCTCATTAATTAGCATTCATTTATTCCTTGTTAATGCATAAGTTACCCAACCATTCATTCTGAAATTTCCTTTTTTTAACTTCTGCATGCATTCATTTGTTCCTTTTTAATGCATATGTTACCTATCCATTCATTTTAAATTTCTTCTTTATAACTTTTGCAAGCATTCATTTATTCCTTGTTAATGCATACGTTACCCATCCACTCATTTTAAAATTACCTTTTATAACTTCTGTATACATTCATTTGTTCCTTGTTTAATGCATACGTAAAAAAATTCTATTTCGATTTAATACTTATGCTAATTCATTTTCAAGACTATTCATTTCTTGTCGTTGCTTCTATTAAATTGCCAGACCTTACTCTCTTTCCTTCACTCTCCTTTTCTTCATTTCCCTTTTCTTCTTTAAAACCTTAGCCTTACATATATATACAAAAAAGAGAATCAAAAGGTAAATCAACTTTATCTTTCTGGAATTCACATTATTTGCTTCCTTCACGCATGGATTTGGTGTCATATTTTTCCAATTTCTGCTTGCAAAATGAGGCTAAAGGATAGCATGAAAAGAAAAAAAACTTCACAATGAAGCCTATCACCTTTGCTCTGACAACGACTACCATTTTCCACTCTTCTTCCACTGCCCAAGGTTAAAATCGCTCTCACGATCAATATTCATATGCTTGAAATTAATATCACATAAAATGATAAAATATTTGATTTATATTGTGGTTGTTTGATTGATGACTGCTTGAATTGCTGGTTGGAATTGCTTGATTGATTAGCTATGTAATCCATGAATTTTACTTGCTAATTAAATAAATGGTTAGTTGTTGATTTCAGTATAATGGTTAGTCGTAGGTTAATGAATTGTTGGTTTGATAATGACTTAAATTATTAGTTGATAATTTCTTGGGTCATTGATTTTAAATCACATGGAAATAGTCGAAATTGACATGAAGTGATAGTTGATTGTTACACATGAACTGACGGTTGATAATTACATGAGATAGTAGTATTTGGTTTATGCATTGAAATTGTGTTGATTGTTGTATGTGTCTTATTCGGTTATTTATCATCCATGCCATCATATTTGCAAAGTCCCCGACATCATATTAAATTTTATGAAAAATTAGATGTGGGTTGAAATTTCATACATATACCCAAATTCAGATTTAATGAACTGATTTATAAAATTTAATTGGAAACTTCTAAATTTAAATTTAAGTTTGAACTTAGAAATTTAATATTGAATTTACGATTTAATAAAACAATTGATTTCGCTAACGAGTGAATTAAATAGTTATCCAATCGGATGTTTAATTTAAAAATAAATTTATTGATTTAAGGTTAAATTAAATCTTAAGGATTCGAATCCATTAGGTTATTAGATTTATTTAAATTGGAGTACTTAAATCTAAAATTTGGAGTTGTTAACTTTGTATTTATTTAAATGAAAGTATTTAGAATTTAAATATGATTTGATTTAACTTATTTAACAAGACGATCTATCCTGAAATAACTATTTTTTATTTATATTCGTCTTAATGAGAGTCTAAGTTTAATTTAAGATTTAAACCGGTTGATTAAAAAAAATTGATTTTGAAAGTCTATTTTGATTTGGGTTATGGTTTGATGGATTTTTTTGATTGATTAAGTGATACTAAATGATATTTTGAAATTTGAAGACTTAGTATTATTGATTTGAACTTTAGAGATGGGATAAATCAATTGAATTTGAGATTTGAACTTAAATAAATATTAAATGGATTTGGAAATTGGAAATGAATCTTTTTAATATATGGAATTTGAAATTGACTTTAAAAATATATATGAAGTGGAATTGGGATTTGAAGTTTGAATTTGAATAATAAGTCAATTTTTGGTAACAATATTAAATACATGATTAGAAATAAACCAATTAATAAAATGGAATATGATGTCAGGATCTTGTGAATATTCATGTGTTAAACTACTTGCATGTCACCTAAGTATTTCATTTTAGTTGATTTTACATGTATAAGAATATTAATCCTAACTCGAGTGTTTTGTGTTTTGCATGGAAGGTTCGGGTCAGACCCAAGTGTTACAGATTTAAAGTTTTCTGCTATCGAAGTTAGAGGTACGTGAAGACGCGCTAGCTCTAGATCTTAAAATTTGCAAAATTTTATTTTATTTAAAATCTATGTATATCTGCTATGTAAAATTTATTTTACAAACTCTGATATTTTGTGTAAAATTATTCAGTTGTGAGATATTTTGGTTTGTTTATTCTGTGATTTTGTGTTTGATTCTATTGAACCCTGTAAGCTAAAAAACAATCTGTCGTTTTTCACGATTTGAGTTGGTTTAATTACCGCTTTTGAAGCAGTCGAAAAAGCGGGTGGTTACAATGAACATATGCATGTGTTTTTGACAGAAGGAAGAAGAAGACTACATTGGCATTTGGCAGTATAATTAGCAGTTAAATTTTCCTTGAGAATATATTGTAATTGCATGCATAATTATTAATGTATTAATAAGGGTACATAACTATAGTAGGTAGGTACGTAATGATTATACTCTATGTCACATATGTCATAACTTTTATTAACTAATCTAGATTATCGTTGAGGCCAAAGTCGATATACAACAGTAATGATGAGATTCTTAGTCAATTGGCCGAGGACATCGGGACTACATAGAAGACGTGTGATGCTTTTTTTTAATATAATGTTATGTTTTTTTACTTTAGACATTGTGATTGTGATGTATATAGTTATGTACTATGTAGACATAATTTTCTTTTTGATTTGCATATACGTTGCAATAGTTGATGTTGTATCAGATAATGTTATGAAAATTATTCATTAAATTTAATGTTTCACATACTACATCAATGTTGCTTATCGCATTTGATATAATTTTTGTTGAGATATGTATCTTGCGCAACATGTTTGGTATTGTTGAAAACTTTAAATAAATGAATTTTGTGCTAAGTTTGAGGGTTAAAACTACCATGAAATTATTTCAAAAATGACATCGTAAAGAGTCGTTGATTTTAAAAAATGGATGTTGCTAAGTTGTTTGAAAAATGACCGCTTAAAGATATTGCGAAAACTTAACTTGTAGTGTTTAAAATACTTGAAATTTCTTTTTTTCTCACGCAAATTTATTCAAATGTCAAAGAAGTGATCGGTCAAGAACTAAAAAAAGAAAAATCAATTTCCCTTTATAGTGAAATTACTTTAGCAATGATTTTTATGCTAATTGTCTCAAGTGGGACCTAACAGTCCCCGATTTGCCCAACAGCTTTATAGGACCAACAGTCAAGTACTTGTAACAACAATAACAAAATGTGTCACAGACGCCCAAATAGTAATCTGAATAGTGAAAACAATATATTCCATACCATACGTTTTCATTTTTCGATTTACTGTTATTGACCAAGTTCACATTAGAAGAATAGCCTCAATCAAACAAGTCCAAAAATAGTCGATATAATTAACCTACGTGTCCCATGCCATATGGTTTATTATATCGTTTAGATCACTTCCTAATTCTTTCGAAGAGTGCAGAAATGTATGATTTATATAAAAAATATATATACTGAGAAAACAAGATGTTCAAAACAAATGAGAAAATCATTTGGAAATTATTCCTTCGAAATTTCTTTATATTAGAAAGTGTTTGTATATTAAATTTTTTTGAAATAATTATGATTTTTTAAAATGACTATAAAAGCTTATCTCAAACGATAGTTATTCATATATAAAAACTTCCTTTGAAAATGATTTTCGGCGTGACAAATATCATGAAAGAGAAGCAATAACAATGTACACGGAACCACTTTAATTCGAGTTACAAATTTACTATGATATCGGCTTTTGAGCAAGCCTTCTAAAAATAGTTCATTAGGCCACTAAAACTTCATGAAATCATCAAAGAAATGAACTAAACAAATGTTAAAATCTTAAGAGAATTACTGCAAATGCAATAAAATGAATGGATCGACTATACCTAGGCATCACGCAAGTTAGGTCGACACTAACATGGCTCGAGTGACCCTAGGGTCAACCCTTGTTAGAGCTAGGTTGACCCTTTTAATGCGAGTTCCAAGTGGTGTATGCACATCGCTAACTCATTTTCTAATCAAATTTTGGCCATGTTACAGGTCGATTGAAGCTAATGAACTTAGCAGATCTTAAGTTCAACATTCAAGAAACAAAATGGAAAAAGAATAACAAGATACCGACAAAAATGAAAGAGCTACATGCTCTAAAAGTAGGACTGAACTACTGATTCGGCTGAAATTAACAAAACTCATAATTTGGGTTTATAGTAACTCAAATATCATCTGATACAACAATTTTTCCAACATAGATTATTGTTTAGCTAGAAAGCATGAGAATACTGACCATTAGGATAAATTCAAGTATATACGAAGAAGATCTGAAGCACGATTGCAATTTCTAGGGTTAACAAGGCCTATGAACACTTGTAAATTTGTTTGTTGTAACATTCAAACTAAATAATAAGGGGAAATAAACAAAATGAAGATTTGATCTTCTTATAGAGATTATCAGTTGCTATGTAAGCTAACAATTTCCTTTTAAATGTTATTGAGATTTTTAGTTTTATTGATGGTTTGATGAGGATTGGGAGTTCCTGTTATTGTAAAATAAAGAAGAATAAGTTTTTTCCTTTTCTTTTCTAAGAAACTAGTACGTATAGACAAATTTGATTTCCAAATTTTTCTCTTGGGTAAGTTATTACGGAATAAGATTAATTACGGGCCTAATTCAGTTAATGACAACTAGTTTAGGCTTTTTACGCTAATTTACACCGCATAACCCCATTTTTACACTATGATAACATCTTTTAAGCCTTTCGAATTCATTTTTTACATCAAATCTTCATAACTCTATATTGTTTCACTCTTATAAAATTCGTACAAGAATGCTTTATGCCTTATTTAATTATTCCAAGCAACATTTGTTATACAGTTACGAATAAAATTGACATTTTTGTAATAATGTCCATTTCATTCCTTTTACTAGTTAAAAATAACATTTTTATGTTAAAATTACACTATTTTCATTGCTTTATCAAAAAAACATTCCCAATTTTGTTAAATAATATTTTCCATTTCTAAATAGTACTTTCCATCAAGTTTTTGTGTCTTTGTGTTTTTACGTTTTAATCTATTCAAATATTACACTTTTAACAATTCGGTTTTACATAACATTTTGTTACACACATCAAAATATATTAACCATCTTAAAATATTTAATTGCTCTAATATCGACTTTTAATCGATTAGGTATACATTTTTCATTTATAGTCGCAACAATAAATTTAGAAAAAATAATTCTTCACTGAAGTTTGTTATTTGACTAGAAATTTCCATTTATTAAAATAAAAGACATTAAGACCTTTTAATTATGTATTATATCATGAAGTCTCTTATAAAGTTTCCTAAAACTCTACTTCCTACATTTTCATTATTGTTTATCAACCCAACATCAAATTGAATCATTTTTATTGATTTATTCAATTCCATCCAACCTCAAATCTATATAATCACCCAAATTACACCAAGTTTATCGCAATCTTGTCTAAATTATCAAAAGAATCAATTGAATTATTGATTTATTTATTTTCCTGAGTTTTATAATTATTTATACATTTATAACTCCTAAAATTGATGATTTACACAATTCTAAGGATTCTTCTGAGTTAACTAACCCAGATCAAGCTTAATTTTAATTAATTACTATTTGATTATCATATGTAATCACCTAAAAATAAGGGTTTTTACAAAGTTGGCTTCCATTTTATAGGCTTCTTGTGTTTTGATGCACGTAAATTGTCGCTAAGATTCTGACTTCCATTATTTAGACATCGGAAGTCAACCATTGCTATTCTAGTGCACTTCTACGCGTACTTAATCGACTGGAGTTGAACTGACATCAGCCTAAACCCACATACACATAGCTAAACTAAGTAATTTTGTTTACATTAAGCCGCCTAATTCATCTCAAACATTCTTCCTAAACTCTTTATCCAAAATTTGATAAGGTTTCCATTCGTGATCTTGAACCTTACATCCACGGCCCTAATTCTTATATTTGCGCCCTCACCTCGACTACAATCAGTAACCTACGTTGATAGTCAATTTTCATAAACCCGAAACATC
This sequence comes from Allium sativum, assembly GCA_030737875.1. NCBI lineage: Eukaryota > Viridiplantae > Streptophyta > Magnoliopsida > Asparagales > Amaryllidaceae > Allium > Allium sativum. The sequence goes on from CM060920.1 coordinate 599,514,671, forward strand.
CATCGATTTACTAAGTTTCCCCCATCTTAAAATATCCGGAAATATCCTTCCAAGCAGTACCATTACATCTTCCCTTCAGTTCGCTATGCAGTGGAAATGCAAGGCAATTTGAAAGTATGATGAAAAAAAATTAAATTGAAATGATGTAGAGATCACAAAAACTAATCAGCTAGTATATCGTCTACACAAGGAGCAAAAGTTGGTAACGATGGAAGCCAAAGCCGAAGTACAACAATAATTATGACATGCTTAACTAATTGGTTGAGGAGATCCGGACCACATAGAAGGCGAGTGATGATTTTGTTTAGTATTCATGTAACACCCCGCATTTTATGACAATTAAATATTTAATTGTGCATATGTGTATATACATGCATAAACATAATTATATAAAAGAAGAAAAGATTAACGCAAATAACAATGCAATGCATGCGTTAAAAGAAAGAAGAAATTGGTTGTATGCAGTGTAATTATGTTGCGTGAATAATTTACAAATATTATCACTACAAGAAAACAATGATTTATCGTCCAATATTTAGAAGCGGAAATTTCCGTCGCTAATGTGCGACGGATTTCCATGTGATCTCCAAGGGATATTTTTTGTTTTTTTCAACTTTTTTCTTTTATTATTACCGTCATCTTCTGCCATCCCTCACTAAGCCATTGCAAATTGCGTCGAATTACAGATAGATAATTTCTACGGCTATTTTCCGCTGCAAATTCAGGCAAAATACCAGTGAATATTTATCGAAGCTAATATGCAGCAGAATTCCAATAGATTTGCAAGAGATGAAAATATCAGTTTATTATAATAATTATTTAATAATTAATAATAAAATTTAATCATAGTTGATAATTTTAAATAATTGTATTTAATAATAAAAATTTTAAAATTTTCTTTTATAGTTATTCCTATCAATAATGAAAATATCAGTTTATTATAATAATTATTTAATAATTAAAAATAAAATTTAATACTTATGAAATGACAGTTAAGAAGTAATATTCATTATTTAGTAGCTAAGTAGTAATAATAAATAAAATAAAATAAATAGTAAATACTTACTATTAAATAATTAATAACTAATACGTAATTGTTAATATTAAATAATTAATATTGGCTATTTATAAGTAATAAATAATGTATAATTGTTATTAATAATTAATTAAGAAGCAAAAATTAATAATTAATAATATGTACCAATTAAGAAGAATAATTAAAAAATATAATTATTAATTAATATTAAGTAACTAACAATTAAGATTAAACTTAGTAATATATATTTTAACTATATATTTTGAATGTACTTGTTTTTATTTTGCTTTAAGTATCAAAAAATTTGGAAAAAAAATTTAAAACTTTGAAAATTTATAAAATAATTTTAAAAACATTTACAAAAAGTTGAAAATAAGATTTTAAAAATATTCAAATTTTCAAATAATTAGAAAATGTTAAATTTTTTTAAAAGTATAAATATTTTATTGCAAATCATTACTTTCATACGCATCTAAATGCTTGTTTTTGTATCTATTTTCTTTGACATTAGCAAATACCAATTTATTTCCTTGCTCTAAGATGCAAGTTTATTTTGGTTCCAAGCGAAAGTTTTGGCTCCAACACGGAAATTTTGGCTCCAGATCTTTCCTCCCGTGATGGAAATTTTGGCCCTATCAACAAAATTAAATATAACCTCAAATAAACATTCGTGACCCCATTCCTCTCCTTGTCATTCTTACAGTTTGGTCCTTTTTCTCAAATTGCACTCTAAACCCCTAGGTCTACGTTCCATCCCTTTCTCTCCTTATTCCATTTTCCTTTCTCATCATTCGTTCTCCGACCGGGAAGATTCTCTCTTACTGCTCTGGGCCGACAAGACTTCGATGCCATTGGGATTTAGGACTATGTTCGTCTAACATAGGAGAAAGGATCTCGCCCGACTCAGCGACGAAAGGGTATACGGAGTAGCCATGTGGGATGCTAAAGAATAATTTGAAGGAGGAGCTTCTTGAAGCAAGGGAAGAAAGTCAGAAGGCAGTTATGGAAAGCATTATATTGTACATAAGATAAATCAATTTTATGTAAGTAGTTTTATTATTTTGTTTTATATTTTCAACAAATGATATAAATCCAGTTAATGCTGAAACAACATTGTTGCTGGAATCGTACAATCTGGAAGGTAGGTGTAACAACCTGGATTTTCAGAACCTTAAAATTTTTATTTTAGCAATTTTAATGGATTTTGACTATCTAAAATGATTTATTTTAAATAATAATGACTAATAATTTATTTAAATCGATGTTAGAACAAATTTTTTTAATTTAATTATAAAAGGAGTTTAAAATGGCGCGGTAGTTTGAAAATTCGATTCCAAATTTCAAATGAATGTACAAGATTCAAAATAAATCAGATTTTAGTGAAACAAGAAATATTTGAATCTATTTGAAAATATCTTTCCAATGGATGTGAAAATCCAGATTTCATAACAGGAATACAAAGTTATGTCCAATTGGAAATTCAGAATAGTCGCTATGGAATTTATATAAAATATAGCCCTTAAAAATAGCGATTTTGCAAACGACCTCCATTTTCGATGAGACCACTTTTGTTCGATCCGGAATGTCAAATTATTGCTAGATTCCAATTTTCAAAATTTTTGGAATCAATATGTGAGCGTGGTGGATTTAAACGTGTTTGGTCAATTTAGTTTGAATTTAATCGACTGAAAAATGACCCTTTTTCAAACGGTCTCCAAATTCAACGAAATTAATTTTATTAGCACCGTATCGTCAAAACATAGCTAGATTTTTTTTTGTAGAAATTTTGGTGTTAGTATGTGGCCCCAGTAAATTAAAATGTACGTTTAAATTCAATATATATTGATTTACATTTTAATTTAAAGAAAAACTGATCGTAATAGCTAAATTGAGTTACGAAACATATCCCATTACGTTCAAAATGGGGGTATTTATCTAGGGGCAACAGTCGTTGGGTTTGATTTGGAGTTTGCATCAATAAACAAGCATTTTTGGAATAAAATATTATTATTATATATATATTAATTATTTTTAAAAACCCTAACTCCCTCACTTCTTCAATAAGCCACCGCAAGGCTAAAACGAACTTCCCGGACACTCCAAATTTCTTCATCTTCTTTCTCCTAATCCATGCACTAATTCGAGAAATAACGAACACAATATTGTAGAGAAAGTTCAGATCTATATAATCAACGGTCGAGATCGGTTTTCGTGGTGTTTTCTGCTCGAATTTCGAGCTAGAAGTGGCTGGGTTTGCACGCGTCATGAGGCTAGAAGGGATCATCGAGTTTTCCCTTATGGTTGGCATAGGGAGCCAATGAGAAGGTGGTTCGTGGGGAGGTGGGCGATTAGGTTCCAGTCACCAGAATTATGTGCGACGGTGGGGTATTTACTTGGAGCAAGGGTCAGGTTTTTCCAGAAAGAGGAACGGAGGAAGATGAGGGTAAAAGGGGAAATGAAATTATTAATTAATTTTAATTAAGTCAAAAATGTAATTAATGTTTAATTAACGATAACTTCTTCATACGAGGACGAAATCAGACGATTCAAGTTGCGTTGGATTCGCAACGACGAACACTCCCTTTCAGAACTGACTAGAATCAAAACAGAGCAAATCAGAATTTCAAGCAAATTCGAATCCAAACAGAAATAAAACCGGTGGAGTGAAAACTGACTGTGAGAACTTCTCTCACTATTATTTTTGTATAGTTATTTATTTTATGTTGGATCACCTCCCTGTCGTCCACAAACCATGGACGGTTTACTTGATTGTATTGTGTTGTGATTATGATGTGAAATGTGAAAATTAAATATATATGAAATGTGAATAATATATATTTGAAATGAAAATTAAATATATATTAAATGTGAATAATAAAATATATGTGAAATGAAAATAATATATATATAGGAAGTACGAAAGTGTATATATATATATATAAAATGTGAAAAATATATATATGAAGTGTGAATAAAATATATATTTGCGATGTGAAATAAATAAATAAATATATATATATATATGCGATGAAAATTATATATATATGCATTGTGAAAATAAAATATATATGAAATGTGAATAATATATATTTGAAATGAAAATTAAATATATATGAAATGTGAAAATAATATATATACGAAATGTGGAAATAATATATATACGAAATGTGAAAATAATATATATATGAAATGAATTATATATATGAAATGAAAATAATATATACATGAAATGTGGAAATAATATATATATGTGAAATGAATTATATATATATGTATATATGAAATGAAAATAATATATATACGAAATGTGGAAATAATATATACGAAATGTGGAAATAATATATATATGAAATGAATAATATATATGAAATGAATAAAATATATATATGAAATGAAAATAATGTATATATGAAATGTGAAAATAATATATATACGAAGTGGAAAATATATATATGCGATGAGAATATATATATATATATATGCGATGAGAATATATATATATATATATATATATACACACGATGTGAAAATCTATATATATGGGATGTGAAAAATATTTGTTCATTAAAAATATTATTTTTAGCTTACGTATGTGATATATAAAATGGTCATGTATTAAAATGATTATTATTTTGTTAAAAATATTATTTTTGACATATACATGCATTGTATAAAATTGTCATGTAATGGAATATTCAATTTTGATTAAAAATTGAAATGGAAGTTGAAATCGTTTTTGAAACGAATTTAAAATGATTTATAAAATACATTTTAAATGGATATCGAAAAAATATATATATTATATATATATATATATATATATATATATTAAATGGCCTGAATAGAATGCGCCGCGCAGCGACCGTTCGTGAATTTCGACCATTAACTTCAAATGGACGTAACGGGAGATCCGACCGCCGGATTCTCCTAAAACCAGAACCGTTGGGTTCGTATCGAAAAGAGATTTCCAATGGATAGAAGAGATTTGAAATCTAACAGTTGGATTTGGAATTATGTCCAAATCAAATGTGGAAAAGGTCGATGTATGTGCAGTTCGGTCGCCGTTATTGGAAACCGAACGGGCCTTGATAAAATTATTTAAAATATTGATAATTTATGTAAAATCATAATAAATGATTTGGTAAGAATTTAGATGAAAAATTCTAATTTTGTAAAGATAAAAATATACTTTCATCGAAATGAACAGTTATTAACTAGAATAATAATTTAATTATTTTTAAAATAAATAAATTGGATTTGAAAATGGTTTTAAAATAACCAGAATTTCCAATATATGAATTGGAATGGATTTGAATCGAAATTATCTTTGGAATATTTCGATATTGGATTCCGTGATTATACGGATATTGTGGAGGGATTTGGAAGATATATATATATTGTTATACCCAATACGATATTTGTTGATTCCAGAATTTGACATTGAATATAAGCCAGTATTATTTTCTATTCAGAGCCTTGTATTTAATATCAAATTGGATTTTGGGTTTGCCGTGAACTGTGTTTAAATGACATTAGTTCTTTAACCCGAGTAAAAGCAAGATTACTTTCCAAAAAGTTAAACAATCAATAATAAATGATTTTAGAGATTGAAACCAATTGGAGTTTGAATAAATCTTTAACAATATTGTGAATGTATAGATGGTATTAAATTACCAAAACATGAAATGTGATTGAACCAAATACACTTGGTTGCTGATATTGATTGTGTCTGATTGATTGTTTGGATTGTGCTCGACCAGTTTATGAGCAAGATATGCTTTTACATTTAGCATTGGGTTAGGTAGAAATACTGGTATGCTAACATCTTGTGAAACACTTCACGATTTGACTATGAGATGTGTAGCGATGTTGTTGTGTTCATTTCAAATTTAATGAATGATGTTGAAATGATATTTTTCTTAAGTGAAAAGAAATGTATTCCCAATTTTGGACAGGGAATGTTTTATAAAAATGATTTATAAAACAGAAAGCATTTCGAGTGCTAAAACCCGATGATTTCGAAATGATTTGAAAATGTATTATGGTTTTACATTGTAGTTCATCACATATTCGATTAGTTGCTATTAATGATGTATCTGTTTGGTGGTGGATAATTTATTCTCTTGCTTAACACCCTTGTTTGAGACGTACGAGCTCAAAGATTATGTGATTAATAATGACTGATCATATGTGTGAATTGCTGATGTAAAGTATTATAGTTTGAAAGTACTTGTGATTGTTATGTTGTGAAATGATTTTCCCTACTTCGGGATATAAAATGATTTAGCAAGCATGTGGCTAAAGATCGGATGATCCGAGAGCGACTAAAAGTATGGTATGGATCCAGTGCCATAGGTTGAGTGGTCAGCAGTGTGGCCTGCTCCATGCGTGGGAAGTTCACACACACACACACACACACACACACACACACACACACACACATATATATATATATATATCTCAATTTGGAGGGGCGCTTACTGCCTTGTTTGAGGGAGGATTCTCGATATTTGGTTGCATACTTGTTTGTATCATTGTTATGTTTTGGAATTCATATTTCCAAACGATTTGGTTTGAGATCCCGAAGTGAAATCTTCTTTGATATGGGTTTCGAGATGAATACTTCCAGCAAAAAAATAGCTCGCTAGATACTCGAGATGAAAGGATAACGATTTAACTATGACACTTCGCTTATGCAAGATGAAAAAAAGAGCGCCCAAAGATCAATCAAACAAAGGCAGTAGATGAGAGGAAATTCCAATTTCGTCGTTGTGCTCTTGCAGGATTCACTGCGATGCTGGACCTTATAGAGAGATGCCCTTTCAGTTTACACATTGGAAAAAGGCTTTCACCTATCAATATTGGGAAAAAGGGTCTAATGTCAGGGACCCAGTATATTAGGAGCTAAGGTGACCATCATGGTGTAGACAATTATCCCATGCCGTAAGGAGAACTATTCTATTTTGTCTATAGCATAGACGGAAAAGCAATCGGATCAGAGCATGTCATGCTTTGCTTGTCTGTCCCCTTGTCAGTTTAAACAGTGGTTATCAAACTTAGTGCTTGTACTAGGGAGATTGATCCTAGCTCCTTCTTTTTATTAACTAGATGTACTTTAATGGGGGATGCTTGCTATCATTCCCGTGCCAACTGTCCAATCAATGAGTCAAGCCTGGAATATTACCAACCATACAAAGTCAAAAGTAATTTCTTAACAAATTCAGACTCAGGAAGAATATTCACTTGGCCCGCCCAATGAATATACTGGGAATTTCTTTTATAGATGAGGGGAAGCCTTTACTTTAAGAGATAGGGGTGGCATGTTAGTAAGCCGCTGTAGTCGGACCAGCTTTCGGACTCCTGACTAGCCTTCGGGCTAAACACTAAATGAACTACTATAATGAAGCTACAAGCGGCCCGAATTAATATACTGGTGCTTAGTGGAGTGTCTTTGGGAAGGTTATCAACTTGTTGGCTGGGCAGGATAGACTCATGCCCTATGTGAGTAAGTTGGTGGTTCGGATTCTTACTAATATGACTTTGAAAACGAGGTTCCGGATGACCTATCTATTGTAGTAGCAGGCGGACTTGGAAGCAAGCAATTAACAGAATTGTTGATGATGAAGGCGACCAACGGGAGGTAGCGTAGCTGATCAAGTCAAGAATATGAGCATTGTCTCACTAGTCTGCGGAATGAATATTGATCTTGAATATGAGAAGAGAATCACTAGTCTTACCTCAGAACTTGCCCGAATCAAAGAGCTTGACAAAGACTGGGATTATATTATAGGATTCGGGTATTGGTTCCCATAAGAGACGTATCTGTTGATTCAACCTAAGCTCTGGTTACTCTTTATTTCTTCCATGGGCAGATGATCCCGACTCATATCTAGCCCAGAACGGTTATTAGTTGAACAGGTTGAACCAGGCGAATTAATATACTGGGATGACTACCCGACCAATAGGGAGGAAGATGACAACCAACAAGGGACCAGGCAACTGACTATTGGGACTGAGATGCCAAAGAAGTAATTTCTTATCCGGTACCCACAAAAATGGACGGATCTGGAAATTAATATACTGGCGCTCTCTTAGAACTTCGGTAAGGCTGCCAGGGTTGATAAACGAGTTCAATCTTTTGTGAACACTGCCCTAAGAAATGAGAACAATTGGTCTATGGACCAGGAACCCATACTCCCGGCCTATCCGCAGCGAAACAGTAAAAGAAGCAAGCTTTGTCCCATGAGACTACAAGAAGAAAGGTGCATAGCTAGCGGTTCAACCCGAACTAGTTACATGCCTTTTCTCCCTAGCAGGCACGTAGTCAGTAAGCCCGGGATCAGGCCACTCTACTTATTCCTTCCAGTCAAAAGAATGTTAGGTTCAATCCATACCAATTTACCTCTCTCTATGTTCGAGCTTCGAGCATCCTCTCTATATTCTATGTTCGAAAACCTGAGTTTGCCTTGTGCGCCAGTATATTAATTGGCGACCCCGATCAATTGGGGGAGGAGCAAGATGAAAAAGAAAGTCAAAGGTCTTATCCTAGCTCAAGAATGAAATAATGGTGAATTCGCGAACTCATTTTGAATGGATTAAGGATTGAGGCGGGGTACCTTGGTTCAGCAATAAACAAAGTCAGGCGAATATGCCGATGATGGAAACCCACTATTGCTATTCCTCCCTAATTGGAACATTAAGTATAAGTGTATGGGTTAGGTGGCTATTTCCTTAATCGAACAAACAAATAACGACAAGCAATTGGCAGAAGCCTATAAAGATAGATATGTATTTCAAATGATTTGAAATAGAAATCGGGAAATAAAGTCAAAAAGAATAATTTCTGTAAATTGAATTGGATTTTGAAAATCTAAGTGTGGTGATTAATCTAAATGGGTAGGTTGGGATTTTGCATGTTGATTGATGCAGAGTAGATCCATATCTATATAACTGATTATTGTTTATACACTGGCGTTCATGGGGGTAAACCCGTTCCGCGTTAGCGGCATGGTCTTGTGATTTGCCTTATCATTTATGTAAGTTAATTTTAACTGTAGAGTTTCTCACACCAGTCCCATGACTGTCCTGTAGTTTTCTTTTCCCTTGCAAACACGGGTGCCCCTATTTTGCACACGGACAGTCGAGTGGTTTGTTTTTCATATATTTATTTATTGAGTAGGATTCTGGATTTAAGCTTAAAGCTGTGTCCAGAGCATTGAAAGTCTTTCGTTATGTTCGTTTATTTGTTTCCACAACATTGTATTACATTTATTACAAATTAATCTTCCGCTATATTATATTTCGATATACTCTGATATATTCTGTACTCTGACGTAACATTATTATGATGTTTATAAAAGTGTTCTGTTATTTGTTCTAATGTGTTGTATGCACAGAGTTTGCATATGTGGGATTCGAACGGTCTTGGTCGGTTTAGCGATCGATTAGGTCCGAGCGAAATCCATATTGTTATAGTAGGGATGTCAATCCCATGAACACACGGGAAAATTGTGAGGTAGATCCATTCACTTTCAGGTTCAGTGCTGAATGCTTAAAATAATACAATGGGTTTTAGCATACCTCTTACTTTGTGTACGTGAATGGTATGTATTCTGCCGGAAATGAACCACCTTCACGCGTTGGTTGGATCATAGCATCGCATTAATTCGATATATCATCTACGACGCATATGATTTTAGATTTGGATTTCTTTCTGCATCCAGCAAAGGCATATAATGCCTTTGTACTTATTTTACCTATTTATGTACATACGAGGACGTATTGTTTGAAATGAGTCACCGGAGACTGCGAGGTGCTTCAAGTATTTGTATAGTACTTAATTTTTTATTATAGGGGGATTCAGTACTTATGGACAGTATTATGTAAGCATTATATTGTACATAAGATAATTAAATTTTACAGGAAATTTGTGTTAAGGGCTTACTATTTGTGACGAACAAGAATTTCGCTCGGTCCGAACCAGTCGCTAAACCGATCCAGGCCGTTCGAAACGCCCTATCGTTTGAGAACAGGACAAAACAGAACGCATACAGAAGAACATTTCACTGTATATTACAACAATGCATCAGATTACACAAATATACAGAGTATAAATGAATATTACACAGAAATAACAGAGATTCAAATTACATAGCAGCGGAAAATAATACAATACACAACTAGAAGTAGATATACGGATACAAAGCTTTCCGGATATCGTTCCAGCTGTAAACCAGGATCCTGTGAATATAAATCTGCAAAACCAAAACTACTAGCTGCCCGTGTCAAAAATAGGGGCACCCAGAGTTTAGGTTAAAACAATAAACTCCAGGTCAGTCATGTGACTGGTGTGAGAACTAAAACAGTTATTAATCTTTATTTTAAATCATTAGGTAAATCAAGGGACCACGCCGTATAACACGGAACGGGTTTCCTCCCAAGAATACCAGTGCATAAAACAAACAGCGCAATGCTAAATAAAGAAAAATGAAACTGTTATAAGACCCAGGTCCCATCACACAATGCAACGCAGCCGAGGATAGGGTTTTCCCTTATAACAGCCAAAGAATGCTTGATACGGTTAAAACAAATCGTTTGATACTATTATAAGTGCATAGTGTATAAAACAACTTCAAATCATAAGTATCAATCATAGGCGGCATGAGCGCCCCATAACACTATGTCGCCATATATAGGTTATACAATCAAAATCGCAAAGTCACGTATTTGGAAATTGGATTTCCGTCAATGAACCGAGGCAAGAGATAGTCCTCACCGACTTCGAGACTGCCTAGCCCGAGCCTCAGGGTCAGAGCGCATCGACCCTTGGATCGTCAGGGCCGGTCCACCGATGTGGATTAAAATGCCTGAACACTGCGTTTCCCCGCCCTTTGGGGCGTAAATGAGCCAACAAATGACTCCATCGAACCCGGATCGTCCGATCAAACCGAGGCGCCTCGCAACAGCAACAACCACATAGGTGAAAAATATATAAATGTCAGGGTTGGTAGGTCACTGACACCACCCTAGCTAGGAAGAAACGCAGGCCCTCCCTGATGTCCTCTCCCGTTTTTGGTTCACAACCGGGGTGCGAAACTCGCGAAGTAAACGTTACACAAAGCTACGCCACACAGGCCGTGCTTCGATCATCACCACAAGACTTTGCTTTTCAACAGAAGCCTCGATCAATTGCCACTTAGGCATGCCACACAGGCAATTCACTCCATGCGTTTGATATCCATCAATATATCTAATAGAAATCAATCACACAGACTAAAATCCAATGTCAGACACACAGTCCATTTACAAGTCCGTTCTGGGTCTGAACGAAACCGGAGGCACCTAGTACCCCGCACATCCATCGATCTCCAAGTACGTCTGGACGATCACCAACTGTTTCCATCTTCTTGGGTGTACAGCCCAATCAAGATCATCAGTTATCACCCAAACGACGTGAAGACTTCTGGTCTTCGACCACCGTCTTCATCTTCGACACCACGTCGAATCAGTTATTCAGAATGGGATAAACCCGGTCTTTCTGAATAACTCGCGTATATATTATAAAAGTGTTACACAAACACAACATACGCCTCATTCCAATTCAGAATATTCTTTTATTCAGAATTTCCTATACTTTGGGAAAAGTTCCCATTAATTTTATCCAAGATAAATTCTTTAAATTTATTCTTTAATCTCCTTTGAATATCAATTCAAAACTAGTCGGGATTAGCGAACCACACCGAAGTAATCATTTATTTTATTTCCCAATCCCAACCTATTCATCCCATGAAGTAAAACTGGTTATACTTCATATCTAACACCACGGTGTTATCGGTAAATTCAATTACCATTTCACGTTCAAATCTAATTAAAGATTTAACTATCGCCTGGAGTAAAACTGGTGATACTCCATTCTCGATCTTTTCAATCTAATTAAAGATTCATTAAAACCCCACTTAGTTTTAATCGTTATCTGGGTTAAAGAATCAGTGTCATTTAAAACACGATTCACGATAAACCCAAAATCACATTCCATTAATTATCGGGTTAAAGAACAAGTGTTATTTAAAACACTGTTCACGATAAACCCAAAAATCAATACCAATTCAATTCCAATTAAATATCATTTAATTGGTACACTTCATTAAATCTAAATAAAAAGATTTAATCTTTTCACAACTGGGTTCAAGAACAGTGTTAGTGAAGACACCATTCACGACAAACCCAAATCACATTTGATATTCAATACAAGGCTCTGAATAGAAAATATATCGGCTTATATTCAATATCAAATTCTACGACTAACAAATGTCGTATTGGAAATAACGATATAAATATATATCTTTCAAATTTCCATATCAACATCCGTATAATCACGAATTCCAACATCGAAATATTCCGAAGATAATTTCGATTCAATTCCACTCCAATGCAATCATTGGATATTCTGGTTATTTTTAAAACCATTTTTCAAATTCAATTTATTTCTTTAAAAATAAATAGAATTATAATTCTAGTTCAAAACTAGTTCATTTCGATAAAAATCTACTTTTATCTTTTCAAATATGGAGTTTTTCATCCCAAATCTTCACAAATCATTTCTTATGATTTTACACAAATTATTACTATTTTTAATAATTTTATCAAGGCCCGTACAGTCGATTTCCATCAATGGCCATCGAACTGCACTTACAGCGACCTTTTTCAAATTTGATTTGGACATAATTCCAAATCCAACCGTTAGATTTCAAATTTCTAACATTCGTTAGAAAGCTCTTTTCGATACGAACCCAACGGTTCCGGTTTTAGGAGAATCCGACGGTCGGATCTCCCGTAACGTCCATTTGAAATCAATGGTCGAAATTCGCGAACTGCCGCGGCGCGGCGCGTTCTATTCAGACCATTATATTATATATATAATATATATAATATATACTTCGTCGATTTCTATTTAAAACGAATTATATAAATAGTTTTAAAATTCGTTTCAAAATCTATTTCAACTTCCATCTCAATTCAAAGCAAAATTGAATTCTTCTCTATAAATTCGTTTTAAAATTCATTTCTATTCAATTCAAATTTCAATTCAATTTGAATTCATTTTCAATTCAATTCATTTCGAAATCGTTTTCAATTCACTTCACTTCGAAATCACTTTCAATTCAATTCATTTCGAAATAACTTTCAATTCAATTCACTTCGAAATCACTTTCAATTCAATTCACTTTGAATTCGTTTTCAATTCAATTCATTTCGAAATCACTTTCAATTCAATTCACTTCGAAATCACTTTCAATTCAATTCACTTCGAAATCACTTTCAATTCAATTCATTTCGAAATCACTTTCAATTCAATTCACTTCGAAATCACTTTCAATTCAATTCACTTCGAAATCACTTTCAATTCAATTCACTTCGAAATCACTTTCAATTCAATTCATTTCGAAATCACTTTCAATTCAATTCACTTCGAAATCACTTTCAATTCAATTCATTTCGAAATCACTTTCAATTCAATTCATTTCGAAATCACTTTCAATTCAATTCACTTCGAAATCACTTTCAATTCAATTCACTTCGAAATCACTTTCAATTCAATTCATTTCGAAATCACTTTCAATTCAATTCACTTCGAAATCACTTTCAATTCAATTCATTTCGAAATCACTTTCAATTCAATTCATTTCGAAATCACTTTCAATTCAATTCACTTCGAAATCACTTTCAATTCAATTCACTTTGAATTCGTTTTCAATTCAATTCATTTCGAAATCACTTTCAATTCAATTCACTTCGAAATCACTTTCAATTCAATTCACTTTGAATTCGTTTTCAATTCAATTCATTTCGAAATCACTTTCAATTCAATTCATTTCGAAATCACTTTCAATTCAATTCATTTCGAAATCGATTAAAATTGATATAAATATCGTTCACGTCAAAATGGCGTCAATCTAATCAACACGGCTTCATAAATTTCTATTTTCAAATATTCTATTTCAAATATTTCTATTTCAAATTTTTCTATTTCTAAACTGGAATGAGGCCCAATCAATTACCATATAAAGTTAATTATATGGATTTTCATACAACACATGTATATAATAGCATTGAAAAATAATCAACCATCAACCAAAGTGCACTACACTGTATAAGCATCCAATAAAGATATCTAACGCTTATAACAGCATGTCAATCAATCGATCAACCTATTTAATCAATCAGGATGAGTGAACTTCAAATTTCATCCTAACACCCGTGTGGGGTTTCAAACAATCAAACACATATTTTATTTGTGCTGTTGGGCGATGTGTAAAATTTATCGTCCCAATCAATATCAGTCAAATCAGTGTACATAAACAAACCGTCTGGTTTGTAAATGAATATTTTATTTTATTCACATTCACGTTAAAAACTATATTTTTAACGATAAAATATTTATTCCAACACATGAATTTTCTTTTCAGTTCATTTATTCAATAAATGACATTTTTATTTTTCTAACATATTTTAGAAAATTTCGGCGGCATAACGGCACGATACTAGAAACGGGACGAGGCCTAGCCTTATCCCCGGTCTAGTGAAGGCCCACGCCATTCACATATCAATCAAATCAATTTCAATTCACCAAACAATTCAAATTGCAATCAATTAGACTAACCAACTACTCAACCAAACAATTTAACAAACAAGCCATCCATGGTCTGTGGATGACGGGTGTCGGGTGCTACTAAGCACCGTCTACATCCTAGTATATATATATATAACTAGAAAAAGAAATTGAAAGGTGAGAAGTTCTCACTTATTGCTATCCTAGCATCTTGACTCTTTTTTGATAGAAATCTTCATCGTCATCGCATCTTCGTCATCTTCATTGCCCGTAGTCACTATAAATATAAAAATCACATTTTTATATTCTTTATTATATAAAAATCATATTTTTATCGCTAACTTCATATTGTGAAAATAGAATTTTCATCGCTATTTCATATTTGTAAAAATAGAATTTTCACTTCGTTATACTTTAAAAAAAATTGAATCTTTACTATGTTATTCAATATATAAAAATCTAATTTTTACTTTGCCTCAATATATAAAAATCATATTTTTATTTCGACGTTCACTATATAAAAATCATATTTTTATTTACATTAGAAATCAAGTCTTTTCTATGAACTAGAAATCAATTTTTTCTATAAGTTTTTATTAGCAAATCATATAATTTTATAACGTAAAAATCTAATCTTTTCATGTGTTCAAAAATCCAATCTTTCTCAGTTTTAAACTAAACAAAAATCAGTTTTTCATATAACCAAAAATCAGTTTTTTTTCTTTTTATAAAATCAGTTTTTTTCTTTTTGTAAAATCAGTTTTTTTTCTTTTTGTAAAATCAGTTTTTTCTTATACCAAAAATCGAAATTAGTTTTATACCTAAAATCGAAATTAGGTTTAACGAAAAATAAAAAAATAAAATACGATAAAACACTTACAGCATTTTGAAGAAAGGGGGGGGGTTGAAGATGTCATCGGCGGCACTTCAGGGGGGGGGGGGGGTCGGCGGCTTCAGTATCGCGAACGGGGGGGGGGGGGGGGGGGGGGCTTCGGTGGGAGTTCGTCGAGGGAGGGGGCTTCGGTGGGAGTTCGTCGAGGGAGGGGGTGCGGTGATGGGCTGCGGCGCTTCAGGGGGGGGGGCGGCTGTCGATAGGTATCTAGGGTTTTTTTTTTTTCTCGTTTGAAAGTGAAACGAACGGGGGGGCCAGAAAGGAAGATAAAGGGGGGGAAATTAAAATTTATTTTAATTATTTAATTTTTTTCAAAAAGTTGACTTTTACATACGACCTCAAAACGAGGCCCACCGCCTGCCGCCCATAGCGTTTCACCCCCATTCTGAACACAATGGGATATGTACCGCAAGCTGAATCGACCGTTTCGATCAGTTTCCGTTGCATTTACATTTAAATCATTATATTGAATTTTTAACGTGCATTTCAAATTACCGGGGTCACATACTGACCAGAAAAATTCCAGAAAAATATTTTCTAGCTTCGTATTGACGATACGGTCCTAACCAAACTAGTTCCGTCGAATTCTGAGACCGTTTGAAAAATGGCCAATTTCCCGTCGATTAAAATCAACTGAAACTGGTCAAACGCGTTTTCCTTTGCCATGCTCACATATTGATTCGAAAAATTATGAAATTTGAAACCTAGCAATAACTTCACATCCCGGACCCAACAAAACTGGTTTCGTCGAAATCCGAGGTCGTTTGCAAAATGTCCATTTTTAAGGGCCTGAATTCCATAGCGACTATTCAGAATTTTTGACTGGACATATCTTTTTATTCCCGCTATGAAATCTTGATTGGTCGGATTCGGTGGAAAGATATTATCAATTAGATCCTATTATTTTTGGTTTCACTAAAATCCGGATTGTTTTGCACCCGGTATATTCAATTGAAGTTTGAAATCGAATTATCGAACTACCGCGCCATTTTCATTTCTATTTATAATTATATATAAATATTTATATTCTAACGACGACGCGTATAATATATACGTCGAATTATATTCGAAATAAATTTCTCGTCGATTTTATTTAAAATAATCTATTTTAAATATTCAAAATTCGCTAAAATTGCAAAAATAAAAATTTCAAGCTGGCTCGCATTTTACGGGTTGTTACAATCTCCCCCACTTAAAACTTTTCGTCCCCGAAAAGGAACAAAGTCGAAAGTGGTTTGATTATTCAGCTCTACATTCGATCTGGCTTCCATTCTCCAACTTTTCAGTTTCTGAGAATTTTCAAAATTTAAAAAATTTGGCTAACACCCTAAATTTTTGAAAAATTTCGCCATAACCTCCCCTGCACCGGGAGCATCGGGGAATTTCAAATAGCTTCCCCGGTCCTTCAGATCTCAAAAAGAAAAAGAAAAAGCCAATAGGCTCACAAAATCATCATCACCCAAACAAAACAGGAAATTATGTAGTAAACATGTACCTATTTGTCGGGCAACAAATTTTATTCTTCGGCTCTAGCCTCCTTGCTATGACCTGTTCAATGATATAACGTATATGCAAGCAAACGCATCCAATTATCAATATAATTCTATATTTGGTTTAATTAGGCTAAATGGTTCAAAATTATCAAACAAATAAACAAACAACACAAACATCAATCAATTAGTGAATTAGAGTTTCAAATTCATAATTTTGATACATAGTCAAAAATCAGGTTTTTGATGCCAATTCACAACAATAAATCTATCTATATTAGTTTTGGTTCTCACACCAGTCAAATGGAAATATATAGATATCACACCTTCGTCACTCGAATATAAACACTGATGATGAGGCCTCATCATCTGAATCATCTCCGGGCGACTAGAGTGTGATTCTATATCTATCCAATATATTAAAACTTTGAATACACGCGGATCAGACGTATACGCAAAATCTATATATACTGGATTGTCCACATCAATATAAATAAATAATCAAATACGAATGATTGATTTAAATTTTCAAAACAAAAATTTGTTTTCACTTTAAAAATATACTCTTCACACTCGTTCTAGGATACTACTGACCCCATTTCTAACGAGTCATCCTCGTTGGATATTACTAATCCAATATCTGATGAATTCTTTCGTATGGTTCTAATGTGCCTTGTTCTCTAGCTTTGTAAACCAAAGCTCTGATACCAAATGTGACGAACAAGAATTTCGCTCGGTCCGAACCAGTCGCTAAACCGATCCAGGCCGTTCGAAACGCCCTATCGTTTGAGAACAGGACAAAACAGAACGCATACAGAAGAACATTTCACTGTATATTACAACAATGCATCAGATTACACGAATATACAGAGTATAAATGAATATTACACAGAAATAACAGAGATTCAAATTACATAGCAGCGGAAAATAATACAATACACAACTAGAAGTAGATATACGGATACAAAGCTTTCCGGATATCGTTCCAGCTGTAAACCAGGATCCTGTGAATATAAATCTGCAAAACCAAAACTACTAGCTGCCTGTGTCAAAAATAGGGGCACCCAGAGTTTAGGTTAAAACAATAAACTCCAGGTCAGTCATGTGACTGGTGTGAGAACTAAAACAGTTATTAATCTTTATTTTAAATCATTAGGTAAATCAAGGGACCACGCCGTATAACACGGAACGGGTTTCCTCCCAAGAATACCAGTGCATAAAACAAACAGCGCAATGCTAAATAAAGAAAAATGAAACTGTTATAAGACCCAGGTCCCATCACACAATGCAACGCAGCCGAGGATAGGGTTTTCCCTTATAACAGCCAAAGAATGCTTGATACGGTTAAAACAAATCGTTTGATACTATTATAAGTGCATAGTGTATAAAACAACTTCAAATCATAAGTATCAATCATAGGCGGCATGAGCGCCCCATAACACTATGTCGCCATATATAGGTTATACAATCAAAATCGCAAAGTCACGTATTTGGAAATTGGATTTCCGTCTATGAACCGAGGCAAAAGATAGTCCTCACCGACTTCGAGACTGCCTAGCCCGAGCCTCAGGGTCAGAGCGCATCGACCCTTGGATCGTCAGGGCCGGTCCACCGATGTGGATTAAAATGCCTGAACACTGCGTTTCCTCGCCCTTTGGGGGCGTAAATGAGCCAACAAATGACTCCATCGGACCCGGATCGTCCGATCAAACCGAGGCGCCTCGCAACAGCAACAACCACACAGGTGAAAAATATATAAATGTCAGGGCTGGTAGGTCACTGACACCACCCTAGCTAGGAAGAAACGCAGGCCCTCCCTGATGTCCTCTCCCGTTTTTGGTTCACAACCGGGGTGCGAAACTCGCGAAGTAAACGTTACACAAAGCTACGCCACACAGGCCGTGCTTCGATCATCACCACAAGACTTTGCTTTTCAACAGAAGCCTCGATCAATTGCCACTTAGGCATGCCACACAGGCAATTCACTCCATGCGTTTGATATCCATCAATATATCTAATAGAAATCAATCACACAGACTAAAATCCAATGTCAGACACACAGTCCATTTACAAGTCCGTTCTGGGTCTGAACGAAACCGGAGGCACCTAGTACCCCGCACATCCATCGATCTCCAAGTACGTCTGGACGATCACCAACTGTTTCCATCTTCTTGGGTGTACAGCCCAATCAAGATCATCAGTTATCACCCAAACGACGTGAAGACTTCTGGTCTTCGACCACCGTCTTCATCTTCGACACCACGTCGAATCAGTTATTCAGAATGGGATAAACCCGGTCTTTCTGAATAACTCGCGTATATATTATAAAAGTGTTACACAAACACAACATACGCCTCATTCCAATTCAGAATATTCTTTTATTCAGAATTTCCTATACTTTGGGAAAAGTTCCCATTAATTTTATCCAAGATAAATTCTTTAAATTTATTCTTTAATCTCCTTTGAATATCAATTCAAAACTTGTCGGGATTAGCGAACCACACCGAAGTAATCATTTATTTTATTTCCCAATCCCAACCTATTCATCCCATGAAGTAAAACTGGTTATACTTCATATCTAACACCACGGTGTTATCGGTAAATTCAATTACCATTTCACGTTCAAATCTAATTAAAGATTTAACTATCGCCTGGAGTAAAACTGGTGATACTCCATTCTCGATCTTTTCAATCTAATTAAAGATTCATTAAAACCCCACTTAGTTTTAATCGTTATCTGGGTTAAAGAATCAGTGTCATTTAAAACACGATTCACGATAAACCCAAAATCACATTCCATTAATTATCGGGTTAAAGAACAAGTGTTATTTAAAACACTGTTCACGATAAACCCAAAAATCAATACCAATTCAATTCCAATTAAATATCATTTAATTGGTACACTTCATTAAATCTAAATAAAAAGATTTAATCTTTTCACAACTGGGTTCAAGAACAGTGTTAGTGAAGAAACCATTCATGACAAACCCAAATCACATTTGATATTCAATACAAGGCTCTGAATAGAAAATATATCGGCTTATATTCAATATCAAATTCTACGACTAACAAATGTCGTATTGGAAATAACGATATAAATATATATCTTTCAAATTTCCATATCAACATCCGTATAATCACGAATTCCAACATCGAAATATTCCGAAGACAATTTCGATTCAATTCCACTCCAATGCAATCATTGGATATTCTGGTTATTTTTAAAACCATTTTTCAAATTCAATTTATTTCTTTAAAAATAAATAGAATTATAATTCTAGTTCAAAACTAGTTCATTTCGATAAAAATCTACTTTTATCTTTTCAAATATGGAGTTTTTCATCCCAAATCTTCACAAATCATTTCTTATGATTTTACACAAATTATTACTATTTTTAATAATTTTATCAAGGCCCGTACAGTCGATTTCCATCAATGGCCATCGAACTGCACTTACAGCGACCTTTTTCAAATTTGATTTGGACATAATTCCAAATCCAACCGTTAGATTTCAAATTTCTAACATTCGTTAGAAAGCTCTTTTCGATACGAACCCAACGGTTCCGGTTTTAGGAGAATCCGACGGTCGGATCTCCCGTAACGTCCATTTGAAATCAATGGTCTAAATTCGCGAACTGCCGCGGCGCGGCGCGTTCTATTCAGGCCATTATATTATATATATAATATATATAATAAATACTTCGTCGATTTCTATTTAAAACGAATTATATAAATAGTTTTAAAATTCGTTTCAAAATCTATTTCAACTTCCATCTCAATTCAAAGCAAAATTGAATTCTTCTCTATAAATTCGTTTTAAAATTCATTTCTATTCAATTCAAATTTCAATTCAATTTGAATTCAATTTGAATTCATTTTCAATTCAATTCATTTCGAAATCGTTTTCAATTCACTTCACTTCGAAATCACTTTCAATTCAATTCATTTCGAAATCACTTTCAATTCAATTCACTTTGAAATCACTTTCAATTCAATTCACTTTGAATTCGTTTTCAATTCAATTCATTTCGAAATCACTTTCAATTCAATTCCCTTCGAAATCACTTTCAATTCAATTCACTTCGAAATCACTTTCAATTCAATTCATTTCGAAATCACTTTCAATTCAATTCATTTCGAAATCACTTTCAATTCAATTCACTTCGAAATCACTTTCAATTCAATTCACTTCGAAATCACTTTCAATTCAATTCATTTCGAAATCACTTTCAATTCAATTCATTTCGAAATCACTTTCAATTCAATTCACTTCGAAATCACTTTCAATTCAATTCACTTCGAAATCACTTTCAATTCAATTCATTTCGAAATCACTTTCAATTCAATTCACTTCGAAATCACTTTCAATTCAATTCATTTCGAAATCACTTTCAATTCAATTCATTTCGAAATCACTTTCAATTCAATTCACTTCGAAATCACTTTCAATTCAATTCACTTTGAATTCGTTTTCAATTCAATTCATTTCGAAATCACTTTCAATTCAATTCACTTCGAAATCACTTTCAATTCAATTCACTTTGAATTCGTTTTCAATTCAATTCATTTCGAAATCACTTTCAATTCAATTCATTTCGAAATCACTTTCAATTCAATTCATTTCGAAATCGATTAAAATTGATATAAATATCGTTCACGTCAAAATGGCGTCAATCTAATCAACACGGCTTCATAAATTTCTATTTTCAAATATTCTATTTCAAATATTTCTATTTCAAATATTTCTATTTCTAAACTGGAATGAGGCCCAATCAATTACCATATAAAGTTAATTATATGGATTTTCATACAACACATGTATATAATAGCATTGAAAAATAATCAACCATCAACCAAAGTGCACTACACTGTATAAGCATCCAATAAAGATATCTAACGCTTATAACAGCATGTCAATCAATCGATCGACCTATTTAATCAATCAGGATGAGTGAACTTCAAATTTCATCCTAACACCCGTGTGGGGTTTCAAACAATCAAACACATATTTTATTTGTGCTGTTGGGCGATGTGTAAAATTTATCGTCCCAATCAATATCAGTCAAATCAGTGTACATAAACAAACCGTCTGGTTTGTAAATGAATATTTTATTTTATTCACATTCACGTTAAAAACTATATTTTTAACGATAAAATATTTATTCCAACACATGAATTTTCTTTTCAGTTCATTTATTCAATAAATGACATTTTTATTTTTCTAACATATTTTAGAAAATTTCGGCGGCATAACGGCACGATACTAGAAACGGGACGAGGCCTAGCCTTATCCCCGGTCTAGTGAAGGCCCACGCCATTCACATATCAATCAAATCAATTTCAATTCACCAAACAATTCAAATTGCAATCAATTAGACTAACCAACTACTCAACCAAACAATTTAACAAACAAGCCATCCATGGTCTGTGGATGACGGGTGTCGGGTGCTACTAAGCACCGTCTACATCCTAGTATATATATATATAACTAGAAAAAGAAATTGAAAGGTGAGAAGTTCTCACTTATTGCTATCCTAGCATCTTGACTCTTCTTTGATAGAAATCTTCATCGTCATCGCATCTTCGTCATCTTCATTGCCCGTAGTCACTATAAATATAAAAATCACATTTTTATATTCTTTATTATATAAAAATCATATTTTTATCGCTAACTTCATATTGTGAAAATAGAATTTTCATCGCTATTTCATATTTGTAAAAATAGAATTTTCACTTCGTTATACTTTAAAAAAAATTGAATCTTTACTATGTTATTCAATATATAAAAATCTAATTTTTACTTTGCCTCAATATATAAAAATCATATTTTTATTTCGACGTTCACTATATAAAAATCATATTTTTATTTACATTAGAAATCAAGTCTTTTCTATGAACTAGAAATCAAATTTTTCTATAAGTTTTTATTAGCAAATCATATATTTTTATAACGTAAAAATCTAATCTTTTCATGTGTTCAAAAATCCAATCTTTCTCAGTTTTAAACTAAACAAAAATCAGTTTTTCATATAACCAAAAATCAGTTTTTTTTCTTTTTATAAAATCAGTTTTTTTCTTTTTGTAAAATCAGTTTTTTTTCTTTTTGTAAAATCAGTTTTTTCTTATACCAAAAATCGAAATTAGTTTTATACCTAAAATCGAAATTAGGTTTAACGAAAAATAAAAAAATAAAATACGATAAAACACTTACAGCATTTTGAAGAAAGGGGGGGTTGAAGATGTCATCGGCGGCACTTCAGGGGGGGGTCGGCGGCTTCAGTATCGCGAACGGAGGGGGCTTCGGTGGGAGTTCGTCGAGGGAGGGGGCTTCGGTGGGAGTTCGTCGAGGGAGGGGGGGTGCGGTGATGGGCTGCGGCGCTTCAGGGGGGGGCTGTCGATAGGTATCTAGGTTTTTTTTTTCTTTTTTTCTTTTTCTCGTTTGAAAGTAAAACGAACGGGGGGGGGGGGGGGGGCAGAAAGGAAGATAAAGGGGGGGGGGGAATTAAAATTTATTTTAATTATTTTATTATTTAATTTGTTTCAAAAAGTTGACTTTTACATACGACCTCAAAACGAGGCCCACCGCCTGCCGCCCATAGCGTTTCACCCCCATTCTGAACACAATGGGATATGTACCGCAAGCTGAATCGACCGTTTCGATCAGTTTCCGTTGCATTTACATTTAAATCATTATATTGAATTTTTAACGTGCATTTCAAATTACCGGGGTCACATACTGACCAGAAAAATTCCAGAAAAATATTTTCTAGCTTCGTATTGACGATACGGTCCTAACCAAACTAGTTCCGTCGAATTCTGAGACCGTTTGAAAAATGGCCAATTTCCCGTCGATTAAAATCAACTGAAACTGGTCAAACGCGTTTTCCTTTGCCACGCTCACATATTGATTCGAAAAATTATGAAATTTGAAACCTAGCAATAACTTCACATCCCGGACCCAACAAAACTGGTTTCGTCGAAATCCGAGGTCGTTTGCAAAATGTCCATTTTTAAGGGCCTGAATTCCATAGCGACTATTCAGAATTTTCGACTGGACATATCTTTTTATTCCCGCTATGAAATCTTGATTGGTCGGATTCGGTGGAAAGATATTATCAATTAGATCCTATTATTTTTGGTTTCACTAAAATCCGGATTGTTTTGCACCCGGTATATTCAATTGAAGTTTGAAATCGAATTATCGAACTACCGCGCCATTTTCAATTCTATTTATAATTATATATAAATATTTATATTCTAACGACGACGCGTATAATATATACGTCGAATTATATTCGAAATAAATTTCTCGTCGATTTTATTTAAAATAATCTATTTTAAATATTCAAAATTCGCTAAAATTGCAAAAATAAAAATTTCAAACTGGCTCGCATTTTACGGGTTGTTACACTATTTCAGCCTTAATAGTTTGTAGGACACGGGATTGAAATATTTATTATCCAGGACACAAATCGAGGAGCACGTTTTCATCTTCTTAAAAATCAATTTCTGAAATCAGATTCTTGTCGTAATTACGTCAAAATTAAGCCGTAGTTTCTTCTACAATGAAAGCGATCGTATATTTTTAGGGAAAAAAAATTAAGCGTTATTTTTTTCTAAAATCAAATTGGACTTTAATTGTGGAAATCATGAGGCGATTTTGTTCATCTGGATAGGCTAATTGATTTTCTCTGTTGGATTTGTATAACTGATGTTAGTTAACTTATTTTATTACAAAATAAATTTTCTAAACCATTTTTTAAAAAGATAAGTGCAGTAGAAGGAAAAGGTAATTATATTGACAAAACCATTAAACAGTTTTATCACAAAATTAATTTTAGATCCATTATGAAGCAACATCTTATTCCCAATACATGGAAATTAACATTGGAGCCTCCTTGAACTAGATGTTGTAAAGTGGACTTATAATCACTACGACTCAATATAATTAAGCACATGAACTTATCAGAAATATTAAAAATTAACTATATTTATGTGATGATTGTCTTGATATAACTTGTTTTATCATTTTAGAAAATTGTATTTAAAAAAAAAAGATAAATGGTTATGTGTGCTTCAATGGCAAATAACAGGAGTGAAAAAGATAACTGGTTAGTAGTCAAAAAATTGTTGTATAATTTTGTTTTTCATTCAACATCACACAGGACCGAAAAAGATATCTGGTTATATCTTTATGGAAAATTTCTTATAAAAAGGTAAAAACTGTGAAGTTATTTACTTATTTATGTTTTGAATTGTAGGTCTGGTATATATGTGATGGTTGTATGGTTTAAATTGAAGCTAAAGAATCATTTATGCTGTGTTATGTGAAATGATTAGTTGATTATTTTGTTTTTTGACAACAAAGGTTTGAAAAGATAATTTATTTACATTTTCATGTAAATGCAATATTTTAAATATGTTTTATGTATTAAATTTAATACGTTGATGTTGTTTGAGTTTGTTTGTTCTATAAGGTAATTTTCTTTCAATACTTTAGAAATTAATTGCACAATTATTTCAATATTAACTTATTATTTTATTTCGTTTCATGATGAAAATGATAAATATTTATATCTTTTTAAAAAATTGTATTTAAAAAAAAGATAAATAGTTATGTGTGCTTCAATGGAAAATAACAGGAGAGCAAATGATAACTGGTTAGTAGTCAAAAAATTGTTGTATAATTTTATTTTTCATTCAACATCACAACAGGAGCGAAAAAGATATCTGGTTATATCTTTATGGAAAATTTATTATAAAAAGGTAAAAATTGTATAGTTATTTACTTATTTATGTTTTGAAATGCAGGTCTTATATATATGTGATGGTTGTATGGCTTAAACTGAAGCTACAGAATCATTTATGTTGTGTTACGTTAAATGATCATTTGATTATTTTGTTTTTTCGACAACAAAGGTTTGAAAAGATAATTGTATTTTCATTTTCATGTAAAGGCAATATTTTAAATTTGTTGTATGTATTATATTTAATAGGTTGATGTTGTCTGAGTTTGTTTGTTCTATAAGGTAATTTTCTTTTATTACATTAGAAATAAGTTGCTCAATTATTTCAATCTTAACTTATTTTTTTATTTGGTTTCATGATGAAAAAGATAATTATTTTGATCTTTTTAAATTATTTTTTCCTAATAACAGTAGTGAAATATTTATTGATATGATTACAGTTCTGATATGAAACAATCTTACACAGTAACAAAATCCAAAAATCAATCATATACAACAACATAATCATAACAGATATACAAATAGTATACGACATATTTGAAAAAGATATATGGTTTTACATTTTTAGCAAAACAGTGTAATATTTAATTTTTTTGTTACATACTAATTTTTCGTCATTTTAGTGAGAAGAAAAAATTATGTAAGAGAAAAAAAATATGTATACTAGCTATTGACTTTGTACATGTCTTTACTAACGAGAATACAAACAAAATTACCGCATTCATTACTGTCACTATGTAGTTGATATTTTGTTTGATAGAAGCATTGCTTCTACATAGTTTTGCATTCTTGCTTCACAATATCATAACAGTTGGACAATACATCCCATGGTATTGTTCGCACAGGAGATCGATAGCCTCTACAATCAGGGTCGTAGCATTTCTGATAGTAGCCACCTCTTTGGAAATCAACAATGTACATAACATGATTACTTTTATGTTCTCTTCCAATTCGTTCACAATATCGACTTTTGGACATACTATATGTTAGACCAAAAAATGGTTCTAACACCCAAATTGACTAAAATTCTAATAAAATAAGATTAAAAACAGAAAAGAGACACGAGATTTATAGTGGTTCGGCATTAAAGAGCTCACGTCCACTTTATATCACTTTGCTTGATGATGTAGATGAAAGTACAACAAGATATTCACTCTATCTCACTCATTTTCCATATACATTCACTCGATTATATTTAAGATACACTTTGAATGATGATTTGGATTGTTTGGGAGTACTGAAATTCGGTTCTCAAAGATACTCAAACTCTCAGAGTGTCAAAAGATCCCTTCAAGTGAGCCTTAGAGGTCTATTTATAGGTGCAAATTCTCCTAGAAACAGGTTCGGTTCGGAGGCATGTGGCATCCATCCCTGAAGATGCGGGTTCGGAGCTCTCCAGATGGTGACAACACATCAAGCGAGTGGGAGAACGTGGGTAATCATGTGTGTAACCGCTCCGCATCTTTAGGAGTTATGGGCTGCAACCATTGGAGCTACATGCATTCGGTTCGGAACGGGCACGTTATACGAAGGCGGAGCGGAAGGACTGAACCGACCCGGTTCTGTTCCAGCTTCTTCGTTTTCTGCTTTTCCGTATTATGATCTGGATAGTAATCTCCGATCGGGTTCGGCCTGTGATAGAGTGTTTCTTCTAATTTGGCATTATCCATGAAACAATCTTCTAACTTTGTGTAGCCTAGGTCATAAAGTAGGCTAACATTTTGCCCCCTCGAAGTACACTTTTATCGAAGATAAAGTGTGCTTCGAACAATCCACGCCTTGACTTTTGAACTTGAATTGCTGAATAGTCGCTTCCATTCACTTGCAAAGTCACGTTGATACGTTAAGTCACAACCTTTGTTGTCTATATATACACCATAGAATGCGCAACTTACTTTCTTTGTTTCAAATAATTCAGAGAACTCTTCTTAATGTCCAGTAGTTCCTCCAGGTAAGCCTTTGTATACTTCTCTTTAAATCCACTATACGTGTTGAATTAATCTTCTAAGGCTCTTAGGTCGGTTCCGGTTCGAATGGCTTTTCCTATGTCCTCACGTTGTTAGGCTAACTGGCCCAATATCCATGGACCAGCTTTCCGGTCCTAACGGAAAGGTGTGCCACATTAATAGGAACACGAAGAGACTTCTTCACCCAAGTATATAAATCCATCCGCCTCCTTTCTTTCCTTTACTTTTACATTTTCAGCGATTGGCCCCAAGTTCGAAGAGGGAAAAAACCCTAATTCCAATTCTTGAATGCACGAAGGAAATTCTTCGATTTCCCAAAATAAATCCGTAGGTAGGGCTTCAAACAGCGACTTAATCCTCCTTTAATTAGTTCTGACTTGAATCCATGAATGGTTTAAGCGATTTTAATGTGAGAATTTGTTGACGTTGGCACCATGTCCTCCGCCTCTGCTCCTCGTCGTCAGCGACCTCGTCGCCACCTCGAGGCTATTGCGGAGGAGGCCTGGAGCAGTTGCTGGTCGTGCCAATTTACAAGCCCTAACTTTACACTGATTTTTGGGTAAGATGCTTGGTAGGAGATGAAGGAGCAGAGAGGAAGGTGATGGATTCGGTTCAGGTTGGATGCTTCAGAAGGATGGGAGGAAGGAGAAAGGTTGGTTCGGGTCAGAGGAGAAAGACGAGATAGGGGGTTGAAATAAATGGACTAGTCAAGTGATGCTGGTACGGTTCGGGTCGGGGTCAACCGATCCGACCAGGTCATCCTTTGCCCATACTCCTCCTATCTGAACTCGTCGTTCTCCTTGCTTCAATCTGAACTTGTTTAAATAAAGCACCCGAACCGATCCGATCATTGTGCTCGCACCGAACCGAATACCACATGCATATCTGAACCAATCCAAAGGCATCTAACTTGACACACAAAGACAGCCTGACTAATTCAACTAACATTAACTTTGGTCTATGACTTCATGGATAGTTAGGATAGAGCCTTCTACACTGGATTTTGCGCACTCAACTAACATGCGATTTTATTTCACATCGCTTGTTTTTGTGTTGTTCTCGCATGTTTTAATTTTTTCATCGCATATGCACTTGTACACTTTAGCTCACACACATGCACGGGGGAATGCGGGATAATTTGCTCTAATTTCTATTATTGCTTCTTCGATTGTTTTATTGACCATGGACGAGAGACGTTCATCTCGACTAGCAGAAAAGAAAGAGGTCCCAGAGACATCCAAGAAAATCACTCTTGACGACATATCTACTTCCTCAGACCCTGAATGGGACGAAGAGGGATCAAATTATGAAGTAGGGGCGCATAACAGCGAAACGCCTTCTGACAACGAAGTTTCTCTGGGCTATGAAGAGGAAGGAGGGGTTGGAGATAATCGAGCTCCTGACGAATTTGAGTCTGCTATCATATTGGAATCACCTCAATATTCTGTTGAATCGACGATTGACAACGATAGGCTCGTTCGAATATGCTTAAAGCACGAGATATTGAAAAAGGATACCCTGGTGCCATCGAAAACTGACCGTCCTCACAACCCTCCAGAAGGATTTATGGCAATCACCCGATTGATGTGCATGGTCGGGGCTATTCCGCCGTTTTCTCCTTTTGTTATCGACTTTCTAAGACAGATGCGGATTGCCCCCATACAGTTGCATCCCAACTCCTATGCTTACTTATATACCTTATATGTAGCATACCGCGAGATCTTAGGTATGGAGCTCACTTTCAATGACATTCATTTCTTTTATAACTTCAAGCATCAGACTCGAGAAACTCCTTCTTTCTCTTACTTCGAATCAGTCCCAAAAAGGAAAATAATTTCAGCGCCGTTCAGCAGCTAGGCCGGCGATTCCAAGCTGGAATGGTTTTATATAAAGCAACAGCCAGGATGTGCCAGAAGATGGACAAAATCAAGTAAAGCATTGGTTTTCTAAATCTCAACTCTGAATGTCCACGCCACCACATTAATCTGTTTTCTTTTTGTTTACAGTTGATAATCCAAAACAAATATCGGGTCAAGCGTTCTTTGATCAGATGCACCAGCTCCTCAATGGCGACCAAAAATTTCTAACCATCGATGGAGTCCTGAAGGATGAATATCTTCATCTTCACGAGTTGCTGTCCATTACCCGTAGCATAGGTCACTGGTCGGGTCCATATGTATACATACCCTCAGTGGACGTAATTCCAGAAACGGGCGAGAGCTCGAAAACTCCCATAATGCCACTTCGAACTTCACCTTCTCCATCTTCGACTCGAGACGATGAGCTGGCCAACATGGCCGAAAAGCACCGAGAAGTGTACATCGTCCCCGAGGATGCTATCTCTTCGGAGAAGTCGACGTCTTCCAAAGAACCGCCAATAGATGCTTCCCAGGGAGATTCCCCTAGTACCGATTATCCTACATTTCAGGGTTTAGGAGATCTCCCGTTACCTGAAACTATCTACACTTCAGAGGATTTTGGAACAAATCCTTTAGTTTTCAATTCTTCAGAAGAGACCACTCCCGCTAAGGCCAAAGAGCCCACTCGCTCTAGTCTGGCTTCGGACTCGGGTTTGTCGGGGGGAAAACACCACTTAGGTGCACTTAGCACAATAGCACCACATTTCACAGCACTTACCTTTTGTGAGAACACTGATTCTGAATTCCATTTGCATCGTTGCGCAGGTACAATGTCTCGCTCCCATTATGACATCAGGAAACTTCGTCGCAGCATTACTGGCCCCCTTCTGACGCTGAGCGCGATCACCGCGAAGGCCGGGGTAGAGAAGATAGAAGACCTCATGACTCTTATCAGTCGCGGACTTCGCGCTCTCGCTCCCCCGTTCGGTCGGATTCAGAGCTATACAAAGGCTACCAAGGCCGTCGAGTAGAAGACACGTCACAGTCAAAAGATCAAACCTCTTCTCAAGAAAAATGCAGTAGGGAAAGAAGCCCGCCGAAAGATACCGACTTGCGAGACAAGCATAAGGTTTCTGATAAGCGGCCTAGGAAGGGTGATACGGCCGTCGTGCCCGCTCATCCTAAGGATACTGAGCTGACATATCGCGCACCTCCACCATTGGATGCTGAAGCTAAAGTCAAGCGGGCTTATTTGGAGAAGCAATTCCCCTAGCACTACTTTGAAAACCTGACTTTCTTACCCTCTCTCGAGCCTATTTCCTCAAGGTGGGCAGACGAGGCCAAAGCGAAGATTGATGCAGTTGAAAAACAATATTCGGAGATGTTCAAGTATTCACGTTACCTCTCCAGAATCATCTGAACTCTGATTACGGATACTGAGTCGATGAAAAATACTACAGCAGCTGACGCTAAAGCCTTGAAAAATTTAAGGAAAGATCTTGAGGACACACAGGCCAAACTTGCCGTTGCTTAACGGGATGCTACCAACTTCAAGCAGCAATTTGAAGAGCTACAAAAACGTTATCATGACTTGCTCGAGTCTCATAGTCAAGAGCGCTCGGAGCTGAAAAAGTAAGCAGAAGATGCAAAGTCGGATAATGCTAAAGTGCAACTTGCCTACACTGCTCTGGAGAAAGAGAAAGCTGAGTTAGCGAGAAAGAATGCTGAATTGGAGAAGAGAAACGCTGACTTGGCTTCCAAGTTGGTGGAGACTGAGAATAGGGCTGCCCTAGCGGAGGGTAATGTTGAAAGTGTTATTAAATCCACCGAAGAGACCCGCAAGCAGCTATCAGAGGCCGAGGAGGAAGTGCATGGTTTCGGCGAATTAATGATCGAATTCTTTGTGCATATAATCCACCGCCGAAACATCTCTTGGATTTAAGATTATCCGACTACCTTGGTTCACGTATGGAGTCAAATTGTTGAATGGGAGAAAGAGTAACTCAAGGTAGACTCCGTCGACGAGGACAAGCTAATGGAAAAATATCTAAGAGATGATGAACCAGCGCGCCTGGCCGAGGGACGCCGCCTCATCGCTGCTACTATGGAGGAAGAGAAGCGGAAGGCTAAACAAAAGAACATCTCCGAGGCTGGTTCTTCTTCCACTGCCACTGAAACTTCTGAAGTAGAGAGATATGACCCCGAAAACCCGGGGATCCCTCGGTCATCTCTTTTATCCCCCATACCCGAGACGGCGTCGGAGACGGCAGTTACTCCAGCTGAGAAATCATCGGAAGGTATTTCTACCTTTTCACCTGAATTCGTCAAGGCCGTCTCCACTTTTCATCGCATAATCGGACAATCGATGGAGGACCCTTTATTTTCTCCTGAATTGATAATTGTTGCCTCTCGTTCTGTAGGTGTTGAACCGACCGAGAAGATTGATGGGCCTCAGGGAACCACCACTGGAGCAAAGCACGCGGAGAAGGCTCAAGGAGAAAAGGACAAGGCTGCTACTATTGATTCAGGAGAGGGAGCTGAACCGTCTAAGGCTTATGCTCCTCACGATGACGAGATGATAGACACCTTGAAAGATGATGGCGGCAACGAGGGACATGAGGAAGACCCCGAGGTGGCTATAGTTGGGGAGTCAAAAAGCGCTGATGACATCACTTTGGCTGCATTGAAAGCTAAGCAAGATAAATGTATGCAGCTTAAAGTTGACGACCTGGACCTCGAAATCCTTAAGCCTCTTGCAGTGGTGGATGCTGGATCAAGGTTAGTTGTTAAGCTTTCAACAAGGTCTATTACAGAAGAGCTCGCTAAAAAGTCTTCTCTTGATTCCAGTGTTCCAACTCCTGCGAAAAAATCAACCGATTCCAGCACTTCGGTCACAGGGAGGAAAAAACCAAAGCGCATTCTAACTAATGCTGAGAGGGAGGCGAAGGGTGCTAAGAAGGCTGCTAAAAAATCCAAGTCGACTCCAAAGTCTAAGTGATGAAGTTCTTTGTTTTACTTTAGCATTTAATTGTCCCGTAATTGTTGCAGCGAGCGCGGCCCTCGCATCTTCTTTTTCGCTTGTTTTCCTTGTACAAACCCACATGTTTGTGAATAAAAATCGTTTATTTCCTGCGATATATGATAGTCGTTAGTTCAGTTGTTAAACGAAAATACACAAGTATGTCAAATTAAAGTCATATAATGATGTCATTGCTGGAGGAAACATGTATGCGCATATATGCCCCCAGTCAATCTTAAATGACTGAGGAAGAACTACTCAAGATTAAATTAAAGAGTCCAAATGTCCCTGATTCTCCGACGGGGGCCATATTCCTTTCGTCATTGATGCCTGTTCTTTCTGGCATATTTATACTCTCCTGTCTCATATCCAGGTTAGACTTATCGCTGAGGCGGTCTCTTATCGGGGTGCACCTTCACGCCTAAGAGGACGTCGTCTTCCCGTCCTTTATACTCTCTCTCTTTTCACGAGAGTTAGAGTTGGGAATGTCATCTTCTCATTCCTTCTGTCAAATTATTCAAACGGTCGTTTCGTTTGTTCCTGCACGTAAATTCAAGTTTCGTTTCAAAATTCAGCACTTCATAATTGTGTCAGACAAGTCACATAAAACAACGCAGGAAAGTAAATGACACAGAACATTTTTATAGTGGTTCAGCTAAGTCATAGCCTACGTCCACTTTATAATCTTTTGTTAATATAAACATACTTTTCTAGGCAAGTCATGCCTTTTTACGGGGTTCATAAAAAAAACAAAAGAAAATACAACATCCCTAATTCAAATATCGCATCAAGTGCTAGGCATTCCAAGCCCTAGGCACTTCTTTACCATCTACGGTCGTTAACATGAAGGCTCCTGTCTCAAGTTTCCGTTGGACGGAGAATGGTCCTTCCCGCTTTGGACCGAGATGAGGAAGGGATGGAAAAACTCGCTTTAGCACCAAATCCCCTGGCTCAAAGGTTCTAAAGTGAACTTTCTTGTCATAATAGTGTGCCATCTGACGTCGATGTCTTGATGCACGCAAGTCTGCCTCGTCCCTATTCTCTTCGACTTCATCAAGGGACTCGAGGAGGAGTGCCCGATTCGTCATCAGGTCATAATATGTCACCGGGTCATAATATGTCACCCTGTAAGAGGGAACTTCAAGCTCTACCGGGATTACCGCTTCTGAACCAAATGAGTGAGAGAAAGGAGTATAGCCGGTAGCTGTCTTAAACGTTGTCCGATATGCCCACAAAGCCAAGGGCAATTCATCCACCCATTTTGCTTTTGCACGTTCCAACCGCTTCTTGGGGATGGATTTTATGACTTTATTTATTGCTTCTACTTGCCCATTCGACTGTGGATCGGCTCATAAAATCATCCGAACCCAATAAATTAGTAAACATGTACCTATTTGTCGGGCATACAATTTTATTCGTCTACTCTAGCCTCATTGCAATGACCTGTTCACACATATATATGTACATGCATGCATTTCCAAACAATTTCCAATACATTTCAATATTCAGTTCAATTTGGCCTAAATTTACCTTTCTTTCACATGTTGATTTAAATAAATAATTACACAATGCAATCATCAATCAATTAGTTGATTAGATTTTCAAATTCATAACTTTGGTATCTATATACAGAAAATCATGTTTTTGGTGCCAAATCACAACAATACTCCTATCTAGTTTGATTCTCACACTAGTCAATTGGAAATATATAGATATCCCACTTTTCGAAACTCGAACACAAATGCTGATGATGTCTAGACTATCATCAGAATCGTCTCCGGGCGACTAGAGTGCGATTCTATATCTATCCAGTATATTTGGGACTTCGTATACATGCTAGCTAGGCATATATGCAAAATCTTCATATATTAGATTGTCCAAATCAGTATACTATAAATATTCAAATACATCTAATAAGGTTTAAATCTTCAAAACAA
This sequence comes from Allium sativum, assembly GCA_030737875.1. NCBI lineage: Eukaryota > Viridiplantae > Streptophyta > Magnoliopsida > Asparagales > Amaryllidaceae > Allium > Allium sativum. The sequence goes on from CM060920.1 coordinate 599,549,227, forward strand.
AATTTGTTTTTAATTTTAAATTTAAAACAACACTCTTCACACTAGTTCTAGGATACTACTGGTCCTATCTCTAATGAGTAATTCTCATAGATATTGTTAATCCAATCTCTGATGAATTCTTTCGTTCGGTTCTAATGTGCGTTGTTCTCCGATCTCTGTAAACCAAAGCTCTGATACCACCTGAAGTGACCCGAACCTCCCAGCCGGCCTAAACAGAACAAGAAGGCAGATTACTTTGAGAACAATACGAATCAGAACACAAACAGAAAGAACATTTCATTGCTTATTACAACAATTCCATCAGAATACAAGAATATAACATAGTATAAATAAATCATATACATTTGATCAATATCAGAGATTTAAATTACATTTAAATACATAGCAGCGTAAAACAATACAAAACACAACTGAAACTAATACACGGATGCAGAGCTTTCCTAATATCGCTTCAGCTGTAAATCAGGATCTTGTTAATATAAATCTGCAAAACCAAACTACTAGCTGCCCGTGTGGAAAATAGGGGCACCCAGAGTTTATGTTAAAACAATAAACTCCAGGTCAGTCATGTGACTGGTGTGAGAACTAAAACAGTTATTAAATCTTTACTTTAAAAATAAGGTAAATTAAGGGACCACGCCGTAACACGGAATGGGTTTCCTCCCAAGAATACCAGTGCATAGAATAAACAACGCAATGCTTTTTGGAAAAATGAAGCAATTATAAGACTCAGGTCCCATCACACAATGCAACGCAAGTCGGAGGATAGGGTTTTACCTTATAATAGCCAAACATGCTTGGTACGTTAAAAAAATTCATTTTGATACTATTATAGTGCAAAGTGTATCAAAACAACTTCAAATATAAATGTATCAATCATAGACGGCATAGTGCCCCATCCCACTATGTCGCCGTACTAGGCTCTACAATCAAAACCGAAATGTCACGTATTGGAGGTTGGATCCCATTTTTCAACCAAGGCAAAGGGATCATCCTGTGCTAATTCGATACACTCTAGCCCGTGCCTCAGATCTCAGTCGCAACTGCACCCATATCGTCAGGGCTGGTCATCCGTTGATGATTGGCAATACCATAAACTATATGCTAGTCTGCCCTATGGGGCATAAAATGGGTCTATATAAAGATCATACCATCCATCGGCCCCGCAGTGCCGATAAATCTGAGGCGCCTCTCTATCCATCAAGTACTAATAAGCAACATCCACATGAGTAATATGCCAGGGCTTGCAAAACGCTGACACCACTCCTAGCTAGAAACCAACATATGTCCATTTCCCTGATATCCTTCCTGTTTTTGGTTCACTCCGGGGTGTGAGGCTCGTGAATTAACACAATACACGAAGCTATGTTGTAATAAAGCCGTGCTTTGATCATCAACCACAAGACTCTGCTTTTCAACAGAAGCCTTGATCATTTGCATCTCAGCATGCCACACGGGCAATTCATGCCATGCGACTGATATCTATCGATATATAACCTCTGAGCTCGTACGTCTCAGAGAAGGGCGTTAAGCAAGAGTAAATTCTCCGCCGTCAAGCAGATATATATTTAATAGAAATCAATCAACACTGAATAAAATCCAATGTCAGACACACAATCCATTTACAAGTTCGTTCTGGGTCTGAACGAAACCGAAGGCACCTTATTCCTCGTTCTGTATGTCCAATATAGGAGAAAGGTCCTCGCATATCCGGTCGATCACCAAGTACATCTGAACGATCACCACTTATTACCTCGTCTTGGGTGTACAGCCCAATCAAGACATCAGTAATCAACAAAATGATGTGAAGATCTCCAGTCTTCAGCCACCATCTTCATCGTCGACTTATCGTCGAATCAGTTATTCAGAATGGGTATAAACCCGGCCTTTCCAAATAACTCGCGTATACAATAAACAAGTGCCATCAAAACACAACATACGCCTCATTCCAATTCTAAATATTCTTTTATTTAAATATTCACATCTTTATGGATTTCTTCCCAATAATTTTATCAAAGATTAATTCTTTAAAAATTATTCTTTAATCTTTCTTTGGATATCAATTCAAACCATATTAACGTTTTCCAAACTAGTCGGGATTAACGCACCTTACTGAAGTAACCACTTATTTAATTTCCCAATCCTAACCTATTCATCCCATGAAGCAAAACTGGTGTTACCCCATAACTAACACCATGGATTATCGATAAATTTAATTACCATTTCTTGTTCAAATCTAATTAAAGATTTAACTATCGCTTGGTGCAAAACTGGTGATACTCCACTTTCGATTATTTCCCAAATTTGATAATTTAAATTATCAATTAACATTTCAATCTAATTAAAGATTTATTAAAACTCCACTTAGTTTTAATCTTCCCAAAAATCAATATTAATGATTATTTAACTTTAGAAACACTAACATGCCGCATCGACAATCTACACCGTACTATTGATTTTTGCCTATATATAACCTCTGAGCTCGTGCGCCTCAGAGAAGGGTGTTAAGCAAGAGAATAAATTCTCCACCAACAAACAGATATATATTTAGCAGAGATCAACCATACGGTTCAAAATACAATGACAGACATGTAATCATGTCTTTAACTGGGTTAAAGAACTAATGTCATTTAAAACATAGTTCACGATAAACCCAAATCACACTCCATTAATTATGGAATCTTCACGGAAAAACAAATCAATATATAATCGATATCAATTTCCGTATCTGGCTAATAATATAATGGATGAACGGCAAAGCCTTTTAAATTCCATATGTATTAACAATCTTCCTCCACAGAAGTTCACTTCGATAATTATCAATCGAATTCCATTCAATTCCAATTTGATATATTAAATTGGAAAACGTTACTTTGGAAAATTCCTGTTAAATATTAATAAAAAGATTACAAATCCCAAATCACATTTCACTGTAAATCGGGTTAAAGAACGTGTAACAACCCGGAAAATCAGAACAAATTTAATTTTTTTACTTCGGCAATTTTAATGAATTTTGAATATTTAAAATGATTTATTTTAAATAATAACAACAAGAAATTTATTTTGAATAGAATTAGAATGTATATATTTATTTGAATCGTCGTTAGAATATATATTTATTTTAATTAAAAAAATAAATTGGAAATGGCGCGATAGTTTGAAAATTCAATTTCAAATGAATGTACAGGATTCAAAATAAACCAGATTTTAGTGAAACCAAAAATATTAGAATCTATTTGAAAATATCTTTCCAACGAATCCGAACAAAAGGAATTTCATAGCGGGAATAAAAAGTTATGCCCAGTTAAAAATTCAGAATAGCCGCTATGGAATATAGCCCTTAAAAATTGCGATTTTGCAAACGACCTCCGTTTTCGACATAACCACTTTTATTGGATCCGGAATGTCAAGTTATTGCTTGATTCCAATTTTCATAATTTTTGGAATCAATATGTGAGCGTGGCGAATTTAAACGTGTTTGGTAATTTTAGTTTGAATTTAACCGACTGAAAAATGACCGTTTTTCAAACGGTCTCCAAATTCGACGAAATTAGTTTTGTTAGGATCGTATCGTCAAAACATAGCTAGATTTGTTTTTCTGGAATTTTTGGAGTCCATATATGGCCCTAGTAAATTAAAATGTACATTAAAATTCAATATATTAATTTATATTTTAATTTTAACGGAAACTAATCGAGACAGTCGAATTGGTGAACGGGGCATATCCCATTGTGTCTGGAATTGGGGTATTTAGCTAGAGGTGACAGTCGTTGGGTTCGATTTGGAGTTCGAACGAAAAACTAACTTTTTGACATTAAAAATTAAATTAATTATATATTGGTCAAACCTCCCTTTTTCTTTCTCATTCTCCCTCTCTTCCTTCACATAAGAAAAAAACCGGACGTCCTCAGCCCCTCTCCCCTTCCATGCTGCTGCTCCCTCCCCACTAGCACCACCCTCTACCACTTCCTCCTCCTCCTCTTCTTCCTTTCCTCTCTCTCCTCCTCTTTCTCTCTTTAAATTGAAAACCCTAGCCCCTAAATCCCACCGCCACCGTGGGTCCCTCCAGCGCCACCACCACTGGCTGCACCTCCCCTTCACCCAACCAGGTCTTACCTCCACCCCTCAGGCCACCAGCTCCGACCGTGGGCCCCTCCTCCTCAAAAATTACATTTTTCACGAATTCCCGTTTTTGCATAAAATCCCAGTCACTATTTCGCCAATAACTCTCAAACGGTGCACTTCTGGCCAAAACTCCACAATACCAAAATCGAAAAACACCATTTTCTTATTGATTTGAGTATACGGAAGTCATATTTTGGTCTGCGGAGTTGTTCAAAAAACGTGTCCAAAGTCTGCTCTCCAAATACCGTCTTTTCGCAATTTGCGGCGAAATGGCACATTTTCGGAAGGAAGACCACTAGGTGAAAGTTGTCCGGAATGGCGCGTTTAAGCTAGTAAAAAAGATGGCGTAAAGATTGGACCTCATTTGCAAATTCTGGAACCGGAACAGTAAATCCGAGCGATAGAAAATATGTGAGTTTTCTCCGCTTTAAAGTTATGAATTTTATTTTAAACAAAGTTATAATTTTTATTTTAAACAAAGCTATGATTTTTATTTTAAATAAAGATATGATTTTTATTGAAGTAAAAATAGGATTCTTATATATAAGGTAGCGATGTAAAGATATGATTTTTAGTATGAAGTGGTATTTTAAAAATGTGATTTTATTTTAGAAGTAGCGGTTTAAAAATATGATTTTTATCTATTTGAATGAAGTGATAAAAATATGATTTTTATTATATGAATACTGATATAAAAATATATGATTTTTATATATGAAGTTCCAGTATAAAATTGTGGTTTTTAAAATAAACATTATATTAAAAATGCGATTTTTACTATGAACAGCGGGAAAAGATCACATTGGAATTTTGGGCAAATCCGAACCTTTCAGAAATAGAGAATGGAGGAGTGGAAACCCAAGGTGAGAACTCCTCACTATAATTTTCTTTATACAGTTATTTATTTTATAACTGCATATATGAACTATTCCCCGTCGTCCACAGACCATGGACGACTTGTTTGTTTGGTTGTGCGGTTGATTGGATTATTTATTTGAATTTTGTTTGTTTGGGTGAAATGAATTGATTAGAATTGATATGTATATGGTGCGAGCCAATATCAAGAGAGAGGTAATGCTAGACAATACCCAATTTCGATATCGCACCGTTATAATGCCGAAATTTTCTGAAATAAAATGTGTTAGTTAAAAATAACATTTTTTATTGAATGTATGAACTGTTAAAAATAGCAAAGTGTTGAAATAAATATTCTAACGTTAAAAATATAATTTTTACCGTATAAATGAATAGCATGAAATTCTCCTAAAAAGAATTGAATATTTATTTACAAATCGGACGATTTGTTTATGTACACACATTTATCTGACATTGATTGGGACGATAGAATTTTACACATCGCCCAATTGCACAAATAAAATCTGTGCTTGCTTGATTGAAACCCCACACGGGTATTGGGATGATATTTGACATACACTAATCCCAATTGCTTAGTAGTATGTCGATCGATTGGTTGACAGACTGTTGTAAGCATTAATTATTTATTTTAATGCTTATGCAGTTGTGTGGTGCACTTTGGTTGATGGTTGATTGTGTACCATTATTATTGTATACATGTATTGTATGAAATCCATATAATCAACATTATATGTTGATTGACTGTGTCTGATTCCATTTCAGAAAGAATGAATATTTTAAAATAACGATTATTTTAAAATAAGGAATATTTTAAAAATAATAATCATTAATGGATCAAAATATGATTTTGATGTCCGATTTTGGATGGACACGAAAATATTTAAATATATGAAGCTGTGTTGATTAGATTGGCGCCATTTTGACGTGAGCGATATTTATATCGATTTTATTCATTTTTATAATGAATATCGAAAAGGAATTGATTTCAAAATCTAATGTTTTGAAAAATTATCATTTATATATTAATGATATGGAATATTCAATTTTGATTTGAAGTTGATTGAGAAGTTGAAATCGTTTTAAAAACGAATTTAAAACGATTTATAAAATACATTTTAAATGGAAATTGATGAAATATATATTATATATATATATATATATATATATATATATATATATAATGGCCTGAATAGAACGCGCCGCACGCGACAGTTCGTGAATTTCGACTATTGACTTCGGATGAACATTACAGGAGATGCGCCCGTCGGATTCTCCTAAAACTGGAACCGTTGGGTTCGTATCGAAAAGAGCTTTCTAACGAATACAAAAATTTGGAATTTAACGGTTGGATTTGGAATTGTGTCCAAATCAAATTTGGAAAAGGTCGCTGCAAGTGCATTTCGATGACAGTTGATGGAAATCGACTGTACGGGCCTTGATAAAATTATTAGAAATATTAATAATTTGTGTAAAATCATAATAAATGATTTGGAAAGAATTGGGATGCAAAAATTGCATGTTTGAAAAGATAAAAAATATATATTTTATCGAAATGAACTAGTTTTGAACTAGAATTATAATCTGATTATTTTTAAATAAATAAAGTGGATTAGAAATGGTTTTAAAAATAACCAGAGTTTCCAATATATGAATTGGAATGTGTAATGACCCGGATATTTCGTCGGTTAATTTTAAATATTTAATATGAATTTAAATATTTAGTTGATAATATAAGTGGAATTTTATATTGAGTTATCAATTTAATAATCGATTTCGATTTAATGTCGAATAAATTAAATTATCGTAATGTAGTAATAATTTAATTTAAAAATATAAACCAAAATCGAATCAGTTCAGATGATCAATACAAAAATTCAGTATGAATTAGAATAATAATATTAATTTATTATTTAGGAATCATTGGTTTTAAATTTAATTTATATCGATTTAAATTAATATCTTTCACAGACGATCGATTGAGGCTTTGAAACTTGTCCCAGAGTGTCCGGAATAGGGGAATAACCCTAAAAATGTCAGTTGTTGGGTTTAGAGAGGAGTTCGAAATCATGGGGTATTTTAATTAAAGGATACCGGTTCAAAATGAATTAAAATAAAAATAAAATCTCATAGCTTTATGGACAGAAACAAAGCAGCAAGGAGAAATCGAACACGCTACGCAGTTCATTTTTAAGCCGCACCCTTCTCTTTAAAATCATAGCCATCTCGTTTCCATTCCTCTTCAAATCGATCCAAACCGAATCCATAAATTTAAAACCAAATCAATTCCGCAAAAGAAGAGATCGCGATGCTTTCTCGCGAGTTCCTGGAGCTCGATATTCTCGCGTTTGGGAGTTCGAGTTGCTCGCGAGATCTAGGGGAGCTCGACATCACCGGAGACCTGCGGTTGATCGAAGACTGACTCGCGATGGAGTTTGAAGATGGATTTCGATCTAGGGTTGAGCAGCGATTACAAAAGGGGTCTCGACTTTGATTTACGTACGATTGGAAGGGGCATGATGGTTCCTGAAGAGGCCGACGCTGGTGATAAGGAGACCGGAGGGTCCGTGAATTTGTAGTGGATTTTGATGTTGAGTCTCCTGTAGCCGCATGTGTTCAGGGAGGAGAGGCAGAGTAGTTGATTGAGTTTAGGATTTTCAGCAAAGATGAAATCTGGAGATGGAAATGGTTGTGCGCAGGTCAGGGTCTGGGGGGATTGAGAACACGCAGTTGAAGTTGTTCAAAGGTCAAAGGGGAATTGTCACGGGTATAAAGGAATTTGTCTGGGCAATAGAGCATTTATCGGATGGAGTCTGGAATGATGGTGGCGATGGTGGTGGTTTGTTTATACAAGAGTTGGCCTGAAATTTTCTAATGAAGAAGAAGCTAAAATAATTAAGATCTTATCAAACTCAAGTCAAGCAAATTCATAGCTGAAATTGCGAACTAGGATGGATTCAAGTTTATCCAACACTAGTCGTTCGATCACGGTGAGTAAACCTCACTCTCCTTTTATTTAGAATTTTTTTTTAGTTAAAAATAATTGTTGTTGCTTGTTTAGTTGCGTTAAAATATTACTGTGGCTATTTTAAATATGTATTAGTTATTTAGGCTTGGCTATTATATATATATATGTATATATATATATATATATATTGATTTGGTGGTTGGATTCCCGCAGTCTCATTAGCGGATGCCCGCGGTACCATTAGCGGATGCCCGCGGTACCATTAGCGGATGATTTCCCTATGCGCCCCACAAATATATATTAGTGGATGACCTTTTATACCGCGATATCCTGCCTCGAAACAGGATGGTATTATTTACGTGCTAACGTCTGTGGATGCAGTGAAAACAGGTTGGAGGGATCCAACTGGATCCCTCAAATTTATTTATTGTTTGTTTTCATATATATCGTCATATATGCTATGTTAAAAACCTATGATTGTTAAATTAGGTGTTTTGTATGTTTAAATACCAGTGGGCCTAAAATCACTACAACAATATGACCCTTCAATAGCATTTAAAAAACGCTATAAAAGGATATTATGGCGTTTTTATAAACGCTGTATATCCACAAGCTATAATAGGCTGGGGATATATAATAACAAACTAAAAAACGCTATAAAAAGCATGCTATCAATAATGACCTATTACAGCGTTTTCAACGCTATAAAAAGTCACGTTATGGCTTGTTTGAATTGCTAACTTGCAGATGTATAGAGGCCAAATTACGCTATTATTTCTTTTAACATCGTTTCTGAAACGTTGTTAAATACTATGAGAGCGTTTTGTAAACGTTGTTAAATCCTCCAATACCATTTTTGAAACACTATTGCAACCATTAATTGCATGCTATTGAAAATCATTTTTGCACCATATACATATCCATTATCACAATATAATCGATTTATTTACATGAACATAATATATCATTTCACAAATCATATAAATCACACTAAACCAAAATTAACTAAACTTTCAACTTCTATATAAAATAATACATTATATGTAATAATATTTAATGAACATCACGTTAAAAGTGTAAATGATACATTGATAAAGATCTACTATACATGAGGATTAAGTATGCAAACCAAAAAAAAAAAATTGCTTCAAAAGAACTTCAAATCCTTGATATACTGGAGCATGTTGTCATTTGTATGCACCATAGATGGATAAGTACCTATGGAAAAAAAATTCAACAATTAGCAATTATAATTTATAACTATATGTGTGTGTGACTTAATTATATAAACTTAACTAATTTAGTAATTTTTATAAACTTAGTTCAATTATATAAACTAATTAAATTAAATTAGTTAATTTCATAAAATTTAGTTAATTTATATTAACATATGGAATTTCTTGAAATGAACATAAATTTTGTTTTAAAATACTTTATTCAACAATTACATGTCCATTGTTATAAGCTTATTAATTTTTATAAAACTTACCGAAATTTTATGAACTTATTTAATTTAAGAAAATAGTTGTTTATTTAATTACTTGAAAACTTAATTAACTTAGTTACTTACTTTAAACTTAGTTACTTTATTATTATTAATATTACACTACAATTATTATTATGAATTTAGTTAACTTTATAAACTTAATTAATTTTTATAAATTAGTTAACTTTTATGAAAAAATAGATGATTTTTACTAAACTTAGCCAACTTTTATAACATTTTACAAAGATTTCAAAATAGAGAACATGTAATATTCATAATAATATTATTATTATTATATTAGTTAAGTATTTATAATATTAGTTTATAAATTTATTATTATTGTATTACTATTATTATTATATTATAATATTATTAACTAATTTTTATGAATTTGTTAATTTTTATAAAAAAAATAGATGATTTTTATTAAACTTAGTCAACTTTTCTAACAATTTAACAAAGATTTCAAAATAGAGAACATGTAATATTCATAGTAATAATATTATTATATTATTAGTTAAATATTTATAATATTAGTATATAAATTTCTTATTATTATTGTATTACTATTATTATATTATATAATAATATTATATTTTTATATACCTTTAGTTAAATTTTGAAAATCTCGATTAACTTAGTTAAATATTTATAAAATAAGTTAATTTATTATTTTTATTACATTACTATTATTTTTATTATATTATATTATTACTTATTAATTTTTATATACCTTTAGTTAAATTTTATAAAACTCAATTAACTTAGTTAAATTTCACAAAACTCGCTTAACTTAGTTAAATATGTATAAATTTTTTATTATATTACAACTATTATATTATTACTATTATTAAATTATTATTATTATTTGTTAATTTTTATATACCTTTAGTTTAATTTTATAAAGCTCATTTTACTTAGTTAAATATTTATATAATAAGTTTATAAATTTATTAATATTATATTACATTATTATTGTATTATTATTATTTTTTATTTTTTATATATCTTTAGTTAAATTTTATAAAACTCAATTAACTTAGTTAAATACTTATTTTATTGTAAGTATGTAGTGAGTTTTAATAAATTAATTTTAACACCTTTCGTTTTTTATACACATCATAATTCGTTTGTAAAATTTTCTTTCGATTTTTTTTCAAAATTTCGGCAATATCTCTTTTGTATGGGGGACGTTTCGGAAAAAACCGAGTACATAATAATAAAAAAATATACATCTCTGAAGAGGCAACCCAACTTGGGCATCCCGAAACACGGGGAAACAAATCAATAACACAATATATTCTTATTTTGCAGTATTTAATCCGAAAACATACCTTTTATTGGGCATTATTTATCAAATTACTTATTATTTAACATGCATAAGCGGCTATCTATGCATGTTCATCCATCTATGCTTTGAAATTATTTGTTCTCATCTCAAATGTAAATGTTAGCTGCATAAAGGACTAGCTTTGCAAGATCAATGAAAGATAGCTTCTTTGGGGGTGGTAACCATGACCGCAGCTGTTAATGAAACAACCTAAAAAAAATTTATGAATAAAATTAGTGTGAGAAACAGGGAAGAAAACAGGTTTATTTCTCCCCTGTAGTATTGTATTGTGCAAGAGTAAGGACCACATAATATGTATAACAATGCACTCATAGTAAATACATTATTATGTAATAGATTGTTAATTTTAACAACCAAGCCTGAATGATGCACATGCATTTTATTTAACCCATCTAAATCAGCACTATGTTTCACTTGAAAGCTGATCTGTTACTCTCTTTTTTAATCCATGCAAATTGATTTTTTAGCATTCAGAACTGTCCATGGTCAGTACACAACTAAATGAACATGTGAATAATCATGTAATGTCTCTACTAGTTGAAATATGACTTGCAGAATAAATGTTACTGGGTGTGTGTAGTGGCCTGGCCAGTTAGCACTAATATTAAAATTGAATAAAATTCGGCAATAATGCAAACAATGGAATAATTCTACAACAGCCTAACAGTTTATTAAATATCAATCGTATTAGAAGTACGCCATTTACCCTTATTATTGCTATGAAAAATTCACTGTAGCAAAAAACAAGTAAAAAAATTCTATAAAACTTCTAGATAACAAAAACAGACTTTCACAAACCTTTTAAACTACCCCCTTCACCACCATAAATGCCAATGTCATCTTCACCACGACTTTCACAAAACTAGCATTTCACAACCATTTCATTTAAAACTGCCATCACCTAGTCATTAACCACATATAGTCACAAAACCAGCACTTTACAAAGCCACATCAAGTAATTTTAATGTGCTGCATGGCTACAGCAGCCTCAATTTGACATGAGTTTGGAAAATTGACATAGGAAACAACATATAATTATTTTAAAAAAAATGGTTTCCATGTATGATAGTGTCATCGTACTCATTCTGAAAGCCATATTTATTATGTAGCCTGTTACATGTTTTTATCCCTATACTTCATCTTAGTATTAAACTCATATCTGAAAGAACTTCGGTATTAAATTCTTACTGTACCAGCTACATAATGTTTTTATCCCTATACTTCATCCAATTGCGGAATTTGATAGTAAAACAAACCCTTCCAGGTCCTTTTGTATTAACATTAAATTTAACCTTCACCAAGTGCAAAACAGGTTCTGAAACAATAAGATAAAACTTTTTTTGTTGGTTCAATTCACTTTCTAATTTGAGCACCTGTTACATGTTCTCAGACAAATTACAAAATTTGGAGACAGGAGGCCTGAATAAATTAAAAAATATGCATGATTTTTATAGAACAACTTGACATGGACAATTGTGAACTGAAATAGTTAAAGATGCATTAACTTTTTTGGATGCCATTAATTTTCACAATTGGTTTTTAGTTCACCATTTTTACACTGACTTTATTACTGACAGGAGATGAAACAAAAGTTTCAAAGATATTTTTGGCTTCTAATAAATATAACAATTCAAGATTAATTTGCAGGTTTAAAATATGTCCATAAAACTATAGTTAGCTTTGAAAGACTATCCGATTGTTTTGTGTATCCTGAAATGGATAACTTAGAAATTATCTACACATACCTATTTACATTTATGGGTATAATATAAAAATGCATGATTAGACCAATGAATGAAGTGAACGAATAATTGAGGTGTAAATTTTGACTAAAATAGTGATCAATTCATATGTATATATAAGTAATCTGAGTAAGTAATAGGATGCCAGTATAAGGATTCTAATTTGTTTGACTTGATATGTAGCTCACGATTTTATGAACATTTAATGTAGATATGATGATACTGACAAAAACCGTCCATGAAAAAATGGAGAAACTACGAAACCGTTACCATTTACTGATCTATGCACTGATGTTGTCATATTCCTTGAATAGCTTCCTTCCTATGGCTGCATTGCACCTGCCATCAACAAATTTTAAAGCAAATAGTATTTCAGAATAAATTGATGTGAATAGTTACGTGAAATGAATGAGTATTTGAGAATAAGGGCAGTTATGGTTGCATAGAATGAAAGCATTAATAACAAATTAATCCATAATAAGAAATGAAGGACTATCAATTAACGTTGAGAATAACTAAGGGCAGTTTTGCATGCATAGAACAAAAGCATTAAATTCTCTTCTTTCTAATTACATTTGAACATACTTTTCTAATGAAGATTCCGCTTTCCCTTTACGACCCAGAGCCTCATTTTCAATAGTAATGTAAAGGATATGAATTAAAGACAGTTATCCTTTTGCCAAAAAGAACGATTTTAATTTTTTAAATTGCATATGACATGTTATCCATAACAACATCGTTGTTTCAGCTAAGTTGTTTCATTCCATTTTAAGACTATAATGTTGTCACTTCCACTTTGTAGGCTGGCCTTATGTTTGAAGACGTGACAGTAACAAAAAATAAGTATCAGATTATTATTGTTTCCTTTCTAAAGTTGTAGTCAAAACATATTAAGTATTCACAGGTCATTTGACTTTGCTTTCTTTGTTTGCAAAAGATTACGTAATTATATAAATGTTTGTACTTAAGCATTTTGCATTTTGATACACAGGTTCAATTTTTTAGTTATCTACTCATATATTGTAAAGGTGCTCATGCTGGTGATATAACATGCAGTCATGTTTTATACCATCACAAGATTATCCAACACAACCTTTTAAAACCACCTTGCATTTTCTTTTACAGTATGTTTATATAGGAATAGTTCATTTATTTCGATCCTAATAGAAATGTCATCTGGACCACTGAGTTTATTTTTTCTGTTCCCCACAGCTTACTTTTTAAGCAACGTGCGTTTATATGCTTATGTCGGACTCAGGAAGCCTGTTTCAGTCGGTCGATCCCTAATATTCAATTGAATCATGTCTAAATTGCCAAAACTATATATATAAATATATATATATGGGAAACTCTATTTAGACACAAAATTGCAAACAATAAATCTCAACCATTGGATCCTCCCATGAATTCCACTCTCCACATAAAGACAAACAAATCCAACGGTGGAGGCTTTGTGTTTCTCTCTTTGTGTTTAATTTTGTGTCCGAATGGCCGGCCCATATATATATATATATTATATATGAATGCAAAAACAAAGAATTGAAGGAGATGAAAATCCGAAAAGGTGAAGAAGAGTTATACCTTAGCACCATGGCTTGTGATGCTGGAGATGTTGCCTGCCTCCAACTGCAATGATATATTTTTTATCAAAACAAATTTAAAAGTTTAAACTAATTAAAAAAGAAGGAAGAGAATTTACATGGTGGCCAAGCTATGCCATAAAGATTCACTGCGTACTCTTTCCAGCAGATATGGTTGATAGTTATAATTACAAAGAGAAAAACATGTGATTAGCCAAAAGAAGACAGTAAGTAACTAAAGAAGCACAAATGCTTACTCTCTTCCACAAATTGATGATTGAATTATACTTTTCCACTATTCCGCGCTCTTGTGATTTAAACAACTTAAAACTCTGTGAAGCAATTGTTGGGTTAAGCGAAAACAAATTTAGTTTCCCTTCTAAGGAATATGTGCTACATCAAGAAACAGAGATGTTACAACGGTCAACGGAATGTTGACATTTTCAAAAAGGCTTGATGTTTACTAACTTGCCTTGAACTTTAATGAACCAAACATGAATATTAATATGATATAGTGATATTTAATTTCAATGCTTATATATACTTTTCTATATGTCAATGTACAATTTAAGTATCTGACATGCATATATGGCTAAACTGTGTATTGCTAATTTTATTATAATCATACAAACTAAATTTTGTAAAACATGGTATTACCAATGAAGTTAGCATATAAAAGGACAACTACTAAATTTTGTAAAACATGGTATTTATTTTCTGTTCCATAATAGTACACACATTAACTTTGTGATATGTGCTGATATAAACCAAATTGAAAATTTGTGTTATACACAAGCCAATCTAACTCCATTACCATTTAAAAATGTGTTATAATAATATAAGAGAAGCAATCTCACTTCATTACCATTTAAAAGCTTCAGTACAGCAAGACATTTCTTGATGGAGGATTGTCTGATGTTCTCCTAATGTAGGACTGTCTGAGTCATTTATAGGCGGACGAATTTCAATCTCAAGCTATGCTTGCTGTTCCGAGCTTGCTGGTGCAAGCTTGCACCAGCAAGAAGTTTGTTGTTCCAAGCTCACACGCCATCTTTTTGGTAAAGTCTGTGCAGACGAATTCATTATCTTGTTAATATGTTATGTTTGGTCATTGTTTCTCATCGTCACTCCCATTTGAGCTGCCTTCTGCAGATGAGCAGTCATAGACATTTGAGGGAGGACTTGTTCCTGACTCTACACATTGCGAACATTTCCATTGTAGCCTTCCCACTGTTAAATTTCCATTGTAGTTTGTTACATTTCAATGTTCAATAAGGGGGATTACACAAAAAATTGGGTTCCATCTTCCGTAAACAAATTGAAGAAAATGCACCTTTGACCAGAAGGTTTCCTTTTATCACTTTCTTGATCCAGTTATAAAAATTCAAGCATGGCTCTCGTTCATCATTCATACAGATTAAGAAAATAAACGGTGTTAATGATATTTCTTTATATGTCCTACATTCATTCATACATCAATTATTAACATAGTTAATTAAGGATATGAAGAACGTAAACTTTTGGAAAATGTTGTGAGTGGCCAAACTGTTAATATAGTAACAAATGTCTAGATAAGGGGCTTTAACATAATGACTTGAAAAAAATACAAATAGAAGATAAAAGTAAATTCGAAAGTACTTTTGAATGATGATACTATAACAGACAATACAATCAAAGAAAATATATTAAAAAGTCACTGAGAAACGAATGACACTAAAAAAATGACACAACTACACAAAACTTGAAGTATATGTGGTAAATCACAGATTTCTGATATTTATCATATCATAGTGTGCGATTGTCAGTAATATTAAAGCTTGCAGTTTTAAAACAAATATTTTCGACTAAAAACATGTACAACATACAACGTGAAATTTATTTAGTCCTGTGGTAATTGAAGTTGAATAAATAAAAAAAGGTGAAAATACAGGAACGTAATCATCAATATTCCCTATTAACATATAAATTCATCACAAGTGAATTTATTATACTTGTTTAGCTCCAAGAAACATGCCGAATGCCTGAACATAGCCAAATGAATATGTACATTTCACTGCATGATTTAACTAGAATACAATATTCTAGGCACAGCAACACTGGGGCTGTGTGTTAATTAAGATATATTATACCAAATTTTATAAGATTTCAAGCTACAATGATTTCAAAGAAGTTAAATGAATATACAAGATTCAAAATATGTTAAGGATAGAACAAAATCTTTCAGATATGGAAAAGATTCAGACATACTAATAACACTTTCGAAATCCATTTAAATTCCTCGAAATGAATAAACTGATATCAATGCAAATTCCAATCTATTCTAAATGAATTTATCAAGAATGAATTTAATTGGCTAGCGATCCTTTTCACTGGAAGAAAGTTGAACCCAATAATCTGTTTGTTTCTAATTGATAAAAATGAAAGAACATAATAGATTTTACTTGTTTGGTTAGTATTCAGATTTGTTCATTGACAGTATCCAGTGAGCTCTTCATCTCTTGCAATACCTGGATAAGCTTAGGAGCCTCTCTACATTCAAAAAAATTAGGGATAAATATTATCATGCACCAAATTACTCAGCAAGTAAACCTACGTTGATCTAGAAAATATAGACCATCCAAATGCCAGATAATGACTCAACAGTAAACCAACTCAAATATTAAATATTTAAAACATAAAATTTAGATTACTACCTACGAACAATTTCAATCGAGTGAATTTATGCGTCTTTGGTTGCTAGCCCGTACCCTAGATTTTGCAGTGCTACCATGCCAAGTACCGTTCCTGCCTAGAGAATCGCGAAGTGGAAGCCGCCGTTTGAAATTGGTTCGCCGCCGTTAGCTCGTCGCTAGATGGAGAGTTGCAATCAGTATCCAGGTTCGCAGTTTCATTGATTTACGATTTCTTCTCCCGGTACTATATCGATCAAGCAGTGCCTAAGTTATTTGGGGACCGAAGAAGTTGCTTCACGTAAAGGGCTGGGCTAGCGGGTTAAGGAGTAGAGTTCCAGCGTGAGATTCTTGATTGAAGAGGAGATTTGTGAGTGGAGGACATGATGGTGAGTTTCGCTAGGGATTTGGGAAGTGAAGTAAAAAGAGGGATAATTAGGCGGCTAACGAAAGTGAAGGGAGGGAACTTTAACAATGGACTGCCAATTTTTCCCGATCTTTAATTACAGCGTGAAAATAAGTTGTCATTTTGATTTAAATGACCACTAACAACATAATTATAGCAAGGTAAGTTTTTTGTGCAATCCTTGTTGCTATCAATGTATCATTTTCTTGTAGTGAATGTTGATATATAAAAATATCGTGAAACGATATTTGAGACTTAAATGGAAAATTGTATTTTTTTTTAAAATAGAATTTGAAATTCGAATGGACCAGAAATATTAACTTGTTTTGAATAAATGAAACAAGTAATGAATTTATAAATGTTGTTTATAAATTAATAAATGCAGGATTTGAAATGAATTTATAAACGTTGTTTATAAATTAACAATGCGGAATTTGAATTGGATTTATAAACGTTGTTTATAAATTAATAATGCAGATAAGTGAAATGAACTTATAAGCGGAGTTATAAATGAAATGGGAAAATTTATCATTGGATAATTGGGAAAATGTAAATACAAGTGTGAATTATAAAAAGGGAAATTTATTCTTCCAAAGTGAAAATTATAATTTCAAAAGGGTTTTGAAATGAGAACTTGTTTTAGTATATATAAAACAGGAAAAGGAAATTTATAAACGATGTTATAAATAAGGGGAGATGATTGTCATTTGATAATTTGAAGTTTTAAATTCAAGTTTGAATTTAAAAATAGAGAGTTGAAATCATTTTGAAAAGGAAACAACGGTTTTTATTTCGGAATTCATAATATAAAAGGAATTGGATTTCAAAGGGAATTTGAAATGGAAAATTTGTTTTAATATATTAAACAAGAAAGATGGATTTACAAACGATATTATAAATCTAGCAAAATAAATTATCATTAGATAATTTAGATGTTTAAATTCAAATATGAATTTAAAAGTGATTTGGGAAGTGTTCTGAAACAAAACGATGGATTTTATTTCGATATTCGAAATATAAGCTGAATGGAGAAAAATCCAATGGGTTTATAATTGAAATTCAATTATATCGAATTTTATAAATAATTTATTCATAAAAGGAATTGGAATTAAATATAGAAGATCTAAGTATAAATAAATTTATTACCGAGTAAAGAAAAATCGACAATTATGGACAATTGGAAATATTAAGTTGAATTGGGGAAATTAGTTTAATATATATTAAAATATATTAGAATAGAGTTGGAATTTATATATAAACGAAGTGTAAAACGTTTATATATTAAATATAATTAAAACGAACTCGCAGTAGCGCAAGAGTTTGGAAATTGGCGTTTCGAACTTCAATTAAGTATATAGAACCCAAATTAAGTCGGAATTCTTTGAAACAAGAATCGTCAGGACCGGTTGAAAAATAGTTTTCTAATGGAAGAGAAAAATCTGGATTTCGTCTGATAGATTTTGAGTTATGTCAAAATCAAATTTTCAGAAAAGCAACGCCTAAAGCGTTTAAAAACCATAATGGTTTATATAAATAAATATGAGGATTTTTAAGCAAATAAAATCCAAATTTCCATTTGAAGAATCTGGACTTGAGTTATAAAATAAATATGAACTTGAGTGGAGTAAATGGATTGATTGTTGAAACAAAATCAGTTATTTATTTTTGAATAGAATTAACTAAGTGGAAGAATAATTTATTAATCGAATTTTAGATCGAGATATTTCTTTTGATAAGTAAATAAGACGTGTGAACTTCATATTCGAAATCGAATATGAAACCTGAAATGAAAATGGGATTCAACTGATTTAGAAGCAAACTAAAAATACATACGAACATGATATGTTCAAATAACAAGTGAAATAGGCTAAGAAGCTAATTAAAGAATAAATGGGCGAAACTGAATACATACAATTGGATTGGGTTGAATTGAACTAAAAACTGATGAACATGTGTTAATCAGGATTGGAATGAAGTGTATGAAGATTATAATTTAAGTGCTCGACAAGAAGGTACACGTTTAAATTCCATATGAGGTTTTATGTGCTGAATCGGCAAGCCAATTGGCTTTTTGATTTTCTTTTTGAATGGAAAGGTCCTCGAGAGGCGAGTTGAGGTTTGAACTATCGACCCGTACAAAGGAGGTTATGGCGAATTTTTCTGGAAATTTAATGAGTTAGAATATTTTTAAGAAAATTTGATAACTAGAAATCTATATATCAATATATATATAATTCGATAAGGAAACGAACTTAAAAATAGAATAGTACAAACAAAGTGGAAATCTATGAATAAAATCTGGTAAGAATAAAAAGAGAAGCATGTACATGTTTAAAAATGGAATAATTGGTTTGTATGGTATTGATTATTCGAGTAAGTAGTCTTGTCTGTTTATACGTTATGAATGTTATTCAGTCCTGGTCTGAGAGGTAGTTATACCCCCAACTTGATTGATGTCAATATTAACAAATAAATAGTAAGATTCAGGCTCGAAGGTCAGTGTTGAATAAGATTTAGTTAAATACAGTATTTAGGTTGTCGTAACGATGTTTTATACAACATCCGTTTTAACCTAAATAATTGTAAGTTGGAAATAGAATAATAAATATTTCCTAAGTATAGAAATAAACGAGTCAGAAAAGAGATAAGCAATTGGAATATTTTCCAATTATAAATAGAAGATATTTTCTAAGTACAGAAAATAAAAGAAGGCAATATATGGAAATGTTCTCTAGTGTTAATAACATATATTTTCTAAACATAGAATATAAGGAAATATGAATATATATATATATATATATATATATATATGTTTGATGATTTGATCGATAATTCCATTTGGAAATAAGATCGTTGTGTGTACACGGACATTTTTCATTTGATAGTTAAATCACCGACTATCAAAGTTTTTGACCATTTTAACGTTGTTAATATGGAGAGACCGGTTGGATTATTATCCAAAGAACCACTCTGTATTGGCATAAGTGTTGCAGACCAAGTATGCTGAATATATTAAAGATGGAGTAAAGTGCAAGGGCTTTTTCTATTAATGGAAATTGTGCCTTCGGTTTCGTTCAATCCCAGAACGAATGTATATGGATGAATGTCTGACAAAGTATTTACAATGATCGAATATGTTGGTCTGTATAAATATATATGGTGGCAACGGATTTATTCCCTTAGCATAATTTCCAGAATATATTTGTGTAAACCAAATTAGTGATTAACGGATCTAACAATGTGACATTCAAAGTGATTGTGTTATAAATGAATGGCAAGTAAGCGTAGCCTCAGGCCTCAACAACCGGGAAATGACAATAAATCGGGCAGGCAACATGGTTATGTGGTTAGCTCTCATTAGGGTGTATTATCACCTATTTAGAGATTCATTTAATTCCTTATTCTATTCGATGCTGTCACATTCGGGAAACGGTTGCTGATCCCAACCGTTAGTGGTATACATTCGTTACACTCAAGCGAAATGAGTGGTCGGTCATGTGTGGCCGGGTTACAAGATGTTCTTGTTGAACCCAGTGTATTCTCCTCTAGAGGTACACTATCGGAAGGTGGTTCCATACCTTGCCATAGTTGGAAATTCGTTCCCCAATAAGTGCTTGCGGTTTTGATTGTATATTATATATGTGGAACGTGAGATGCAAACGTTCCACTAGATTGTTATTTATTTGATTTAGACACTATTATAATATCAAAGAGTTTTGATATAAAGATTATCGTTTCTTTGAAAAGGATATTTAAAGTTAAATCAAGTGGTTTGGATTCTCATAAGGGAAAAACCCGTTCCGTGTTATACGGTGTGGTCTTATGAGATATCATTTAGTTTCTAAAACTGTTTTAAATTGTTTACTCATACCAGTCCCATGACTGACCCGGAGTTTATTTTGTTTTGTTTTACCTAAACCTTGGGTGCTTAAATTTGTACGGGCAGTCAAGTAGTTCGGGATTTTACAAATTTATCTAAAGAGCTTGGAGCAGGAGGTTTCAACATTATGTAGTTAGTGTTTTCCACTGTGTTGTAAGTGTTGTACTCTGATAAGTGTATGTTATACAGTTAGAATTTTGTATTAAAAAGTTATGATATATTATATTTTGTTCCGCTGTGATGTGAGATTCCGTGTTGTTATTTCTGTTCTTCTTCTACCTTTTTCTTCTAAAAAACGATTTGTATTTTCGTGATATTTGGGTTGGATGTATGATGTATATAGTCAACTCTGATATTACGGATTTGCGGGACATTACAGTTGGTATCAGAGCATAGGTTCAGCGAATACCTAAGCTTTGGTGGGGTTGTGCTCATTAGAGATAGGGTCAGTAGTACCCCTAGAATGAGTTGAGTGTATATATACGAGAGCGCGTATTTGTTAGTTGATATAAAAACTGTTTTATATTGTGTTGATTGGTTTAGCAAGTGATTTATGAATTCTGATCGATACAGGAAGTACAACTGTATCGATTGTTGTTTCTAAAACACTTGAGCAGAACAATTCGACACAATACTGTTTTAAAGAGGGTAAATGAAATAATTTTACCCAAAACTATATTTTGATATAGAAAGAATAATTTTCTGAAATTATTATATTTTGGATGTGTTGGTTGTTCTTCTTATAATCAAATAAGATTAAAAAATTGGAATGGTTGTATCACCAAATGGAACTTGTATACGAATGCAGTACAAATAAGATCAATTAAAATTGAATTCAAATCAGAATTTGGAATTTTAAATCCTGGGTGTTTAGAAGAATATTTTCCTTAAAGTATATTAAAATAATATAGCTTTGTTTTGAATGGATTTTTGAAAGTAATTAAGCACTGAACTCACTTCAATGGCTGAAAAATAATTCTGATGATGACTGCAGCACCATTAGTGTTCATTTTCGAGTTTCTAAAAGATGGATTGCTACCTTAGAAAAGATATTGATGGAAATTTGTTCAAAAGAAAACAAGTTAGTTTGAAAATTCAAATGTTTTGAGTTGAAGTGGTTTTAAATATATGTATATATATATTTATGTGATTTCAAAATGGATTTGAAATGAAAACCCTGGTATTTGAATTCTGGAATTTAAATTTAACTTAAGAAAGTTAAATAAATTGAAGTAAATAAATTGATCAGAATCAATTTGAATGGAATATGAATTGAGTGTAAATAATTCAGATTAATTGAATGCGAGCATATATGATGTGCAATGTAAATGGAAACCAAAAGTTTTGGTAGAACTAAAAGTTGTAGAAATATGAAAAGTTGAGTTTCAATATAAAAGTGAGTTTGAATATAAATGGGTTTGTAGCACTTTTCCTACCTTAGTAATTTCGGGGACGAAATTCTTTAAAGGGGAAGAATGTAATGACCCGGATATTTCATCGGTTAATTTTAAATATTTAATATGAATTTAAATATTTAGTTGATAATTTAAACGGAATTTTATATTGAGTTATCAATTTAATAATCGATTTCGATTTAATGTCGAATAAATTAAATTATCGTAATGCAGTAATAATTTAATTTAAAAATATACAGCTGAATCGAATCGGTTCAGATGATCAATACAAAAATTCAGTTTGAATTAGAATAATAATATTAATTTATTATTTAGGAATCAATGGTTTAAAATTTAATTTATATCGATTTAAATTAATATTTTCCACAGACGATCGATAGAGGCTTTGAAACTTGTCCCAGAGTGTCCAGAATAGGGGAATAACCCTAAAAATATCAGTTGTTGGGTTTAGAGAGGAGTTCGAAATCATGGGGTATTTTAATTAAAGGATACCGGTTCAAAACGAATTAAAATAAAAATAAAATCTCATAGCTTTGTGGACAGAAACAAAGCAGCAAGGAGAAATCGAACTCGCCACGCAATTCATTTTTAAGCCGCACCCTTCTCTTTAAAATCACAGCCATCTCGTTTCCATTCCTCTTCAAATCGATCCAAACCGAATCCACAAATTTAAAACCAAATCAATTCCTTAAAAGAGAAGATCGCGATGCTTTCTCACGAGTTCCTGGAGCTCGATAGTCTCGCGTTTGGGGGTTCGAGTTGCTCGCGAGATCTAGGGTAGCTCGACATCACCGGAGACCTGCAGTTGATCAAAGACTGTCCCGCTATGGAGTTTGAAGATGGATTTCGATCTAGGGTTAAGCAGCGATTACAAAAGGGGTCTCGACTTTGCTTTACGTATAATTGGAAGGGGGAATGGTGGTTCCTGAAGAGGCTGACGCTGGTGATAAGGAGACTAGAGGGTCCGTGAATTTGTTGTGGAGTTTGATGCTGAGTCTCTTGTAGCCGCATGTGTTCAGGGAGGAGAGGCAGAATAGTTGATGGAGTTTTGGATTTTCAGCGAAGATGAAATCTGGAGATGGAAATGGTTGTGCGCAGGTCAGGGTCTGGGGGGATTGAGAACACGTAGTTGAAGTTGTTCGAAGGTCAAAGGGGAACTGTCACGGGTACAAAGGAATTTGTCTGGGCAATGGAGCATTTATCGGATGGAGTCTGGAATGATGGTGCCGATGGTGGTGGTTTGTTTATACGGGAGTTGGCCTTAAATTTTTTAATGAAGAAGAAGCTAAAATAATTAAGATCTTACCAAACTCAAGTCAAGCAAATTCATAACTGAAATTGCGAACTAGGATGGATTCAAGTTTTTCCGACACTAGTCGTTCGATCACGGTTAAACCTCACTCACCTTTTATTTAGATTTTTTTTTGTTAGTTAAAAATAATTGTTGTTGCTTTTTTAGTTGCGTTAAAATATTACTGTGGCTATTTTAAATATGTATTAGTTATTTAGGCTTGGCTATTATATATATATATATTGGTTTCATGGTTGGATTCCCGCAGTCTCATTAGCGGATGCCCGCGGTACCATTAGCGGATGATTTCCCTATGCGCCCCACAAATATATATTAGTGGATGACCTTCTATACCGCGATATCCTGCCTCGAAGCAGGATGGTATTATTTATGTGCTAACGTCTGTGGATGCAGGGATAACTGGTTGGAGGGATCCAACTGGATCCCTCAAATTTATTTATTGTTTGTTTTCATATATATCATCATATATGCTATGTTAAAAACCTGTGATTGTTAAATTAGGTGTTTTGTGTGTTTAAATACCACTTGGCCTAAAATGTTGATATATAAAAATATCGTGAAACGATATTTGAGATTTAAATGGAAAATTTTATTTAAAAAAAAGAATTTGAAATTCGAATGGACCAGAAATATTAACTTGTTTTGAATAAATAAAACAAGTAATGAATTTATAAATGTTGTTTTTAAATTAATAAATGCAGGATTTGAAATGAATTTATAAACGTTATTTATAAATTAACAATGCGGAATTTGAATTGGATTTATAAACGTTGTTTATAAATTAATAATGCAGATAAGTGAAATGAACTTATAAGCGGAGTTATAAATGAAATTGGAAAAATTATCATTGGATAATTGGGGAAATGTAAATACAAGTGTGAATTATAAAGGGAGAAATTTATTCTTCTAAATTAGAAATTATAATTTCAAAAGGGTTTTGAAACGAGAACTTGTTTTAGTATTGATAAAATAGGAAAAGGAAATTTATAAACGATGTTATAAATAAGGGGAGATCATTGTCATTTGATAATTTGAAGTTTTAAATTCAAGTTTGAATTTAAAAATAGAGAGTTGAAATCATTTTGAAAAGGAAACAACGGTTTTTATTTTGGAATTCAGAATATAAAAGGAATTAGATTTCAAAGGGAATTTGAAATGGAAAACTTGTTTTAATATATAAAACAAGAAAGATGGATTTACAAACGATGTTATAAATCTAGGAAAATAAATTATCATTAGATAATTTAGACGTTTAAATTCAAATATGAATTTAAAAGTGATTTGGGAAGTG
Organism: Allium sativum; assembly: GCA_030737875.1. Classification (NCBI taxonomy): domain Eukaryota; kingdom Viridiplantae; phylum Streptophyta; class Magnoliopsida; order Asparagales; family Amaryllidaceae; genus Allium; species Allium sativum. The sequence continues at coordinate 599,574,325 of CM060920.1, forward strand.
TTCTGGAACCTAACGATGGATTTTATTTCAATATTCGAAATATAACCTGAATTGAGAAAAGGGTACTTTTGGCTCACATCCCTATTATAGTTTTAAATTCACACCACATCCCTGTAATGTTTTCTCTGTAAACCCGCCCCCTATTTTAGCTGCCGCCTGGAAAATTCCGCCTGCCACTTTCCATACCTCCGCCTGTTTCGTTTTCTGTCCAAATTTTCAGGCGCTATCACTTAAAAAAAAACAAAAAATTCTAAAATCTATAAATATTCTCGGAAGTCCACAGAAATTAAAAAAAAAGTTGCATAAATGTATGCAACTTTTACGAATAGTTGCATACATTTATGCAACTATTCGAATACACATGCATATATTTATGCACGCCTGTTTCAAAAATTGCATACATGAATGCAGTTTTTCTATATAACTGCATACATGTGTGCATATATGTCAAAATATATGAAAACGTGAATAAGTTGCACGTAGGTATGCAGTTTTTAAATAAATGCATCAGCAGATGCATGTTTTAACAATATGTGCATACATGTATGCATTTATACTGCAGTTTTGACGCAGATTTGAAATAAATGCATACATGTATGCAACTAATCGATTTATATGCATGTTTTGATGCAATTTACTGCATTTCGTTGATTTTCTGTATTTCATGATTTTGACGTTGTTTTTAATGTTTTTTTGATCTGATTTTTTTCACGATTAATTGTTTTAACTAAATACGAATTTACATGGTTTTTTAATATATTTTTTGTATTTTTTTGATGAATTTTCAAAAAATAGGGACTAAATTTACAATAAGTTTATGACTGGGGGTGAGCCTAATTAAGTTTCGTTTTAGGGATGTGTGCCTAATATTCTCTTGAGAAAAATCCAACGGGTTCATAATTGAAATTCAATTATATCAAATTTTATAAATAATTTATATAGAAAAGGAATTGGAATTAAATATAGAAGATCGAATTATAAATAAATTTATTACCGAGTAAGGAAAAATCGACAATTATAGATAATTGGAAATATTAAGTTGAATTGGGGAAATTAGTTTAATATATATTAAAATATATTAGAATAGTGTTGGAATTTATATATAAACGAAGTTTAAAACATTTATATATTAAATATAATTAAAACAAACTCGTCGCAGCGCGGCGGTTTGGAAATTTGCGTTTCGAACTTCAATTGAGTTTATAGAACCCAAATTAAGTCTGAATTCTTTGAAACAAGAATCGTCAGGACCGGTTGAAAAATAGTTTTCTAATGGAAGAGAAAAATCTGGATTTCGTTTGATAGATTTTGAGCTATGTCAAAAATCAAATTTTCAGAAAAGCAGCGCCAAAAGCGTTTAAAAACCATAATGGTTTATATAAATAAATATGAGGATTTTTAAGCAAATAAAATCTGAATTTCCATTTGAAGAATCTGGACTTAAGTTATAAAATAAATATGAACTCGAGTGGAGTAAATGGACTGATTTTTGAAACAAAATCAGTTATTTATTTTTGAATTGAAATAACTAAGTGGAAGAATAATTTGTTAATCGAATTTTAGATCGAGATATTTCTTTTGATAAGTAAATAAGACATGTTAATTTCATACTCGAAATCGAATATGAAACCTGAAATGAAAATGGGATTCAATTGATTTATAAGCAAAGTAAAAATACATACGAACATGATATGTTCAAATAACAAGCGAAACAGGATAAGAATCTAATTAAAGAATAAATGGGTGAAACTGAATCCATACGATTGGATTGAGTTGAATTGAATTGAAAACAGATGAACATGTGTTAAGCAGGATTGGAATTAAGTGCATGAAGAATATAATTTAAGTGCTCGATAAGAAGGTACACGTTTAAATTCCATATGATGTTTTATGCGCCGAATCGGCAAGCCACTTGGCTTTTTGATTTTCTTTTTGAATGGAAAGGGCCAAGAGAGGCGAGTTGAGGTTTGAACTATCGACCAGTACAAAGGAGGTTATGGCGAATTTTTCCGGAAATTTAAGGAGTTAGAATATTTTTAAGAAAATTTGATAACTAGAAATCTATATATCAATATATATAGAATTCGATAAGGAAACGAACTTAAAAATATAATAGTATAACCAAAAGGGAAGTCTATGAATATAATCTCGTACGAATACAAAGAGAAGCATGTACATGTTTAAAAATGAAATAATTGGTTTGTATGGTATTGATTATTCGAGTAAGTAGTCTTGTCTGTTTTGACGTTATGAATGTTATTCAGCCCAGGTCTGAGAGGTAGTTATACACCAACTCGATTGATGTCATTATTAACAAATAAATAGTAAGATTCAGGCTCGAAGGTCAATGTTGAATAAGATTTAGTTGAATACAGTATTTGGGTTGTCGTAACGATGTTTTACACAACATCCGTTTTAACCTAAATAAGTGTAAGTTGGAAATAGAATAATAAATATTTCCTAAGTATAGAAATAAACGAGTCGGAAAAGAGATAAGTAATTGGAATATTTTTCAATTATAAATAGAAGACATTTTCTATGTATAGAAAATAAAAGAAGGCGATATATGGAAATGTTTTCCAGTGTTAATAACATATATTTTCTAAACATAGAAAATAAGGAAATAGGAATATATATATATATATGTTTGATGATTTGATTGATAATTCCATTTGGAAATAAGATCGTTGTGTGTACACGGACATTTTTCATTTGATAGTTAAATCACCGACTATCAAAGTTTTTGACCATTTTAACGTTGTTAATATGGAGAGACCGGTTGGATTATTATCCGAAGGACCACTCCGTATCGGCATAAGCGTTGCAAACCAAGTATGCTGAATATATTGAAGATGGAGTAAAGTGCAAGGCCATTTTCTATTAATGGAAGTTGTGCCTTCGGTTTCGTTCAATCCCAGAACGAACATATATGGACGAATGTCTGACAGAGTATTTCCAATGATCGAATATGTTGGTCTGTATAAATATATATGGTGGCAACAGATTTATTCCCTTAGCATAATATCCAGAATATATTTTTGTAAACCAAATTAGTGATTAACGGATCTACAATGTGACATTCAAAGTGATTGTGTTATACATGAATGGCAAGTAAGCATAGCCTCAGGCCTCAACAACCGGGAAATGACAAAAAATCGGGCAGGCAGCATGACTATGTGGTTAGCTCCCATTAGGGTGTATTATCACCTATCTAGAGATTCATTTAATTCCTTATTCTATTCGATGCTGTCCCATTCGGGAAACGGTTACTGATCCCAACCGTTGGTGGTATACATTCGATACACTCAAGCGAAATGAGTGGTCGGTCATGTGTGGTCGAGTTACAAGATGTTCTTGTTGAACCCAGTGTATTCTCCTCTAGAGGTACACTATCGAAAGGTGGTTCCATACCTTTTCATAGTTGGAAATTCATTAGCCAATAAGTGCTTGCGGTTTTGATTGTATATTATATATGTCGAACGTGAGAAGCAAACGTTCCACTAGATTGTTATTTATTTGATTTAGACACTATCATAATATCAAAAGAGTTTTGATATAAAGATTATCGTTTCTTTCAAAAGAATTTTTAAAGTTAAATCAAGTGGTTTGGATTCTCATAAGGGAAAAAACCCGTTCCGTGTTATACGGCGTGGTCTTATGAGATATCATTTAGTTTCTGAAACTGTTTTAAATTGTTTACTCATACCAGTCCCATAACTGACTTGGAGTTTATTTTGTTTTTTTAGCTAAACTCTTGAGTGTCTAAATTTGTACGGACAGTCAAGTAGTTCTGGATTTTACAGATTTATCTAAGGGAGCTTGGAGTAGGAGGCTTCAGTATTATGTAGTTAGTGTTTTCCGCTGTGTTGTAAGTGTTGTACTCTGATAAGTGTATGTTATACAGTTAGAATTTTGTATTCAAAAGTTATGATATATTATATTTTGTTCCACTGCGATGTGAGATTCTGTGTTGTTATTTCTGTTCTTCTTCTACCTTTTTCTTCTAAAAAAAATGATTCGTATTTTCGTGATATTTGGGTTGGATGTATGATGTGTGTAGTCAACATTGATATTACATATTTGCAGGACATTACAGAATGGATTTGAATCGAAATTATCTTCGGAATATTTCGATATTGGATTCCATGATTATACAGGCATTGTGGAGGAATTTGGAAGATATATATATATATATATATATTCTTATTCTAATACGATGTTTGTTGAGTTCGGAATTTGGTGAATATAAGCTGATATATTTTCTATTCAGAGTCTTATATTTAGTATCAAGTGGGATTTTGGGTTTTCGTGAATGGTTTCTTCAGTAACACTATTCTTGAACCCCATGTGAGGAGAATAAATCTTTTAATTAAGATTGTTAGAGTTTCCAATTATATTTAATAGTTGGAATAATTCTTTAACCGGATTTACAGTGCAATGTGATTTGGAATTTATAAGTCTTTTGATAAGATTTAAAGGAAATTTTCCAAAGTGAAGTTTTCCAATTTAATAAAATAAATTGGAATGGAATGGAATTCGATTTGGTAATAATCGAAGTGGACTTCTATGGATGAAGACTGTTACTATATATGGAATTTAAAAGGCCTTGTCATTATTCAATTTATATTATCGGTTGGATATGGAAGTTCATATCAATTATATATTGATCTGTTTTCTGTGAAGATTCCATTGTTAATGTAATGTGATTTTGGGTATATCGTAAATTGTGTTTTAAATGACATTAGTTCTTTAATCCAGTTAAAGATAAGATTTGTTTCTTAACTATGAATAATCATTAAGTAATGATTTTTGGAAATTAAATCAGAAATAGAGTTTTAATGAATCTTTAAATAGATTGAAAGGTGAATCTGATAACTAAAATTATCAAATTCGAAAAATGATCGAGAATGAAGTATCACCAGTTCTAGTTGCTGGTCCTGTGTGGGCTGGGTACGCATGATAGGGGGTACTCGCTTCGCGGTTTGGTGGCGAACGGGAGACTCTTACCCCTACATGTCCCTTTTGAGGGTCGGTTGCTGTGTGCTACAGTCGAGAGGTTGGCCGTAAAACAAGTGATATTGGGGGACCAGGTGGAAGCCACAGTGGGTTTTACCTGCTGCTTAGGGGGATGAAGACATGGTTGCAAAGTCTACCAGATTTCGTCGGCTGCTTCATTTGGTAGCAGAGCTTTGGTTTACAAAGCTCGAGGACAAGACACATTAGAACCGAACGAAAGAATTCATCAGAGACTGGATTAGAAATATACAATAGGAATGACTCGTTAGAGATAGGATCAGTTACCCTAAAACGAGTGTGAAGAGTATATTTTTAAAATAAAAATGAAAACAAATTTTGTTTTGGAATTTAAATCATATTATACGTATTTGAATATTTATTTTAAATTGATTTGGACAATCGAGTATATGAAAATTTTGCATATACGCCTAGCTAGAGTGTATTCGATGTCTCAAATATACTAGATAGATATAGAATTACCCTCTAGTTTCCCGGACATAATTTTGGTGATGTCGCGACATCATCAGCATTTGTGTTCGAGTTTCGAAAGTGGGATATCTGTATATTTCCATTAGACCGGTGCGAGAACCAAAACTAGATAGGGTTTATTGTTGTGAATTGACATCAAAAATATGATTTTTGACTATGCATTAAAGTTGTGTGTTTGAAAAGATAATCAACTAATTGATTGTTGGTTGTGTTGTTTTATTATTGGTTGAATAATTAAAATTTGGAACTATTAGCCAAATTGAACCAAATATTGAACTGTATTGAAAATTTATCGCATTTGCATACATGTACATGCATATATACTGGACAGGTCATACCAAGGAGGCAAAAGAAGAGGAATAAAATTGTATGCCCGACAAATAGGTACAAGTTTACTAATTTCTTGGGTGATGATGATTTTATGAGCCGATTGGCATTTTCTTTTTCTTTTTTGAGATGAGAGGGCCTGTGTGGTGGTTTGGGGATTTTCCTAGTGCTCCTGTACAAAGGAGGTTATGGCGAAATTTTTTGAAAATTTAGGGTGTTAGCCAAATTTTTGAAGAAATAAAAATTCCAAGAAACTGAAAAGTTGAAGGATGATAGCCAAACTGAAAGTTGAGTTTATTAGTAAAACAACTTTCAGCTCCGTTCTTTTTCGAGGGCAAAAAAGATTTTAAGTGGGGAAGATTGTAACAACCCGGAAAATCAGAACCAATTTAAAATTTTTATTTTGGCAATTTTAATGAACTTGGAATATTTAAAATTATTTATTTTAAATAATAACAACAAGAAATTTATTTTGAATAGAATTAGAACGTATATATTTATTTGAATCGTCGTTAGAATATAAATATTTATTTTAATTTTAAAATAAACTGGAAATAGCGCGGTAGTTTGAAAATTCAATTCCAAATTTCAAATGAATGTACAGGATTCGAAATAAACCAGATTTTAGTGAAACCAAAAATATTAGAATCTATTTGAAAATATCTTTCCAACGAATCCGAAAATTTGAAATTTCATAGCGGGAATAAAAAGTTATGCCAAGTTGAAAATTCAGAATAGTCGCAATGGAATATAGCCCTTAAAAATAGCGATTTTGCAAACGACCTCCATTTTCAACGAGACCACTTTTGTTGGATCCGGAATGTCAAGTTATTGCTTGAGTCCAATTTTCATAATTTTTGGAATCAATATGTGAATGTGGCAAATTTAAACATGTTTGGTAATTTCAGTTTGAATTTAACGGACTGAAAAATGACCATTTTTCAAACGGTCTTCAAGTTCAACGAAATCTGTTTTATTGGGACCGTATCATCAAAACATAGCCACATTTATTTTTCTGGAATTTTTGGAGTCCGTATGTAGCCCCAATAAATTAAAATGTACATTAAAATTCAATATATTAATTTATATTTTAATTTTAACGGAAACTGATCGAGATAGTCGAATTGGAAAACGGGGCATATGCCATTGTGTCCAGAATGGGGGTATTTAACTAGCGGAGATAGTTGTTGGGTTCGATTTGGAGTTCGAACAAAAATCTAACTTTTTGAAATTAAAAATTAAATTAATTATATATTGGTCAAACCCCCCCCCCTTTTCTTTCTCATTCTCTCTCTCTTCCTTCACGTAAGAAAAAAAACCAACGTCCACAGCCCCTCTCCCCTTCCATGCAGCTGCTCCCTCCCCTTAACACCACCCTTCACCACTTCCTCCTCCCCCTCTTCCTCCTCTCCTCTCTCTCCTCCTCTTTCTCTCTTCAAATCGAAAACCCTAGCCCCTAAATCCCATCACCACCGCCACTGTGGGCCCCTCTAGCGCCACCACCACTAGCTGCACCTCCCCCTCACCCAATCAGGTCCTGCCGCCGCCCCTCAGGCCACCAGCTCCGACCGTGGGCCCCTCCTCCTCAAAATCACATTTTTCACAAATTCCCGTTTTTGCACAAAACCCCCTGTCATTATTTCACCAATAACTCTCAAGCGGTGCACTTCTGGCCAAAACTCCACAGTACCAAAATTGAAGAGCACGATTTCCTCTTCGATTTGAGTATACAGAAGTCATATTTTGGACTGCGGAGTTGTTCAGAAAATGCGTCCAAATTCTGCTGTCCAAATACTATCTTTTCGCGATTTCCAGCGAAATGACACATTTTCGGAAGGAAGACCGCTATACAAAAGTTGTCCGGAATGGCACGTTTAAGCTAGAAACAAAAATGACGCGAAGATTGGAGCTCGTTTGCAAATTCTGGAAGAAGAACAGCAAATCCGGGCGATTGAAAATATGTGAGTTTTCTCCGCTTAAAAGTTATGATTTTTAATTTAAACAAAGTTATGATTTTTATTTTAAATAAAGCAATGATTTTTATTTGAAATAAAGATATGATTTTTATCGAGGTAAAAATAGGATTCTTATATATATAGTAGCGATGTAAAAATATGATTTTTAGTATGAAGTGGTATTTTAAAAATGTGATTTTTACTTTACAAGTAGCGGTTTATAAATATGATTTTTATCTATTTGAATGAAGTGATAAAAATATGATTTTTATTATATGAGTAACAATATAAAAATATATGATTTTTATCTATGAAGTGCCATTATAAAAATGTGATTTTTAAAATAAACATCATATTAAAAATGCGATTTTTACTATGAACAGTGGGAAAAGATCGCATTGGAATTTTGGACAAATCCGAACCGTTCAGAAATAGATAATGGAGGAGTGGAAACCCAAGGTGAGAACTCCTCACTATAGTTTTCTTTATACAGTTATTTATTTTGTAACTGCATATATGAACCGTTCCCCGTCGTCCACAGACCATGGACGACTTGTTTGTTTGGTTGTGTGGTTGATTGGATTATTTATTTGAATTAGGTTGTTTGGTTGAAATGAATTGATTAGAATTGATATGTATATGGTGCGAGCCAATACCAGAAGAGGGGTAATGCTAGACATTACCCGATTTCAATATCGCGCCGTTATAATGCCGATTTTTTTTGAAATAAAATGTGTTAGTTAAAAATAACATTTTTATTGAATGTATGAACTGTTAAAAATAGCAAAGTGTTGAAATAAATATTTTAACATTAAAAATATATTTTTTAACGTATAAATGAACGGCATGAAATTCTCCTGAAAAGAATTGAATATTCATTTACAAATCGGACGATTTGTTTATGTACACACATTTATCTGACACTGATTGGGACGATAAAATTTTACATATCGCCCAACTGCACAAATAAAATCTGTTCTTGGTTTATTGAAACCCCACACGAGTATTGGGAGTATATTTGATATACACTAATCCCAATTGCTTAGTAGTATGTCGATTGATTGGTTGACAGACTGTTGTAAGTGTTAATTATTTATTTTAATGCTTGTGCAGTTGTGTGGTGCACTTTGGATGATGGTTGATGGTGTATCATTATTATTGTATACATGTATTGTATGTAATCCATATAATCAACATTATATGGTGATTGACTGTGTCTGATTCCAGTTTAGAAAGAATGAATATTTTAAAATTACGATTATTTTAAAATAAGGAATATTTTAAAAAGAACATTCAGTAAAGGATCAAAATATGGTTTTGATGTCCGATTTTGGATGGACATGAAAATATTTAAATATATGAAGCCGTTTTGATTAGATTGGCGCCATTTTGACGTGAACGATATTTATATCGATTTTATTCATTTTTATAATGAATATCGAAAAGGAATTAATTTCATAACCTAATGTTTTGAAAATATTATCATTTATATATTAATGATATGGAATATTCAATTTTGATTTGAAATTGAATATGAAGTTGAAATCATTTTGAAAACGATTTATAAAATACGTTTTAAATGGAAATCGACGAAATATATATAATATATATAGATTATATATATAATGGCATGAATAGAACGCACCGCGCCGCGGTAGTTCATGAATTTCGACCATTGACTTCGAATGGACATTACGGGAGATGCGACCGTCGGATTCTCCTAAAACCGGAACCATTGGGTTCGTATCGAAAAGAGCTTTCTAAAGAATACAAGAAATTTGGAATCTAACGATTGGGTTTGGAATTATGTCCAAATCAAATATGGAAAAGGTCGTTGTAAGTGCAGTTCGATGACCGTTGATGGAAATCGACTGTACGGGCCTTGATAAAATTATTAGAAATATTAATAATTTGTGTAAAATCATAATAAAATATTTGGAAAGAATTGGGATGAAAAAATTCCATGTTTGAAAAGATAAAAAATATACATTTTTATCGAAATGAACTAGTTATGAACTAGAATTTTAATCCAAGTAATTTTAAATAAATAAAGTGGATTTGAAATGGTTTAAAAAATAATCAGAATTTCCAATATATGAATTGGAATGGATTTGAATCCAAATTATCTTCGGAATATTTCGATATTGGATTCCGTGATTATGCAGGCATTGTGGAGGAATTTGGAAGATATATATATCGTTATTCCAATACAATGTTTGTTGAGTTCGAAATTTGATAGTGAATATAAGCCGATATATTTTCTATTCAGAGTCTTATATTTAATATCAAATAGGATTTTGTGTTTGTCGTGAATGGTGTCTTCAGTAACACTGTTCTTGAACCCCATGTAAGGAAAATAAATTTTTAATTAAAATTGTTAGAGTTTCCAATTATATTTAATAATTGGAATAAAATGGAATGTGAATTGGGATTATCATGAACTGTGTTTTTAGCGACATTCGTTCTTTAACCCAATTTACAGTGCAATGTGTTTTGGAATTTATAAATCTTTTATTAAGATTTAAAGGAAAATTTCCAAGGTGAAGTTTTCCAATTTAATAAAATAAATTGGAATGGAATGGAATTCGATTTGGTAATAATCGAAGTGGACTTCTATAGAGGAAGACCGTTACAATATATGGAATTTAAAAGGCCTTGTCGTTATTCCATTTATATTATCGGTTGGATATGGAAGTTCGTATCGATTATATATATTGATCTGTTTTCCGTGAAGATTTCATTGTTAATGGAATGTGATTTTGGGTTTATCGTGAGCTGTGTTTTAAATGGATGTGTGTCTGACATCGGATTTCATTCTGTGTGATTGATAGACATCGGTTGCATAGCGTGAATTGCCTGTCTGACATGCTGAGATGCAAATGATCAAGGCTTCTATTGAAAAGCAGAGTCTTGTGGTTGATGATCAAAGCATGACTTTAATATAGCATAGCTTTGTGCAGCGTTAATTCGCGAGCCTCACACCCCGGTGTGAACCAGAAACGGGAGAGGACACCAGAGAGGGCATGCGTTTCCTTCTAGCTAGGAGCGGTGTAAGCGTTTTGCAAGCCCTGACGTTTTACTTATGTGGATGATGGATACCGAGGCGCCTCGGTTATTTCGGTCTCTACGGACAGATGGATGGTGTTTATACAGACCAGATTTACGCCCCATAGGGCGGGGAAACGCAATGTTCGGGCATTTTAATCCACTCAGTGTGGACCGGCCCTGACGATCCAAGGGCCACTCGAGCTCTGATCCTGAGGCTCGGGCTAGACAGTCTCGAAGCGATAAGGACGATCCCTTTCCTTGGTTCACATATGGAAATCCAACTTCCAATACATGACTTTACGATTTTGGTTGTAGGGCCTAGTATTGGCGACATGATATATGGTACCCATGTCGTCTAGGATTGATACATTTATATTCGAAGTTGTTTTAAACACTATGCACTTATAATAGTATCAAATGATTTGATTTAACGTACCAAGCATGTTTGGCTATTATAAGGGAAAACCCTATCCTCCGGCTTGCGTTGCATTGTGTGATTGAACCTGGGTCTTATAATAGCTTCATTTTTCCAAAAAAGCATTGCGTTGTTTTGTTATATGCACTGGTATTCTTAGGAGGAAACCCGTTTCGTGTTATACGGCGTAGTCCCTTGATTTACCAAATTTTAAAGTAAAGTTTTAAATAACTGTTTTAGTTCTCACACCGGTCACATGACTGACCTGGAGTTTATTGTTTTAACCAAAACTTTGGGTGCCCCTATTTTCCACACCGGCAGCTAGTAGTTTTGGTTTTGCAGATTTATATTCACAGGATCCTGGTTTATAGCTGGAATGATATTCGGAAAGCTTTGTATCCATGTATCTCTTTCAGTTGTGTTCATATTAATTTTCCGCTGCATTGTAATTTGTAAATCTCTGATATTTATCGAATGTATATTATTTATTCATACTCTGTATATTCTTGTAATCTGATGAAATTGTTGTAATATACAATGAAATGTTCTTCTGTTTGTGTTCTGATTCATCTTGTTCTCAACTCAATTCGGGCTTTCCTTTACGGGGAAGTTCGGGTCGCTTCAGAATGAATGTCGTTAAAAACACAGTTCACGATAAACCCAATTTACATTCCGTTTTTAGTTGGGTTAAAGAACAAATGTTATTTAAAACACCATTCACGATAAACCCAATAATCAATTCCAATTAAATATTAATTAATTGGTATATTTCATTAAATCTAAATAAAAAGATTTAATCTTTTCTCCACTAGGTTTAAGAACAGTGTTAATGAAGACACCATTCACGACAAAACCAAATCCCATTTGATATTAAATACAAGGCTCTGAATAGAAAATATATCGGCTTATATTCAATATCAAATTCTGAAATCAACAAATATCGTATTGGAATAACGATATACATATCTTCCAAATTCTACCACAATATCCGTATAATCACGGAATCCAATATCGAAATATTCCGAAGATAATTTCGATTCAAATCCATTCCAATTCATATATTGGAAATTCCGGTTATTTTTAAAACCATTTCAAATCCAATTTAATTATTTAAAAATATTGGATTATAATTCAAGTTCATAACTAGTTCATTTCGATAAAAATATATTTTTATCTTTCCAAATATGGAATTTTTCATCCTAATTCTTTCCAAATCATTTATTATGATTTTACACAAATTATCGATATTTTTAATAATTTTATCAAGGCCCATACAGTCGATTTCCATACACAGTCATCGAACTGCACATACAACGACCTTTTCCAAATTTGATTTGGACATAATTCCAAATCCAACCATTAGATTTAAAATCTCTAATATTCATTGGAAAGCTTTTTTTAATATGAACACAACGGTTTTGGTTTTAGAGAATCCGACGGTCGGATCTCCCGTAATGTACGTTCGAAGTTAATGGTCTAAATTCGCGAACTGCCGCGGCGCGGCATGTTCTATTCAGGCCATTATATATATAATATATATATTATATATATTTCGTCGATTTCCATTTAAAACGTATTTTATAAATCGATTTAAATTCAGTTTCAAAACGATTTCAACTTCACATTCAATTTCAAATCAAAATTGAATATTATATATCATTGATATATAAATGATAGTATTTTCAAAACAATATATTTCGAAATCATTTCCCCTTCGATATTCATTATAGAAATGAATAAAATCGATATTAATATTGTTCACGTCAAAATGGCGTTAATCTAATCAACACGACTTTATACATTTAAATATTTTCGTGTCCTTCCCAAATCAGACATCAAAATCAGTTTTTGATGCTTTTCTGAATATTATTTTAAAATATTCGTTATTTTAAAATGTTCTTTATTTTAAAATATTCTTTTCTTCTGAATTGGAATCAGACACAGTCAATTACCATATAATGTGATTTCATACACACATGTATACAACAACAATCAAACACAGTTAACCATCATCCAGAGTGCATTCTACACTGCATAAGCATCAAATATAAATATTTACTGATTATAATAGTCTGTCAACCAATCGATTGACATACAACAAATTATTGGGACTAGTGTATGTCATATATTATCCCAATACCCGTGTGGGGTTTCAAATAACAAACACTGATTTTTATCTGTGCAGCTGGGCGATGTGTAAAATTTACCGTCCCAATCAATATCAATAAAATGGGCGTACATAAACAAATCGTCTAATTTGTAAATGAATATTTATTTTATTCATATACACGTTAAAAATTATAATTTTAACTATAAAATATTTTATTCCATTCCACATCACACAATCAATTTTCACAACAAAATCAAATCAAACAAGTCATCCATGGTTTGTGGACAACGGGTGTCGGGTGCTGCTAAGCACCGTCTGCATCCTAGTATATATTTTTAACTAGAAAATAAATTAAAGTGAGAAGTTCTCACCTTTGGGATCCACTCCTCCTTTCTTTAACGGACGATGGTTTGGATTCTGTTCAAATTTCCAACGCTGTCTTCTTCACATTGTTCATAGTAAAAATCACATTTTTATTTCAATTCTATAAATTATATTTTTACTTCGATAAAAATTATTTTTTTGCTTCAAAACCATATGTGTAAAAATCACATCTTTAATACGATGTTTACATTATAAAGATAATATTTTTATTTCGATGTTCATACAATAAAAATCATATTTTTATTTCATATCTCCTCATATAGATATCATATTTTTATCATCTCTATAATATAAAAATCATATTTTTTTTTGCTATCTCTATAATATAAAAATCATATTTTTATTATCTCAATAATATAAAAACCATATTTTTATTATCTCTATAATATAAAAATCATATTTTTAACACTTTTAAAAATCAAATCTTTAATAAATAAAAAATCAAAAGTTTGTATAATTAAAAATCTCATCTTTATAGAATTAAAAATCGCATACTTATGGAATTAAAAATCGCATCTTTATGGAATTAAAAATCAAAACTTTCCTATGGTAAAAATCACATTCTTATCATATTAAAAATCCAATTTTTTTTCTTTCTTATTTTCAAAAATCAACTCTTTTCTCATTTTTAAAACTAAATTTAAACCATGTTTTTATATTTAAATTAACTAAACTAAAATAAATGAAATATTGAAAACACTCACTGTAATTTCCAAAGAGCTGGGGAGGGGGGTTTCAGGCGCTCGAGATCGTCGTAGGGGGTCTTACAGGCGGCGGCGGCGGTGGATCGGTGGTGGTAGGAGGGTGCAGCACGGTTTCTGGTGAGGTTTGGGGGTCAGTGGAGGGCGTCGTTCTTTAATCGAGTAGGCGGATGGGGGAGCTGGACGGAGGGGGAGGCGCGGTCCTCTAGAGTGGCGACGGTAGGCGGATCGGAGGGGACGACGAGATCGATCCCCCCTTTCCTTTTTTTTTAATATCTGAAATCGGTGGAGAGAGAAGAGGGAAAAAGGGGGGTGCATATTTTAATTTATTTATTATAATTGTCTTTCGTTTTATTCTCCATAACGTTGACTTTCTATTTGAAACCCAAACGAGACCCAACGACTATCGCCTCCAGCTAAATACCCCCATTATGAACACAATGGAATAAGTTTCGTAAGCAAATTCGACCGCTACGATCAGTTTTCATCAAAATTAAAATATAAATCAATATATTGAATTTAAACGTACATTTCAGTTTACTGGGGTCACATACGAACCCCAAAAATTCTAGAAAAATTATTTCTAGCTTCGTATTGACGATATGGTGCTAACAAAACTAATTTCATCAAATTTGAAGTCCGTTTGAAAAATGGTCATTTTCTGGTCCATCCAAATTGACTGAAACTGTCAAAACACGTTTAACTTCGCCACGCTCACATATTGATTCCAAAAATTATGAAAATTGGAATCCGCCAATAATTTGACTTTCCGGATCCAACCAAAGTTGTCTTGTCGAAAACGGAGGTCGTTTGCTAAATGGCTATTTTTAAGGGCCATATTTCCATAGCGACTATTCTGAATTTTCAACTGGGCATAACTTTTTGTTCCCGCTATGAAATTTGGATTTTTCAGATTCGTTGGAAAGATATTTTCAAATATATTCAAATAATTTTGGTTTCACTAAAATCCGGTTTGTTTTGAATCCTGTACATTCATTTGAAATTTGAAATCGAATTTTCAAACTACCGCACCATTTTCAATTTATTTTATATTTAAAATAAATATTTATATTCTAATTTCGATTTATATAAATATATACGTTCTAATTCTATTTAGAATAAATTTCAAGTCTTTATTATTTAAAATAATTCATTTTAAATATTCAAAATTCATTAAAATTGCCAAAATAATTTTTTAAAATTGGTTCTGATTTTCCGGGTTGTTACAAATAAATTCCGCAATCGTACCTAAAATTATGAAATTTAGTACTTTGCATCAAAAGATAAAGCATATTATCTTTTTTTATTGTAATAATGAATTGTAATATGTTTCTTCCACATCTTAATGTGTTTTATGAAACTGTTTATTACATTATTATCTACTTGTATAATTACCCATTGATTTGTTGAGCACAATCAACATTCACAAGCTGTGTCTTCTTTTTAATAATTGTTTTGTGACCATCTTGTTTTAGCTCGTCATTTAGGTTATTCACTGCTGTTTTCTGCAAAAAAAGTCAGTGTTTGTTAGAATAAATATAAACAAATAAATGAAATATAATTTTTGAGAATATTTATTTACCACATTAATGACAAATTTTGTATGTCCACTTCTGCGGGATTTAGATCTTGTGGTTAAGTATAGTGAGTCGTACTGTTTCCAAGTACACTCTACGACATCTAGTTCAAGGAGGCTTCAATGGTTATTTCCATTTATTGGGAATAATACGTTGATACATAATGGATCTAAAAGTAATTTTTTGATAAAAGGGTGAACTTTTTTATCAATATATTTCTCCAGTTTCCATTTGCTACACTTATCTGTTTAAAAAATGGTTCAGAAAACGTATTTTGTAATAACATAATTTAATTTGAGAATATAATTCACTTACTGTCATTGTTGTGTTAATGTACACAATACTTTTGCTTTGATCTAGTTGCTTTGCTTTCCGAAACCAAAACCAATCAATGATCTACATTTGGAAAATAATATGGGTAAAGTACACAATTTATACTAAAGGGAAGTTTTGTTTTTTTAAACTTACTTGACCAAAAGTATTCTGTTCATATAGGAGATCTTCTATCATGTCTTTTGTTATGGTGATGTTATTTTCATCATCACAACTAAATGCTTCGTCGCTGGAAAAAAAAAGATGTTTGCATTTATTATATCTTTTGTTAATACAAATATAATATGTAAATAAATTTTTTGTATGAAAACATAATTACTAAAGTAGCAATTATCTTTAAAAATTTATTATGTTATTTTTTAATAATTAAGTGAAATATAAAAAGATAATGCATTTATGTTTTATAAATTTTAATGCTGAAAAAAAATTAATTGTAATCCATATAACGAAATAATCATTCAACAAAAGAAGTAGTTGCATAATATAAATTAAAAAGATAAAGTTGAATATCTTTTTAATCTCCTAAATCATAGCATATAAGAAAACCTACACTTTCATAATTCCAATCATTTGTTTACATTAACCACTACAAAAAAGCCAACAACGACAGACGTTGTGTAATTAATTATTTACTAATTGGTGTTGAGTAAACTATGAGTTGATAGTGATATTTAAAACAATACTTTAATTAACAGCTTGCTTATGGTAGTGTAATACCACACAATGTACTATAACAAAGTAATAAGTAGAAAATTGAGCTGAACTATACATGTTGTTTTGGAAAAAAGTAATGTTTCAGTACTTACTTGTTATCTCAAACAACCTTGAAGAAAAGTTTGACATTTTGTTGTTGTTTCACTGAAAGATGCTTCAGGAGTGTGCAATTTTCAATATTTTTTTGATTCTTTTGTTTTTTTGGTTCTATAATAATGACATCTTCAACACAAATAGGAATTTGAAAAGCATGTTCTTCAATAAATTCTTCGATGTCTTCAGATTTTGAACTTTCTTTATTATCTATAATTAAATCTTGAGTTTCAAACAAATCAAAACAAGGAAAATTAGCAGAACAATTTGTATGTACCATACCAAATATTTTTCCTTACTTGAAATGTTTTTCAAGTTAAGTAGTATTAGCTACATTTTGCAGTTAAATAGTTTTCACTTTTTGAAGTATCATTTCAATTTCTTTGAGCCTTTGGTCAGACTTTTGTCTTAAAATCTTCTCATCATCCAGTTGTTTTACTACAATAATCATCTCATCGGTCAAAAATCTGACTTTTGTCTCTAACCCTTTCATCCTTTCTAATTCTTCATTTTCAGATAATTTTCTTTTCTTTGGTCTTTCTTCTTCTAGTAGTGGATTCTCCTCTTGAGTAATATTTGAAAACAAATTCGAAATCTCCATGAAGCCATGAATGATATTTCTAATTAAATATTGTTAAATATCATTAAATAATCCTACAATCAATTCAATGTTATATATATATATATATTTAATTGTATAGTTTAAAATGATTAATGTATTTATATTTTAAGGTAAATGATATATTGACACATTGAACTTAATTTATTATCTATCTATTATTTGATCATTATTATAACTTATTTCGAAAGTATTATTACTAATATAATGTATTGTGTAAGCAGCTGTTTATTTAATCATTAATGTTCCTTATAAACTTGAAAAGATAAAAACATATATCTTTTAAATAAAATATATAGTAAAGTAATACATTTATACCTTATTGCTGTCAATTTCTGTAATATCCGTGCCCTTCAATTTAGACAAGTCCCACTTTATCATTCTTGGGAAATTTTCCTTTAGATGTTCTTTTTCTTGTATTACCTTTTTCATCTCACAAAACCAATACTGTAATAAAAAGATAAATATAAATACTTTTGTAATAATGAAATATTAGATAAGTGCAAGAAATCTTACAAGTAACACTACACCAAAAACATCTTTTGACAGCGTTTCAAAAACGCTGTAATAGGTTATAACAGCGTTACTAAGAACGTTGTATAACGACATGCTGTCGTAGATACTAAATTTCCAACATCAGTAAATAAACGCTGTTGTAAACTCTATATGACAGCGTTCATTTTCAGCTGTTAATAATTGTCTACAACGTTGGCCTTGATTGCTGTTTTAGAATGTTTACAGCGTAAATATCTTGCTATAAAAAAAATTATTGTATTATTTAGCACTTCCATCAGCACTCGTAAAAGCTGTTACTAACTGATTATTTGTTGTCTAAAGTGTGTATTTAGGTTCGCTAGCAACCTATGATTGTTGTTATTAGGTTTTCAAAGGGTTAACAATTTGCAGTCAAAAATGCTTTAAGTGCTTCACATCAACAGCTAATAAAAGTTAACTTTTTCACATCAATAGCTAATAAAAGTTAATTTTCAACTGGATAATTTACAAATAACAAATAACATAGAAATCAAACTAGGAAACTATTATATAAAAGTGTAACTACTATGCACTTCTATACACTGAAGCCAATAATCGAAAACAAAGTTTACATAAATTCATACACAAAGACAATATCTATAAACCAACTCCATATAACATCTGCAAGGCACAATATCTAAAAAGAAAGTTTACACCAAATATTAATGAAAGTACGCAATTAAAGAATTCATGTGCTTGCTACAACAAAATAAGCCCCAAAATGTCTAAGGAACATATCATCACCATTTCTGCTTTAGAAATCTTCAATTATCTGTAATGAAGAAATCTGAAAATTAGTAATCAAAACCAAATTTAATATATCCCGTATAACTTGTAACTACTTAACAATAATTACCTAATGATTTACATGAACTAATAAACCTCATATTTTACTAGAAAAGAGATGGTTATAGGTCTGATGATTCATTCTTACTAGCATAGAAATCAAATGAATTTATAGTTGTTTTTAATATCTATTTTACATAGATAAGATGCTGTGAAACTTAGAAATTGAGCATTATATATAAAACAGAGATTTTATATAAAGAAATCTCACTTAGTAGAAGGAAACATATATGATATTACAAATCATAAAAGTTATTTTGAGCAACTTTCTTGATTCTTTCTATAAAACATTGCTGTAAAAATACAAAATTTACACATCATCAATAATATATGCTAAGTTAACTTAATAAGATAATTTAGTTAACTAAAACAAATAAATGAATAAAAAAAGAAATCATGAAATTTTAAGTAACCGTTACCAAGCAGCAAATATAAAAGTATTTTAAAGCAACAAAAAATTTAGTTCCAAATGAGCTAATAAAATCCAAGAATTTGATTAAAGTTCAGTTATTGGCCGAGTAAACACCAACTTTGTACAATAGGTTAAGAGTAAGTTGAATAAAACACATCTTTCTTCTCTAAGATATCCTGATTTCACCTGGACCCTAGTTTTCGAAGGTAATTCCTACCCAATAAATATTTCTTTGAAGAAACAGACCCTATAAATGCACAAATTTTAAATCTGTTACACTTCCAAATACATAAAGAATATGAGAAAGTGTTGGTTAGTCCTAACTTATCCTAAACTTTAACTTTAACTGACTTCTATTTTCCGACCTAGCTCCTTTTCGGGGACGAAAAGTTTTGAGTTGGGAAGAGTGTAACAATCCTTAAATTTTAACGATTTAAATAATGTTTTATTTGTAATTTAACTTGAGAATTTGAAATTTTGTTTATTTTAAATAATACTTTTTTTTGTATTTTATTTCTGAATGTAAATTAAAACACTTACATTTAACTTGAATAATAAAACCGGAACGATCGTTTAGTTTCATGACGCATTTGCATAAAACTAGCGTGAAACCAATTAAAAATAAAAACGTCATAATATTAAATTAAAAAATATAATATATTTATCTAAATTGATTATGTAAATTTTATAATGTAAACGTCAACTTTCACTCGCTCCGTTTAAATCGATTTGAACAACCAATTTACGATAGTGACAACCGTTATAACGAATTAAATGTTAAAAACTTAAGAATTTAAAATAAAATCCGAAATTTTTATATTTGTGATGCGTCTAATTAGGCATAGCAGATGTAAAATTTTCGTTGCAAAATATGTATGTTTTAAGGTTGCGTATATTTAGTTAATTTAGTTAAAATCGGTTAAGAAGTCGGCCGTTATTTTGATGAAAATAAAATGTTTTCAAAACCTAAATATTTTTACATGGAAAATTTGTAGAGGACATTCAGAGCACGATGGCGTAATTAGTTTTGTAAAATTTGATCATCTTTAGCCCTATTGTAATCGTTTTAATAGTACAAAACTGTACAAAATCGACTTTTGATATAATGATCGTATTGTCGCAATCTGTGTACTGTTGGATTCGTCTCATTGCGCTCTCTTTTTTGATGCACTCATTTGTATTTTTAGACATCCGGTGTGCGACAAAAACTATGCTACAGTTAACAATAGCGGTGTACTGAACCTTTTGAAATTCTGTGTCCCTAAACTGAACGGTCATGCCTCCTTATCTACCCATATTTAATAGGCCACGGCGTTTCACTTTTTGGTTTCTTGAATTGATTTATTTCATTTAAATCTCCACTTTTTTCACAGTACCAAAGCAAATCAAAAGACACTTTTGTTATAAAAACAATGCATGCGTGTTCTTCTAAGTTCTACCCTACATCTTCCCTTCTTCTCTTTGTTTCCTTCTACCCATTGGTTTATATATAAAAAAAGAAATGCCTCTAAATGTTTCCAAACAATTTGAAACAGACCGTGGAATAATATGCACACTGAAACAATGTGATACATCGTTACTACCAACTCTAAATGTTTCTAACTTAACACTTACCCTTTGTTTCAAAACATATATTGAAAGTACATTTTTCAACGAGTTTACAAGTAAATATCTAATCAGGCAGCAAGCTGTCATGATTGTTCCATCTTCCAACAAGGAATATGAAAACATAAAATCACCTATAATTTTGTACAAAATGAAGTTTTTTACCATTTGATGTAAAATGATAATGATTTTATATATCTTCGTAAAATGGTATATGCCGTTATCTTTTTATGTAAAACAATGTAAGCATTAATTTCTTAATAATAAAGTTAAAATCAAGTAACATACCTACATTCCCTTGGATATGTTGAGATGACTGGAATTACATGTCACGGATCAACATTGCAGTACCGGCCAACTTGCATTCATTACTGGTGCCATCTGATCAAGCATTACCTGCATTACCACAGGTAAAATTTGAATTACTGGCACTAATCCCCAAACAATGGAATGTACATATTTATTGATCCCCAAATTAAGGTAGCATGAAAAAAAACCGACCCAAGAAACATGAGCACTAACTAGTGCTGGAATAAGAGCGATGGAAAAAGGTCGCGAACCGCTAAGCATGCAAAGAAGAACCACCTTTGGAAAGAGGATGTAGACTCTAGACCAGACTTGTCACCATATCCAGATCACCTATTAACCATAACCAACTCAAAAGAAACATAAGCGTTAAACGATTGGCTCTTGACAGTGAAAATTTAAATCAATGAACCTAAACCATTGCGTTAGATGATCTATTATAGTTCTATAGTTATTTTATAAGCTAACTTTAATCAGCAAATATCATTACTTGCTGTGGACTTGAGCAAAATGGGATTTCTATTTGATTTAGTAGAAGTAGCAAAAACAAAAAATTGTTACAACAGAAATAAGCAGCATTCTTTAATAGAAAAACATCATTTTTGTTGCAGAAAGTAAATCATACAGTTTGATAATATAATCAAAGTTCTCTTTCATAAGTACTACTTAGTTACCATAGTTCTATTCATCTAACTAAACCATGTACTTGCCTAATAAAATATATGTTATCAAAGTACAGACTGGAGGAATTCAGCAACACAACAGTTAGAAGGAACTTGATATTTGTGAATATTTTGCTGAAATACGACGTAGCCTCTAGGTGGGACTCATCACCATATCTGTATAAAATATTACCCATAACCAACTCAAGAGAAAAATTAGTGTAAAAGGATTAGCTCTTGATGATGAAAATTTAAATCAATGAACCTAAACCATTGACTCAGACGTCCTATGAATTTTATGGTTTCATAATTATTTTATAAGCTAACTTTAATAGACAAGTATCAATACCTGTTACGAACTTCTGCAAAGTGGGATTTCGATTTGATTTACCAAAAGCAATACCGTTAACACTGTATTACAAATTTTAAATTATTGTACTATTGAAAATCATATAAAAGAATAAAACTGTATAAAATCAGATTTAATTCTTTTTATGCAGCAGGTTGCAAGTAACATCGTCAACTGAAAGTAACACGGTAAAAATTGAGAAAAATCTGCAGTAAGCTTACCTTATACATATTATTTGAAACTGGTATACAAAAATGGCAGCAGAAATTTTGATTTCATCAACAGAAGGAAGAGTGAGACGATTTACCAACCTGAAGCAAACCAGAAGAAACTTCTAATCAACGATGATAAATTGTTGAAGATCGTAGTGACCTGCCCTGGTGAATCAAGTCGGCAGTAGATTCAACATAGGAGATATTCAGGATTAGGTTGTAAGCTATAATTAAAAAAAGGGTTATTTGCTAGGGGACGGGTATGAAAGCAAAGCAAATCGTTTTTGATTTGCTTTACTACTTTCTATTTTGTGACGGTTGGGTTTTAAATCCAAGAATCGCTGAGAGCAAAGATTTCTATGCTCATCTTTTATAGTATAGTATATATTTAACCATATGCATACCGTAGAGAGAATTATAAATCAATGATGATTCACTTAAGGACCTAGGAGTCAACATCTCGGTTGCTACAAGATCCTGAAGGTTATAATATTATCAGAAAATACATGAAGTTAAAATATTAACAGAAAATACATGCGTGAGTAATCATTAAATGATTCAAATTAATAGTGTAGTCATCAAAATAAATTTTAAAATGATATTATCAGCATCTCAATTCACACTAGGACATGCATTGTTGACTAATTATACAGGAGCGAGATGCCCATTAGTAAGGCTGATTAACAAATGTATTTTGTTTATTGCCAATTATATTTTGGAATACGTATAATGGACTAATTGCTTTTGAAAATCAAAGTGGCTAGAACCCATACAACAGCCCAAAGTTGCCCAAACTACGCAAATAATGTAAACGCATCTTCTTCATTTATAAGTGCTTACACAAAATAAATGAAATGAAAAATAGTCAGATTTATCACTAAATTTCTTCTGATCCTCATTATGCTCAAACTTTGATGAAGAAAAAGCACATTAGTTAATGATTAGAGTGTAGATATTGCAAGATGGAGAAATAGGAATGTATTTAACACCACTCAGAAATATTGAAATGATATTTATTCTGAAAATGTTTACTGGGCTTATAATGATAGAAAATAGACGATGCACAAAATGTCCACAATATTTTATATAGCTGAATGTATTTTACAAACAGGGTATGTAATACATCTGAAAATTTTACAAACCATGCATGAACAGTCAAGCATATTCTATACAACTAAATGAAGGAAAGATGAGCTTGAATAAATTACGAAACATTTTCAAGGATGAAATTACCAAACATTTCTACCTAATTTTTTCTTTTGTTATTTTGAAGCCAGATTTTAAACATGCTATAATAATAATACAATTCACTATCAGCCAAAAAAGACAAATATGCTCCGCAAATTTGTCTTGATCATTTTCGGAATGCAAAAACTCTCAGACTTGCCCTAAGTCATATTAATCGTAGGTTTTCAGCATCAATATCCAAAAAAAAACATGAATGTAGTTGCATAAAGGGAAACAAAAATTACAGAAAAATATCCTTCAACTACATAACAAACATATTTATAGAAGTGCTGAAATAGAATTTACTCGAAAGTTGGACAAAGAAAAATGGAAAGATTACAAACAATAAAAACCTTATGTATTCTATATAAAAGTAAGAGGGACAGCATTAACTATTTATCTTATAAACGTAACAATTTCAGGGGTGACATCAAAAAATTCTATAACATCGCCCTACTTGCCAAAATAGAGCCTAACAGTGCAATACAGTTATCTGCAGAATATGTTAATACTTTGGCAAAGACAAGATGAGAAATATGATAATTTGATTATTCGTTTTCTTTAGAAAAAAAACTATTGTTTAGAAAAGAATAAAATGTGAATGTTAAATTTAGAGAAATCAAACGAACACAAAAAATATTTAAATTGGTCCCATAAAAAATGAATGGCTGAAGTAGAAATATATTTGAAGGATTGTATAATCTAGACATGAACTGATTACCCTTCCCACATTTGATACCTACATGCTTAATGCTGAGTAATTCTATCACAGTCAGCTAGTACATCATGCTTCTTCAGAAAAATAACAATTTACAATTAGATACTGATACTTATGACTTAATATTCAAAAGCCATGTACACATATTCGTAGTCAGCGAAGATATTCATAAACACATCCAACTATATACTTTCACATGCTCGCAGTTACACATCTTCAGAATTCACATCACCTATGTCTTCAAAACTACTTGGTGTGATGTACTATCATGTATCTAAATCCAAGTATCTACTTCTTTGATTACAATAAATTAAAAAAAAAACAAAAAAACTTGTGGTAATGGTAATAAATTTCATTCAGCCTTATCCCAATCTCCATTTTTTGCATTCTGATCACCCTACATTTTGATTAACTATTTCATAGAAAAAAAGATACAATTGTAGAATGAGCTAGAATTGTGAAACTGCATTACTGTTGATTTGATCAGTTTCACAAACAAGGGCACAACAGCAGCAAATATGACTGCATGCACTACTTCCATCTAAACAATAGTTATCTCTAATACAGTAATGAAGCATTAAACATTATCTTCAGTTATATAAGGACTTACACATAGCCAAAAGCATAGGAGAAACTATGAATATGGTATTTTCTTCAGTAATAACGTCAGATACAAGCAATAATTATTATATCATGTATGCAGGATCTGAATAAAAATTGGGTTAGTGTTGAACTCGTTTGATAATAAACAATGATTTGAAATCGAACTGAAAATTAGGGTTAAAGAAATGCTCACCAACTTCTCATTCTCCGCCGATTTTAGGGAAACCGTGAATAGGGAATCGTAGTGGAATAAGAAATTGCCAAGTTTAGGGAAATCGAAGGTAGTGACCGGAAGTGGATCGCCGAGTAGCGATAGAGAAATCAACATGGAGAATGAATAATCGAAGTCAAAATCCACCCTAGAGAAATGAAAATGGAGGATATGTGCCATTAAGGCATCTAGTACAATTGACGATACGTATGTGGGAAAGTCTGGATACATGAAAGTCTGCTCTGGATGGTGTATCATAGACTCTAGGGCATTACTCCATGATGGAATCTGATTCGATCGAATAGCTCGAAGATGGTAGTCCGTACGCTTACATAACATGGCGATAGTGGTTCTATGCAGAACATAGCGTTGTTATATAGAGATCCATACGTCTCTCCGATGTAGGATGAGGGACGGTGTATATTCCTGTGGCGTTACGGCAGCGACCGTGCTAGTGGGGTACCATGGGGTGTACCTTAATTTGGGGGTAGCTACATATATACTGTGTTAGGTTAATCTACTGGGGAGTAGATGGGTATGACGTGCATGTAAGCCTTGAGCGTTGTTAACACAAGTAACCTAATAAATAAGAAAATGTAATTGAACGGTATATATAGGGTTATCCAAAATGTGTAGTTTAAATCCAATCACCAGAACTTGTGTTTTAACCTTCTCCTCATAACATACTCGTAGGTTAGATTTGTGGCAGAGATATGATAGTTTTGGGTACAAGTTAGGCAGTATTATTATCTGGGTAAGGCTATATTTTTATTATATAATATTTTATCCATTCCGCTATGAGATGTTTTCTGAGCTCTGATATATTTTATATCTTTGTCTTTTCTGCAAGATACCAGACAAACCAACACGAGTTTCGATGGGTTAGAATTTTGAAAAAAAATCGGTTTTCGGAATTCGAGATGTTACAATTCAATTATGGTTTTTTTTTACTTCAGACACTATGATTGTGATGTATACGTATAGATCTATGTACCATGTGGACATGATTTTTGTTTAGATTTGCATATGATATTAGATGAAGTTGTTTCAGCTAATGTTATGAAACATGCGCATTAGATTTAATGTTTCACATAACACATCATTGATTTTTTTTTGTAGCGTTGGTTATATAAGTTTTGTTGAGACATGTATCTTGTATACCATGTTTGGTATCGTTAAAATAAATGAATTTTTATGTTAGGTGTGAGGGTTAGAAGTACTGTAAAACTATTTCGAAAATGACATCAATAAAGCATCGTCGACTCTAAAAATGGATGTTATTAAGGCGTCAAAAAAATGACGTCATAAAGATGTTGGAAAAACTTAACTTACGCCCAAAAGACATGATATTTTTTACGCTTATTTTTTCAGAGGTCAAAGAAGTGATCGGTAAAGCACTAAAAATGAAAAATCAAGTTTCTATTACAGTGAAATTATTTTTGCAGTGGTTTTCATGTTAACTTTCGAAAAATCATTTCCTTTCACGTCAGGGTTAACATTGAATGGTTTTCACTTCTCAAGTTAACACACAAGTCCAAATATTCCAATTACAGGACGCAAAAAACGTAAATAACATAAAATATTTTTAGTGGTTCGGCAAGTGTATCTACGTTCACTTTGAGGTAACTTCGTATATTTATACTGTATGGTTACTAGTAGAGTCATTTTTATTACAATGTTAAGTGTAGGTAAAAGCGGAGTCCTTGCTTAGAGTCAACAAGTCATTTTTAATGTGAAGAAGTCCAAGATTTAATGTTAAAAAGATTCCAAGTAGCAAGCCTAGTGTCAAAATATCAAAGTCAAATCAAAGAAGAAGTTCACGAGTCCAAAAATTCAAACTTTATGAAGCCATGAAGGAAGCCATTAAAATGTCTCCAAGTTCAAGAATCCCAAGTTCAAAAAATGAATCAAAAGATCCTGAAATCAGCCCAAAACAGAGCAATTTATAGGCATAGTAGAGTAGACTTGAAGCTCACAAAAATCAACTAGGGGCTTGGTATTGGTCACCAATGCCTTATCCAAAATCATGGTTCCTACTTCTGAAACTTCAAACCATCTTGCAATAATTCCACAACTTTGGACCCTTGAAGCTTCCTATAATTGCACCGATCCAGAAAACGAAGTGCAAATACCGATCTGCTATGCCTTAGTGAAAATCACATCATGTTGAAGCCGTTCTGGATATGAAATATCTTGCCGATCCAAGTGTCGGTCCCAGGATTTGAAATTGTACCGATCTAGGGATCCTTAGTAAATTTCAGTAATTTTCGAACCTCCATAATTCCTATCGATCCCAACCAAGTTCCTGGGAGTTGTACAGATCTCGAAATACTTAACAAAAGATCCTAGTTTTTCATGAATTCCATGACTTCGTCCAAATTGTTCCGAGTTTTTCCAAGTCCGAACTCAAGTCCTAAGCACTCGGATAGCCAGAAATCCAAAAGGTGACTATCTTGTAAAAAGTCGGGTCAACAGTCCACTTTAAAGTAGTAAAAACCTCTTGTTTTCATTTTTAAATTAGAAGTTTCAGCTTACATCTTTTAGTGTATAAAAATACACGATGATCCATATTGTTTTTGTAAGTCTTCATTATGTAAATTTCTTTTCCTTCATTCCTATAATAGAAATATCAACTGATAACTCCTTAGGGTCAAAAAATAGATAATGAATCACATTGTTTTTTAAGTCATTATTCTTAACTATCACTTCTTAAATTCTTTATCTCTGTTTTACCTTTCTATTTCCAAGCGATGGCAATATGCAATATTAAAACCATATATAAGACACTTTGACATAAGGCTTTTTGTTCTGGTTTATCCTTCCAAGCTGATAATATTTAAGAAAATTGATGTGGAAACAAATAAGGCTAAAAAAGTTTATATACGAAAACGATGACATTACAGGATGAGTAATAAGTGAAAGCAAGCAACAATTTTTTTTGAAGTGGTTCTGTATAAATGTGACAGTAGACGTCCTCTACCAAAGATGAAATTTCTTAATACTTAAAAAGAATGTTACATAAAGAGGAAAAATAATTTTCATTGCATGACCTATTTGAAAATAGGTTTGATTCTGTTGAATTTTTTTATTTAAATATTTTACGAAGAGGATGCAATCAATTAATTAATTGATTTGATTGATTGATTGATTAATTGACTAATTTATTTGTTTGATTGATCATAGAAGGAAAGAGACGAAAGTTTATATTTTGGAGATATTTTGAAGAGGTAATTTGGAGATTTGTCAAGGTTTCTATTCTCTATATATGCATTCTTCTTGGTTAGATCACAAAAAACAATCAATAAGAAAACATGTGAGATATTTGGAGAGGTTGTCTACCTATAAGGGCTTGCACCCTAGAGGGGAAGATGTAGGAGTTTAGGCTTAAAGTAGCTATTCCTATTTACTACTGAAACACGTAGTTGGCGCCTCCAGATTGTCCAAGGGTTTGTCGTCATTCTTCGTCGCTCTTTTTCTCCAACAACAACAATATTTGTATTCGTCTAGATATTCTTTGCCTATCTCAATAGGATTATTGATTAATTTTACATTGTTTATTTTTTGTTCTGATCCATTGAGTGTAAAGAAAAAATTGTTTTTGGTGAATCAATAAATATGATGATTGGATGATTTTTTTTTGTATTGCTATTATTTCTGATCTATTGTGTTGTTATTTTAAATAAAATTCTTCTTCAAGTGATTAAGTGAAAAAATTCCTATTTCTCGGGTGTTTTGTCAAACTTCCGCTGTGCACAAAACACCAACAGGTTCAACAAAACTGCATTGAAGAAAAAAGAAAATACCAAAAATTAACATTGTATCACATTTTTCAATATTATTGATCACCTGATTCACATCATTGATTAAAAACTATTTTTCTGGTGTTTGGATGAATTAGTGCAACATAATTTAAAATGTGATATAATAAAAGTGCTCCTAGTGAAAAAAATTGAAAATTCGCGTCAACACAAAGAAGGGTGAAGGAGATGACTGACATATATATTCTCTAGATCGTGGACATAGTTTTTGGTCATTGGTCGACTTCTTATAAAGAGTTGCAAAATTTTCGTCGGTGATGAAGCATGCGAGATTATAAGCAAAAGGATGTACTTCATTGCAATTGTGAAGGCAACAACGATTAAGGTGTTTCAATAAAACTGAAGTGCCATTATTTTTCAACACTATTGTTAAAGATACGTTGTGGGTACAACATTTTCAGTATGATAACTTAAATTAAAAAGGAAAATTAACTGATATAGCCATCTTCTGAAATTAAATAACGGATTTAGCATGTTTTAAACATATTTAGAGATATGAAGTTGTTTTGTTTTTTGCATTGGAGACCGTTAGGAATTCGCATACAGGAGACGTTTCAAAAATCACCAGTGCAAATGAGTGTATATTTTCATAGTCAATATAGTTTACATACAACAGTCAAACATTGTTCATTACTCGTTAATTTCTGAATAACAACGCTATGTCTACTAATTCTTTTTACATTAAAATCGACGTTCAGTTTATATTTATATTAAAAATCGCTTATATTTATTTAATTAATCGTTATGGTTTATAAACGATTCCTTAGGGACTTTTGGAAAAATTTATTTGGACATAACTCACATTTTATCACGAAACCTCGATTTTTCACTTTCATTAGAAAGTTATATTTCAATAGATTCGAACGTTTCTTATTTCAAAGAAACCTGACTTATAACTAATCATGTATAGTCAGTTGAAGTTCAAAACGTAAAACTACGAACTACCGCGACGTTAGGAGCTCGTTTTTAATTATATTATAAATTATATGTATCACCCGTGAAGCATTTCAGCCTTTACTGTAACATTCATTCTTTTGAAGTGATTAACCTCAGTTTGCATCTCAAGTGCGTACTGGACACCCCTCTTTGTCAACGATCGATCGAACCATGAAAAAAATGACAACTTTGCAATCCCTGGCGATTATGTGCATCAATTTACGTTTTGCAACCATAAAAGCGACGACCTGAATTCGTCTGACTTTAAGAAACAAGCACATTACATTCGACTTTGCAATAGCATTAGACTGAACGACCCGTTATACTAGAGCTTGACTTATCGGGGTTCCATCGAGCTAGTACTTCCTTCAACCGAGCATTGCAAGATTTTTGAATCGGTTTGATACGTTGGACTGCAACCTTTGGTTGTGAGGCACTAAAAAGTTCAAACGCTACTTCTGCAGCCACCATTTCGAAATCCATTAGCGTTTCGGGAATAAATTCGACATCTTCAGCTGGTTGCTTACCACGTTCAAACTCATCGTACATTTGAACCATGGTTTCATCATCGTGTTCCAAATTAGCCATTCGGACCTAGATGAAAATTCGGAACTTGATATAAATGAGTAAAATTGACGAGTCGTCGAGTACATAAATGAATAAATTTATTACCTACAAGAAGCATTGAACTATTCTTCGAAAAACCATCTTATCAGATCTAATTTGAGGCAGATATTAATGTGAGGAAGAGAGGTTGGGTGCTCTTTAATAGAGGAAGTTCGTATATAGGAATCTTAACAGCTATAATGATAGCTTTAATAAAGCAAGTCACATCTGCGTAGCTTTAATCATTAAGCCTTGTCAACTCATCTTTATCACATCGACAGCTTTATCTCGATTATCACATCTGCGTGTTCAACTCAACTGTTTCATGGAAGAGTTTAGTCAAATCACAAGTTTTGAATGAGTTTTAAAGACGAGAGAAGGATTATAACTTTGCAATATTTCTGTGAAATAACCTAAACTGGTACCCAGGATAGGAGGTGTGATGATTTCTTCCATGATGTCTTCCATGATTCCTTTTCTTCGTCCTTTATGGCAGATCGTACTATAAGGAAAAGCTTTGGCGCAACTTTACTTTATGGCTGTAAGTTTTCACTTCATCTTTATGTCAAGGTGTAATATACGAATAAGCTTTAGTCAATTTGTTCTAATATACTGTTCGGGACCAGCTTTGTTCAGTGTAGTATGACTAATAATATTTGAAAACACTTTAGTCAGTGAGTTGTCATTTCAATAAACAAAGTTTTTTCGGCTGCAGACATTGGTTGCAATGCATAATAACGTATAGTAATTAACAAACACATTTTTCATAGAAAAAACAAACATACAGTAATTCATATTAATTGTAACACCCCGTGTTTTCGATAAACCTTAAAGTAACGAATTAAAGAATAATTAATTCTAAATGTGAGAATTAAGGGAAACGTGTTATGCCATTGCGTTCGTCTCGGAATTCTGGTTGAGATAGTGTCCGATTTTGCGCGAATTAGACTTCGTATGAAGAAGTTATGGCCTTCGAAAGTTTCAAAAATTCAAAATTCAAATTTAAACACAAAAGAGTGCAGGGCAGGAAAAATTCCCTCCCAGGCCAGGTCGACCAAAAGGTCGACCCTAGTGTCGACCTACCCTACAGTTCGACCTAGAGGCCGACCTACCCCCCACCCACCCCCCCTGGGCAAATCCGAAAAGATGACGATTTCTTACTCCCTGCTGAGTCATTATGGCTGAGTTGTTATCCTATTTTGACTGGATGGTCCTGATTACTTCTAAGGTTAATCTGACGGCACTAAATTAATTAAACCTCTATAAAAGCAACCTAACTCTTAACCCTAAATCACAAATATTCATACCAAGAGCCGCCATGCCGCCAATGGTGAACCTAGAATAGCCGTCATCTCTTTCAACTCAAAGGCAAGATTGAAGCTACGTCAAAATTAAATCTAATCTAATTCAACTAAGAAAATTCAAATATCTACATCAAAGGCGAGCAATTCAATTTCAGAATACAGATCCCAGAACTCAAGAATTCCTTTTTGTTTGTAAGTGTAGTTATCTTTCAGATGTGAATGAATTAAAGACATGGTTTGTAATGAATTGTAAAATAGAATTGTATCAAGTTGTATGTGATGCTGATTTATGTTTATTCATGTCTATTCGATCATATATGCCTATGAATTATTGTGGTCTATCGAACCTATTCTGTTATGTGGAAATTGGTGAATAAACCTATGATGTTATGAAATTATCATATATACGTTTGGTGATATTATGATACATACATGTTTTAGGCTAAGTCACGTCGTTTATGCCTAATTATTTAGATCCATTATGCATACATGTTTAGATCTACGACCTTGTATAATTTGGTGATGATATCTATAGGTTGTATGTCAATTTAGAAATTATGCAAATGTTTATGCAAGTTAAGTGATGCTATCATGTTATGAATACATGCAAGTTTACAGGTTAAAAACATGATTATGTAAACCTATATGTTTAGATCTACAACTTTATATGTTAGAACCATATGCCTTTATGTTAGATCAATATTAGCATGATTCAATCCCTATGCAAGTTCACCACTACATGTCTAATTAGATTTTGGTAGTTCTTTGTAAAACTATTATTTTATGACTCATGTTGCATAGATCTAGTTTGCAAGTTCATAATTAAAAGTATATTATGCCAAGTTCATGTGACACATTGGTAATTAGATCCATATTTTTGTATGATGTTGGAATGTTGCATGTACCCCTTTCCCCCCTTTTTAGTTTATTAGTAAGGCTAAAATGTCGAGCCTAACATCCTATGTAATTTTGCGAACGTTCAACGGGGGTAACGTTGGGGAAAACATGAGAACCTACACATAATTAACATATTTGGCTCATAACCATGTAAATAGTTTGGCAATTAAATGGTATAATTTACTTACCAAAAATTATGAATTTGATTTAGAAGGAAAGTGGTCCATGACAATAAATTGTTGGGTAATTTACATATAAGCGTAAAAGGATAAATATGTAAATTTAGAAAAGGCGAATATGCCTAACCAGAGGTTAGGCTAAGTTGTGGTGTAAAACTTCCCGGAACCGACCGGCACATCCAGTGACCATAACAATACCTGTCTAATGTGGGTGGTTAGTGCATCGAGCCCAAAAAGGACCCGATGTTAGACTGAGTTGTGGTGTAAAACTGCCCGGAACCGACCGGCACATCCAGTGACCACAACAATACCTGTCTAATGTGAGTGGTTGGTGCTTTAATAAAGCTAAGTCAAGATTGGTAGGGTTAAGTCAATTAAGGAAACACTTAACCAATTCAACATGTTAACTAAACTGATGGGCGAGGTTAGGACACTTAACCAATTTAACATGTTGGCTGGAAAACCCTAGTAGCGGGGACCCATTTCAGCAGTAACCACATAGATGTATCATTGGACCCTGAACTAGGCAGGGTGGGGCACGATTACTGGGCTGATTATAAGCAGTCAAAACAGCGGCGGGTGGTGCGTCAGTGTAGGTTCCGACGGAGTACAGGTCTGCATGTACTCCGGAGTGGAAAAAGCAGACACTGGGCATCAGTAGTCATACACTGTGCATCTTGAATCATGTCGGGTTGCCACCATAGGATTTGATACACTCCGTGGTGGGACCAGCACAGGTATCTACAGTCAAGCGGGGGCCGAATGACACACGTGATAAATGCATGCGAGTAGGAGCCGATCGTTATAAGGGGATTATTTCACCAAGAACACGTGGTGCTAGTTGGACAAATATAAGTAGGTGCAGAGAATTAAACATGTGTGCGATGTATATTCGGTTTATCCTGCCTTATATAGTTTTATGTTAGTTTGTTGTTCTGGTACTGTCATATTTTCAGTTTATTCCTATCATGACCTTTTTCTTATTCACACACTGAAAAGTCACTAGAATTACTCGGACTTATGTCTGACCCATTTTTCTTTCGTCCTCTTTTCTTCTGTTCCCCCCCTAAGGTTCCCAGGGAGGGAATAGCTCTGCTTAATTTGGACCGTTCATCTTTCCAAGCTTGAAACTCTGAGATGTACGGCTTGGAATCTCTTATCTTTGGCTATGGCTTTGGACACACTAGAATTGGGGATTTATGCAGTTTTGTTTATGTTATATGCTTCTTTATGTTTTAATCAAGACAGAGATTATGCTGAAATGTTTTGGAAGTTTTGTTGAGACAATTTACTGTAATGGTTTTTGTATTGAACCACGTATGAAATAAATGTTTGTTTTCCACTGCTTATATTTCTGTCTTGTAAACTTTCTGTGTCTTTTACCTATAGTGCTCCATCGAAGTTAAGGCATTCCCTTTGTGAGTGACCTTAACGGAGGTGGGTATTTCACTTGGTATCAGATCAAAGGTTTACTAGATCAGATAAAAGTTTTTGAAAACTATTTTCAAAAAGAAGCATTTTTCAAGAAAAAAATGTTATTTTACTTTAAAAAGGTATAATCCCCCAAGGCCATATGCACTATCTTTCTATCCTTTGTCTTGAATCTTTCCTTTTTTTCGTTTCAGCATGTTTGGGAATCTTAACCATCAAGAGGGTGTACTGATACCCGGATGGTTCAGGAGGTACCTAGTGGCTAGGGCCAACGACGCAGGCCCAGCAGACATTCCTCCTCCCCCAGGTGCAGCGGTTCTTCCTCCTTGTGCAAATGCTTTCTCAAAAATATGTAGGGACTTTCGAGCCATGGGTGGAATGAACTTCAATGGAAATAAATCCTTCTTGGAAGCAAGAAACTGGCTCAAAGAAACTGAGGATTTGTTCGATATCTTTGAAGTGGATGATAGGCAGAAGATACAGTTGGCGGTATGGTTGCTCAGAGACGAAGCTTCCTATTGGTGGGAAGTCACTAACGCTGAAAGACTAATTGAAACATGGATGGATTTTAGGATGAGGTTTGAAATGAAATTCCTCTCACAAGCTGAAACGAAGCCTACAGATGGAGTAGTTCTTAGCTCTCAAACAGGGAAGTATGTCGGTCAAGGAATACGTTAACCAATTCAATTAGCTAGCTAGGTTCGGATTGAAGTTAGTAAACACTCCACATAAAAAAGCTCTCCGCTTTGTTAAAGGATTGAATGAGCCACTGCACAGCATAGCTATGTCCCATATACCTATGGGTGCGACTTATGAAAGACTGGTGGACATGGTGCTGTTACAAGAAGAAGATAAGGTTGGCAAGAAGGAAACAAAGGTGGAAGCATCTCAAGATAAGAAAGGGGAAGGATCACAAAGCAAGAAGGCAGACTCCAAGAAAGGAGGGAAAAACAACAAAACCCATGACAAGAGGAAGTGCATTTTTTGTGGAATTCCTGGACATCTGGTTAAGGACTGCATGAAGAAGAAAAGGAAGATGGGTGGCTATTTCCATTGCGGCGAGGCAGGACACATGGCTAGGGACTTCCCAAGAAAGCAAGGGCAAGAGCAGAGAGTTGGATCTACTTCTAGAGGGCAGGTTCACGCTCTCATGGCACCTCCGCAAGAACAAGGTAGAAATGTTTCTGTTGAGAGTTTAGTTTATCTTTTTGATCATCTTGTTCGTACACTCTTTGATTCTGGCGCATCGCACTCTTTTATATCTACTGCTTTAGTTGAATCTCTGCACCTAAACACCAGTTTAGTAGAGAATCCCTTGGTTGTTTCAAATCCAATTGGGGGCTCAACTTATATGTCAATGATTTGTTTGGATTTGGAAATTTCTATATTAAGTGTGGGGTTTAGATGCAATGCCTATGTTTTGGGCTTCACGGGCTATGGGTTAATTCTAGGCATGGATTGACTATCCAGTAATGGTGACATCCTCGACTGTGAAAAGACAGTGGTTAGACTCATGACTCGCCTTGGTAACGCTCTCGAAATTTCTTGTAATCCCATGAACTCTGTTATGCTTAGCTATCTAGAATCTCTTGATGCGTCTAATGAGGATTTGCAGTCTGTTAGAGTAGTCCGTGAATACTCGGATGTCTTTGAAGAGGTTAAAGGGTCACCTCCGAAACAGGAGATAGACTTCTGCATATACCTCGTTGATAATGCAAAACCCGTCGCTCTACCCGTTAGACACATGGCTCCAAGGGAGAGGAAAGAACTCAGCAAGCAAGTTAAAGAGCTGCTTGAGAAGGGGTTTATAAGGCGGAGTATTTCGGAATGGGGTGCTCCAGTTGTGTTCGCAACTAAAGCGGACGGTTTGCTTCGCCTATGCGTTGATTACAGGGACCTAAACAAGCTGACCAAGAAGAATAGGCACCCACACCTAAGAATAGACGACTTGTTCGATCAGCTTGTAGGTGCATCAGTTTTCTCCCAACTAGATTTACCTACCGGGTTTCATCAGCTGAGTGTGGCTGAAGACAGCATTGACAAGACCGCGTTCAGAACTCCGGATGGTTTCTTCGAGTGGCTTGTCATGCCTTTTCGCTTGATAAACGCACCCGCTTACTTCGTAGATTTGATGAGCATGGTGTTTAGGGAGTTCCTAAATAATTTTGTGGTGGTCTTCGTAGACGACATTTTGATTTTATCGAAGAGTGAGGAAGAGCATGCTCAGCATCTAAAGGAAGTCGTGGACACTCTTCGTGCACACCAGTTAAAAACCAAATCCTCCAAATGCCGCTTCTGGAGGGAAGAAGTTAGGTTTCTTGGACACGTTGTGTCCATAGAGGGATTAGCTGTGGACCCCGCAAAAGTAGTTGCAGTGTAAGATTGGAAGGTCCCACGGAATGCAACCGATGTCCGAAGCTTCCTTGGGCTAGCGGGATTTTACCAGAAGTTCATCAAAGATTTTGCGAAAATCTCAGCTCCGCTTACAAAGTTGACGAAGAATAACTTAATTTTCACTTGGGATTTGGATTGCGATATTACTTTCCAACGCTTAAAAAGAGCTCTAACGACAGCCCCACTTCTGACATTGTCGGATGGGAGAAAGATGTTTATCGTATACACGGATGCTTGTGGTACGGGACTAGGTGCTGTCCTTATGCAAGAAGGGAAGGTAGTAGCTTATGGAGGCAGGCAATTGAAAATACATGAGAAAAACTACCCAACCCATGACCTAGAGTTGGCTTCCATCGTCTTTGCACTTAAGTCTTGGCGCCATTATCTCCTAGATGAGAAGTTTGAATTATATACTGACCATAAATCGTTGAAGTACCTTTTCTCGCAGAAAGATCTTAACTTGAGGCAACAAAGGCGGATGGAATTCTTGGGATCCTACGATTTTGAGATTTCCTATACCCCTACCAAAGGCAATGTAGTAGTATACGCCTTGAGTAGAAAGAAGCTGACCTTAAGCCCTCTCATTGTTGAATGGCAGAGCGTGGAGTATATAGCCAACTTTGATTTTAGACCCTCTGTCCATCATGTGACTAGTTTGTTAGCATCGCTAGAGGTGCGGCCTACTCTTTTGGACTCAATAGGGACCGCACAACATGAAGACCATCAGCTAGTTGATGTGATAGATAAGTTAAGTAGGGGCGAGACTTCTAGTCACCTTAATAGATACTCCATCGTTGATAAGGTTTGGTTGAGGCGGGATGGAAGGCTATGCGTCCCACAAGCAAGGGATTTGGTGAAGAAGGTTCTTGAAGAGGCGCACCATTCCAAGTTGACCATACACCCCAGTGGAGACAAGATGTATAAAGACGTGAAAAGGGTTTTCTTTTGGGATGGCATGAAAAGGGATGTAGCTGAATTTGTCTCGAAGTGCTTAGTATGCCAACAAGTCAAGGCGGAAAAAAGAAGCCTGGTGGTTTGCTTCATCCTCTAGAGGTCCCACAGTGGAAATGGGATAGCATCTCGATGGACTTTATTGATGGGCTGCCTAGGTCAAGAAGAGGCAATACCAGTATTTGGGAAATAGTGGACAGGCTCACAAAAAGCGCTCACTTCATACCCGTTAAGAGTAGAAGGACTGCCTCATCTCTAGCATCCATATATCTTAAAGAGATAGTCCGACTCCATGGGATACCCTCTAGCATTGTTAGCGACCGAGATCCTATCTTTACGAGCGAGTTTTGGATGAGCTTGCAAGAAGCTGTAGTCACACAGTTATGCTTAAGCATGGCCTATCACCCCCAAACCGATGGTCAGACGGAGAGAGTGAACAGAGTGTTAGAAGACCTCTTGAAATTATGCATTCTTGACTTCGGAGGAACATGGGAGGATCATCTTCCTTTAGTGTAGTTTGCCTACAACAATAGCTACCAAGCCACCATAGGTATGGCACCCTTCGAAGCTTTATATGGAAGACCGTGCCGATCACCAACTTGTTGGTGGGAGTCTACAGATAAGCTCATACTTTGACCAGATATGATTAGAGAAACTTCAGAGAAAGTGGAATTTATAGGAAAAAGAATGAAGACTACCCAAGATAGACAAAAGTCCTACGCAGATAAGAGAAGGACCGACCTTGAGTATGAGGTTGGGGACAGGGTTTTCCTTAAAGTATCTCCTTTGAGGAACGTCGTTCGCTTCGGATCCGCAGGAAAGTTGGCACCAAGATTTGTAGGGTCGTTTCCTATCATTAAAAGGATTGGGAAGATGGCTTATAGAGTAGAGTTGCCCGAAAGATTGGCTGGAGTTCATAATGTCTTTCACATTTCTCACTTACGAAAGTGCTTACACGAGTCTACGGAAGTGGTGGAACCAAGTATATTAGAGGACGTAGAAGTAGAACGAGAGGCGACTGTGAGAAGAGTTCCAACTCGTATCTTGGGTATAGAAGTCGAAAAGCTACGCAACCGCGAGGTCAAACTTGTAAAAGTTCAATGGAGTGACGCTGAGGAAGACGCGACTTGGGAGACTGAGGCCAAAATACGCGCAACCTACCCTTTTCTTTTCAAGGGTACATCTTTGATCTCTTTTTCCTTAAGTTTGTTCATACTCGTATCTATCTTTTTAGTAATTTCCTCAGTGTTGTTCTCGATCCTTAGGTAGAAACCAATGGATGTAAACATGTATTTGAAACATGTTATGATTGATGGTTGCAAGTGGTTGCAAGTGATTTGCTAGTGGTTGCTCGTGGATGCATATACAAACACTTTAGGTATTAGATCGGCTCAGTCACTTTCATATTGCATATGCATATATGTACATATATATGATTGAAACTTGATGTGTTATCATGTGGATGTTGCATTTGTATGAATGATTGTGCACTCATGTAAAAAGTATGATTAAGGAAGATTGCATACAATATGAACGCATGACACCGACATGACTTGCATTAAGGAGGTCAACTGAATCAGTAGACCACCTGATTTTGCATTAGATAGGGACATGTACACACACTATGCATATGATCATAAATCATTAGAAGTCTTTTAAGGACAATGGTCGCCTGTGTTTGATGGTTGAGTAAATGGACGATTGGATGGTAGGATATACGTTCTTCTTGACTTGAAGATTTCGAGGACGAAATCCTTTAAGGAGGGGAGAATGTAACACCGCGTGTTTTCGATAAACCTTAAAGTAACAAATTAAAGAATAATTAATTCTAAATATGAGAATTAAGGGAAACGGGTTACGCCATTGTGTTTTTCTCGGAATTCTAGTTGAGATAGATTCCGAGTTTGCGTGAATTGGACTTCGAATGAAGAAGTTATGGCCTTCTGAAGTTTCAAAAATTCAAATTTAAACACAGAAGAGGGCAGGAAAATTTCTTGCCGAGGACAGGTCGACCAGGAGGTCGACCCTAGTGTCGATCTATCCTACAGGTCGAACTAGGGGTCGACCTACCCCCACCCCCCCCCCCCCCCCCGATCTGAAAAGATGACGATTTCTGACTCCCTACTGAGTCATTAGGGCTGAGGTGTTATCCTATTTTGACTGGGTGGTCTTGATTACTTCTAGGGTTAATATGACGGCTATAAATTATTAAACCTTTATAAAAGCAACCTAACTCTCAACCCTAAATCACAAATATTCATACCAAGAGCCGCCATGTCGTCAATGGTGAACCTAGAATAGCCGTCATCTCTTTCAACTTAAAGGCAAGATTGAAGCTACGTCAAAATTAAATCTAATCTAATTCAACTAAGAAAATTCAACGATCTACATCAAAGGCGAGCAATTCAATTTCAGAATACAAATCCCAGAACTCAAGAATTCCTTTTTGTTTGTAAGTGTAGTTATCTTTCAGATGTGAATGAATTAAAGACATGGTTTGCAATGAATTG
Organism: Allium sativum; assembly: GCA_030737875.1. Classification (NCBI taxonomy): domain Eukaryota; kingdom Viridiplantae; phylum Streptophyta; class Magnoliopsida; order Asparagales; family Amaryllidaceae; genus Allium; species Allium sativum. The sequence goes on from CM060920.1 coordinate 599,614,817, forward strand.
TAAAACAGAATTGTATCAAGTTGTATGTGATGCCGATTTATGTTTATTCATGTCTATTCTATCGTATATGCCTATGAATTATTGTGGTCTATCGAACCTATTATGTTATGTGGAAATTGGTGAATAAACCTATGATGTTATGAAATTATCATATATATGTTTCGTGATATTATGATACATACAAGTTTTAGGCTAAGTTACGTCGTTTATGCCTAATTGTTTAGATCCATTATGCATACATGTTTAGATCTACGACCTTGTATAATTTTGTGATGATATCTATATGTTGTGTGTCAATTTAGAAATTATGTCATGTTTATGCAAGTTAAGTGATGCTATCATGTTATGAATACATGCAAGTTCATAGGTTAAAAACATGGTTATGTAAACCTATATGTTTAGATCTACAACTTTATATGTTAGAACCATATGCCTTTATGTTAGATCAATATTAGCATGATTCAATCCCTATGCAAGTTCACCACTACATGTCTAATTAGATTTTGGTAGTTCTTTGTAAAACTATTATTTTATGACTCATGTTGCATAGATCTCGTTTGCAAGTTCATAATTAAAAGTATATTATTCCAAGTTCATGTGACACATCGGTAGTTAGATCCATATTTTTGTATGATGTTGGAATGTTGCAAGTTCCTCTTTTTCCCCATTTTAGTTTATTAGTTAGGCTAAAATGTCAAGCCTAACATCCAATGTAATTTTGCGAACGTACAACGGAGGTAACGTTGGGGAAAACATGAGAACCTATACATAATTAACATATTTGGCTCATAACAATGTAAATGGTATGGCATTGAAATGGTATAATTTACTTACCAAAAATTATGAATTTGATTTAGAAGGATAGTGGTCCTGACAATAAATTGTTGGCTAATTTTCATATAAGCATAAAAGGATAAATATGTAAATTTAGAAAAGACGAAAATGCCTAACCCGAGGTTAGACTGACTTGTGGTGTAAAACTGCCCGGAACCGACCGGCACATCCAGTGACCACAACAATACCTGTCTAATGTAGGTGGTTAGTGCATTGAGACCAAAAAGGACCCGAGGTTAGACTGAGTTGTGGTGTAAAACTGCCCGGAACCGACCGACACATCCAGTGACCACAACAATACATGTATAATGTGAGTTGTTGGTGCTTTAATAAAGCTAAGTCAAGATTGGTAGGGTTAAGTCAATTAAGGAAACACTTAACCAATTAACCATGTTAACTAAACTGATGGGTGGGGTTAGGACACTTAACCAATTTAACATGTTGGCTGGAAAACCCTAGTAGCGGGGACCCATTTCAGTAGTAACCCACATATATGTATCATGGGACCCTGAACTAGGAAGGTTGGGGCATGATTGCTGGGCTGATTATAGGCGGTCAAAACAGCGGCGGGTGGTGCGTCAATGTAGGTTCCAATGGAGTACGGGCGTGCACGTACTCCGGAAAGGAAAAAGCAGACACTGGGCATCAGTAGTCATACACCGTGCACCTTGAATCGTGTCGGGTTGCCACCATAGGATTTGATGCACCCTGTTGTAGAACCAACACAGGTGTCTACAGTCAAGCGGGGGCCGAATGGCACACGTGATAAATGCATGCGAGTAGGAGCAGATCGATATAAGGGGATCATTTCACCAAGAACACGTGGTGCTAGTTGGACAAATATAAGTAGGTGCAGAGAATTAAACATGGGTGCGATGTATATTCGGTTTATCCTGCCTTATACAGTTTTATGTTAGTTTGCTGTTCTGGTACTGTCCTTTTTTCAGTTTATTCCTATCATGACCTTTTCCTTATTCATACACCGAAAAGTCACTAGACTTACTAAGACTTATGTCTGACCCATTTTTCTTTCGTCTTCTTTTCTTCTGTTTACCCCCCCTAACCCTCAGTTAGTCAGGGAGGGAATATCCTAGCTTAATTTGGACCGTTTTTCTTTCCATGCTTGAAGACTCTGTGATGTACGACTTGGAATCTCTTATCTTTGGCTATGCCTTTGGACACACTAGACTTGGGGATTTATGCAGTTTTATTTATGTTATATGCTTCTTTATGTTTTAATCAAGACAAAGATTATGATGAAATGTTTTGGAAGTTATGTTGAGACAATTTACTGCAATGATTTTTATATTGAACCACGTATGAAATAAATGTTTGTTTTCTGCTGCTTATATTTCTATCTTGTAAACTTTTTGTGTTTTTTACCTATAATGCTCCATCGAAGTTAATCCATTCCCTTTGTGAGTGACCTTAACGGAGGTGGGGTGTTTCATTAATCTTTCAAGTTCTACAAACACACAAACAATAAATCAAACTAATATTCGAATTACTACCACGACAACTGAAAATAGGAACACTAGTGATTTTGATGAAACTGCAAGTCTTCTAGGAGTTGTTTAAGACGTCCAATTTACTATTGGTAATTTTTTTTAATACACACTTTTAATAAGTTAATCCACCATTATACTTTAATAAGTTAATCCACAACTATTTTTGTAAGTTAATCCACGAGTGGATTAACTTAAAGATTTCATGTTTTTGTTTGAAAAAAAGGAAAACCAGCCATCCCTATAGAAGTTACAGAGCCACATGGAATATTTTCTTTTATTTTTTCACCTAGTTTAATATGTAAATATCAAATGTAAGTTTTCGTGCAATATTGCATATAGATCTTAGTTTTTTTGGAACTTCGGAGGATATTTTTTTATTCTTCTTAACGTTTTGCCTTTCCATTTCCAACTTGCTAATTTCCTCCATTTATAGTCAAAAAATATTGTTTATTTAAAGGTAGTTGGTTAATAAATTAGTTTCTTTAAAGTGTTATATCTACGACTTCAACTGTTTGTACATACTATCATATTTAGTTCAATTTCAAATTTTGTTCGCTTCCAATAAATTTCTTTATTTCCAAATTTTTCTACTCCTTATTTCAACATTTATGATCTGAGACCCTTAGATACAAAAATCTGGCACGGGGACTGAGAAGTGAGAACAAAAAATGATATGTGCTTGTAAATGTCCTTAATGGCCAGAATGTATTGTGAGAAAAATCTTCCTAAAGAAAGTAGGAAACCTAAAGTTAGAAGCAACATTCATAACTAATGATTGTACCGTCTATATAACATATAAAAATAGTGGAAGATGATCAAGTATGCCTATAAAAAAAATACAACAAATAAAATATTAATGGAGGAATATAACCAAGTTTCATGTTCCAAGTTAAATGTATATATAATGCGGTAAAATTTCCAACCTCCTTTTATATGGCTTATGCTAGAAGCTACACTCCTCCTATTGATATAATGGTGATATAAAAAAATAATACAATTTTGCATATGATTAATCAACTTCAAACTAAAAATAAACAAACTACTTATTGTTATTACGTTTAGTGATGTACTTCACTTAGATTTGGATTTAGACGTAGGATTTTAGAAATAAGAAATATACAAAGCAGAACTGAGAAGAAGAAAGATATTTGACGTATTTCAGGTGGATAAACTAATTAAAATTTAAATATTATTAAAAGTCAACAATTCTATTTTATAGGGTGAATTAAGTTATGAAAATTGTGGATTATAATAAAAATTACCTTTATTGTTTCAGCTTGTTCGCATATGTTATGCCATTTGGACACAGAGGTTCGTCATTCCATTCAGAAAAATTGCATCTGTGGGGATAATTGGAACAAAAAATAATTCGACGACCAATGTTTTCATCATCAGTTGTTACAACAATTTCAGCCATATATCCACAGTGGCAGCAAATTGGGTATGAGTTAACCTCTTGTTCAGGTGGGGTTGATTTAATCATGCGCGCTCAACCTCTAGTTGTGCAATGGGTTAATGAACAGATGTTCACCTACTCGTGGGACATACACAGGTCATTCGGTACTGGTTGAAGTCTGATTAGGTCAAGATTTGGGTATTCACGATCAAGCTCCTCGTAAAATTGTTCTTGATAGTTTATATTCCAGTCTATATCAGTGTGATCATTAGACTTTGGAACAGAGTGGTGGGGAATGCCAAAATTAGAGTTAAGAGATGACGACCATGAACGCATCGCTAAGAGAAATAGAGTTGAGAAGATAAAGTTGAGAATGAATCAGAATTATGAGAGAATAGATGGGTATATATACAGTTATTTAATCTTATCATACGTGCCCTATAACCAAAACATGTTGAAGTCTGCAGCAGTCCTTTCGATGTAGACGAAGAAACAATAGATATAATGTCCAAAAGCTTGTTAGGCATGCGGTTCGCAATCCACAGTTTACCACAGACATGTTGCATTTATTGCACCAATGAAATACGACTTAACTTTTTGCGACAACGCTTTGTGTACCGGACAGGAACTACAATAATTGTGCAACGGATTTGAAACTTCGAGCTTCCCTTGTTGATTCTACTCCACATGCTTCCAATCCTTACAGTTCACGAGGAGTACATGGAGAGCTATATATTACGACCTTATATTATCTTCAAGGTGGTTTGACATTGACGCTAACGATATCTTAGCATAATGCTAAAGGCACCTGTTTTATGCTTGGATTACCCCGTTCCTCGACTTCAGCCAATCAAAGTATGATTTGATTGGTGATTAACTGCTGATCAAAGTGTAGTTTTTCTAATTCAACAACATCCTTTAGAATGTAGGATGGTGTCTTTAATAGCACACTATGTAATAAATTGGTTAAAAAAATTAGTTTTTTGGCGTTACAATTGGTTTTTTTTGGTAGTATCAGTTATAAATTAGCAGGAAATTTTCATAATAAATGATTGGGTGTTGATGTCTCTTAAATTTTTCAATAATAGCACACACAGATCACACGGATTGGAGATCAAATCCTCTGTCCCCAAAATTCTTTATTCCCCTGTACCCAACCAATAAAAGCCTCCAATTTTCACATTTTTGCAATTAAGTCAAAGATAAAAAAGGGATTAATTGTAAAAGATGGAAATCCGGGGATCCTGATTGGTTGGCTATTGGAAGATAGGGAATTTGCGTACAGGGGATTTGCTTTGCAATGGATTGGGGCCCTTGTAAAAATGTACACTGTAGATTATACACGATAATCTCCGCCTACAAATACCATGCTACGTGCATGTATTTCTCATACACAACTCAGACACACATTTCATTGCGTTTAGAAGATAAATTGATCAGGAAAAATGATGCCATATCCTGGAGCTCAAGATGTAGCCACTGATGGAGCCAAAGAAGCTCCAAAATGGAAAGGCAAAGCCTACCCCTTGCTACCAAATACAAAGTCAGAGCATGCGTAGACCCTGCTATGAGACTTTATTAACCTGGACAAGATCATGCCATCGCTGTCAGTTTGTGAATTGGTAGAAGGTGAGGCAAATGCTCTAGGTTGTGGTTGCTACGTTAAAGGTATAATGCACCATGTGGAGCAGGAATTTTGGTCTAAGGAGAAGCTGGTGGCACTGGATGACAAGACCATGAGCTACAGTTATATTTTTATTAGGGCTTTTATAGGGTATGGGGATTACAAGGCTACCATGAAAATTGTGGAGGGATGTAAGCACAAAGGAAGCAGATTTGAGTGGTCTTTTCAGTGCAAGTAAATGGAAGGTATGACTGAATCTGCCTTCACCGGCATTATTCATCGTTGGACCACTGAGATTGGTCGGAAAATTGAGGAGCTTTGCAGTGCTTGAATATGAATGTCGGTTTATGTTGTGATGCACTATGTGTGTATTGATCCCTACCTTGTGATGTAATAAGATAACTTAATATGTTATCTGCATGTAATAAGTAAGCCAGAGTGGTGTTGCATTCTCATCTCGATAAAAAGTATTTGCTTTTTGCATGTTCTAATCAATGTTTTTATAAACCGACCGTGAGTCAAACCGTGAAAACTCAGAGTTCAAGGTTTTGAAGGTCTGACCGGTCAAACCGTAACGAACCGCACATGCTTGTTAATAGTTAAAATGTAAATAATCAAGTTTTATGTGTAATCAAACAAATGAGTAATAAAGCTTTAAATTCATCTATTTATTCACTAACATTAATAGATTGCGTGATATAATTAAATAGCAAGGGCATAAGCAAACACATATGTTTATTAGAACGAAATGGTAAAGTTTACAGTTTAGATGTTAGAAAAGTCATAAATTTTAAAATATTTTAGTTGTTATTTTCAAAACAATACAAACGATAAAAAATTTAGAGAGAATTACACAATTAGAAGTAGGGAAAAATAAATAACTGTGGTTTAACCCTATAAAATGGATGGTTGAACCGTTGGTTTAAAGGTCCGACCAGGGTTCATGCATGAATGAGTTCTGATTGAGTTCCACGCCGTGATAGTCCCAGTTATAGGGTTATTCGCGGTCGAACCGTGGCAGGGTCGGACTATGAAAGCATTGGTTCTAATGCATATCAAATAACCTTATCCACTAGAATACTTTTTTTTCTCACATGATTCGGCAACAAAAATGAAACTGAAGAAAAAAGTAAAAACCAATTAAATGCATATATTTCAAAATTATATTCATTCATATGAATTCCTAACCAAATGCCATTTGAAAATAACATTTTCATATTTGTGTTGAACTCGAACTCTCATCCCCTGATCGAAGTCATATGGTGGCTAGTGAGCAGTCAATGTTGCTATCATCCAGGAAAGGATCCCTAGGTCCAATCATGGCCTGTGGTGCTTCAAATTGACACATAATGCTAGGCACCAAAATATGCTAAGCTCCTCAGGGAGTGCACCGCAGGATGTATGTCATCCATCGCGTCATAAAAGTGATGGGTAGTTTGTAGTATTAGGATCATTAGTTGCTCTTTGGCATGGAATAATGTCCGGACTATTCCACATAACCGTCATTCGGGACTCCGCCGATTGGACAGGTTTAAGCCATATAAATCAAATGATTACTACTCGTTCAGGAGCAGCGCCAGTTGCATTGGTGAAATCTATACACCATTGGAACTTTATGAGACAATAATTTACCTGTATACTATTATAGCCATCATGATGAATCTTTTCCATAGCTTCTCACATTAAATATCATTAGTAAATAGGTGCTATGGCTCTGGGAAGAATCTCAATCATTGCCAATTTGCTGTCGATATCCTCAGACTATCTATTGAATCTCAATTGATAAACCTTAATGAATATTGTAGGATAAAATGTACTTCGAGCCGAAGGCGAGCCGTGCTCCTAGCCGAAGGCAAGCCGTCAGCGGGTCTGGGTGCAGCGCCGGTGGGAGTCGGGTCCCCACAGTCCCGGCGACGATCGACCTCTGTTCATCATCACTATTCTGGGTTGCGGTTCGCTCACTTTCTCCAGGTCGGTTCGTGGAGACCACTTCGGGTCGGCTCGTGAACCATATATATCTCCGGATCGCCATTGTCTTCAGGGTCGTGGTTCGCAAGTCCATTCAGTTCGTGGTCCAGCTTGGCAATCGGGATCATGTGTTGTGGTTCGTCATTAGGTCGGGACGTGGGTATGCCGTCAGGGCGGTTCGAAGCAATGCCCCTTGTTGGATCGTGATGACATCATTGGGTCATGTTTTTAAGTATGCTTCCATGAGCTGATTGGATATGTCTTCACGAGCAGGCAACGTTCCACGAGCCCTCATCATGAGACAGTTCCATGACCCTTCATCACGAGCCAGTTCCACGGCCCTTTATCACGAGCCCTTCAACCAGCTCCTGCAAACCATCTGTTCGCTCCTCATTCGCTTGGAAAGTTTGTGATTCCTTACTTCTTTTAGGAGCCGTGAAGTTCTGATTTTACTGAAATCACTAAGATCTTCAAAAATGGTAGGAATGCAGATTAACTTCTTAGGATTTAGAAATCCAAATAGTAGAACAACAATCCGTTAGGCTGAGAATTCAATTCTCAGTGAAAGGCCCCAAAATATTAGACTAAAAAATGGTTCGAACACCCAAATCATTATATTCCGAGCATATAATATGAAGAAATAACTGAAAAATAAGAGAAAAAGCAAAGAAACAGGAATTTTATAGTGGTTCGGTGTTAACGAGCCTACATCCACTTCATATTTTCTCATTTCATTCGAAGATTACAATTAAAATGAATTTTGCCTCTCAATCACTCGAATTCAATGAATAATTCTCTCCGAATCCATTGAATTTTACTAAATAAGATGGTGATTATCTATGGAGAAGTGTTAGCCATGGAAGCCATGGATGTTGAGATGTCAAAAGTCCCTTTAAAATCCTTCTAATGGTGTATTTATAGCAGTAGGAGAGCTTCTGGGAGGACCAGTTTGTGATGTGGCACGTGGCACCCGATCCGGGAAAGTAGGAGAGCAAGTAGCCTTAAGAGTAAGTCACAATTATGTGTAGAAGCAGGTTCGGTCCAGGCGTTTCGTGGCCATAGTGTGCATCGCGAACTGGGTCGTGGTCAAGGGGGGCACCACGAGTGGGTCATGGTCTGAGGGTTGTGAACCATATATGCCCCCACGAGCCGAGGAGGGGGCGAGCCGGTGTCATGGTCTGAGTTTTCGATGCTAGTTTACACCCATTCACGGAAATGAGCATAACTTCCAAACCGTAAGTCCGATTGAGTCAATCAAAATCTCTACCAGAGGCTAATTCAGAGGGCTACAAGTATTTGATGTTTTTAGTCCTAAATGAGGAAGTTCATAGGAGTTTCGGGCCGGTTTTACCATATTCTGCCACTCCATCCGAGCGATAGCTAATCAATGAATGTTCATATTCAAATCCTTTGCTTGGGGTAGCTTGGTCACAAAGCAGGCTAATAATTAAAAATATTAATAATTTGTGTAAAATCATAATAAATGATTGGGAAAGAATTTTGGATGAAAAATTGCACATTTGTAAAGATAAAAATATATTTTTATCAAAATGAACTAGTTATGAACTAGAATTATAATCCGATATTTTTAAATAAATAAATTGTATTTGAAACGGTTTTAAAAAAACCAGAATTTCCAATATATGAATTGGAATGGATTTGAACCGAAATTATCTTCGGATTATTTTGATATTGGATTTCGTGATTATAAGGATATTGTGGAGGAATTTGGAAGATATATATATCGTTATTCCCAATACGATATTTGTTGATTTTAAAATTTGATATTGAATATAAGCCGATTCAGAGCCTTGTATTTAGTATTGAATTGGATTTTGGGTTTCTACTGAATGATGTCTTAAATAACAATGTTCATAAACCCAGCTGAGAAAAAAATAAATCTTTAATTAAGATTTAGTGAAGTTTTCCAATTAATTAATATTTAATTGGAATTGAATAAAAGAATTGGATTTTGGGTTTGCCGTGAATGGTGTCTTAAATAGCACTGTTCTTAAACCCCGTGTGAAAAGAATAAATCTTTTAATTAAGATTATTAGGGTTTCCAGCTAATTAACATTTAATTGGAATAAAATGGGATGTGAATTGGGTTTATTGTGAACTTTGGTTTTAACAACATTCGTTCTTTAAGCCGATTTACAGTGAAATGTGATTTGGAATTTATAAACTTTTTATTTAGATTTAACGGGAATTTTCCAAAGTAGAAATTTCCAATTTAATATATTAAATTGGAATTTAATGGAATTCGATTTGGCAATAATCGAAGTAAGCTTCTGTGGAGGGAGACTGTTAATATATATGGAATTTAAAAGGCTTTGTCGTTATTCCATTTATATTATTAGTCGGATACGGAAATTAATATCGATTATATATTGATCTATTTTCCGTGAATATTCCATAATTAATGGAATGTGATTTGCGTTTATCGTGAACTGTGTTTTAAATGACATTAGTTCTTTAACCCAGTTAAAGACAGGATTACATGTCGATCATTGTATTTCGTACCATATGGTTGATCTTTGCTGAATATAAATCTGTTTGGTGGCGGAGAACTTATTCTGTTGCTTAACACCCTTCTCTAAGACGTACGAGCTTAGAGGTTATATATAGGCAGAAATCAATAGTACGGTGTAGATTGTCGATGCGGCATGTTTGATTTTCCAAAGTTAAATAATCATTAATATTGATTTTTGGGAAGATTATAACCAAGTGGAGTTTTGATGAATCTTTAATTAGATTGAAATGTGAATGTGATAATTTAAATTATCAATTTGGGAAATGATCGAGAGTGAAGTATCACCAGTTTTGCTCCAAGCGATAGTTAAATCTTTAATTAGATTTGAACGGGAAAAGGTAATTAGTTTTACTGATAACACTGTAGTGTTAGATATGAAGCATTACCAGTTTTGCTTCATGGGGTGAATAGGTTTGGATTGGAAAATAAAATAAATTATTGCTTCGGCAAGGATCGCTAATCCCGACAAGTTTGGAAAACCTTAATAATGTTTGAATTGATATCCAAAGTAAGATTAAAGAATAAATTTAAAGAATTTATCTTTGATAAAATTAATGGGAATCTTTCCCTGAAAATGTGAATATTTAAATAAAAGAATATTCTGAATTGGAATGAGGCGTATGTTGTGTTTTATAGCACTTGTTTATAATATACGCGAGTTACTCGGAAAGGCCGGGTTTATACCCATTCTGAATAACTGATTCGACGATAAGTCGACGATGAAGACGGTGGTTGAATACCAGAGGTCTTCACATCATTTGGATGATTACTGATGTCTTGATTGGGCTGTACACCCAAGACGAGATAATAAGTGGTGATCGTCCAGACGTACTTGGAGATTGATCGGATATGCGAGGACCTCTCTCCTGTATTGGACATATTGGACGAGGAATAAGGTGCCTCCGGTTTCGTTCAGACCCATAACGAACTTGTAAATAGATGTGTGTCTGGCATTGGATTTAATTCTGTGTTGATTGATCTCTATTAAATATATATATCTGTTTGGCGGCAGAAAATTTATTCTCTTGCTTAACGCCCTCTCTGACACGTACGAGCTCAGAGATTATATATCGATGGACATCAGTCGCATGGTGTGAATTGCATTTGTTGCATGCTGAGATGCAAACGATCAAGGCTTTTGTTGAAAAGCAGAGTCTTGTGGTTGGTGATCAAAGCAAGGCTTTAATATAGCATAGCTTTGTGTATAGCATTAATTCGCGAGCCTCACACCTCGGTATGAGTTAAAAACGGGATAAGGGACCGTTAGGAGAACATGACGTTTCTTTCTAGCTATGGGTGGTGTCATGGTATGGAGCGCAGTCATTTATATACTTTTTACCTATGTGGATGATGATTGATACATTTATATTTGAAGTTTTTTTATACACTATGCACTTATAATAGTATCAAATGATTTGTTTTAAACGTAGCAAGCATGTTTGGATGATATAAGGGAAAACCCTATCCTCCGGCTTGCGTTGCATTGTGTGATGGGGCCTGGGTCTTATAATAGCTTCATTTTTCCAAAAAGCATTACGTTGTTTGTTTTATGCACTGGTATTCTTGGCAGTAAACCCGTTCCGTGATATACGGCGTGGTCCCTTGATTTACTTTTAAATTAATAGAATTAACAACTGTTTTTAAGTTCTCACACCAGTCATATGACTGACCTGGAGTTTATTGTTTTAACCGAAACTCTGGGTGCCCCTATTTTCCCCACGGGCAGCTAGTAGTTTTGGTTTTTGCAGATATTATATTCACAGGATCCTGTTTTACAGCTGGAGCTATGTACGGAATGATCGGTATCCGTGTATTTCTTTCAGTTATGTTTTGTATTATTTTCCGCCATACAATAATTTGTAAATCTCTGATATTTATCAAATGTAAATTATTTGTTCCTACTCTGTATATTCTTGTACTCTGATGTACACTATTGTAATAAGCAATGAAATGTTCTCCTGTTTTTGTTCTGATTTGTTGTGTTCTCAACTCAATCCGGGCTTTCCCATAAGGGTGAGTTTGGGTCGTTTCAAGCTCCTTTTCCTGCTCTGGCTTATTATTATGACAGTTAAGTTTTGTGATTCGATCAACATTAAGTTAAAAGTTTATGCCCTGATATGCTTACAATTAATGAAACAATTCAAACTCATCGAGGAAACTAATCCTAAATTTGGACTAACTGACAAACTTTCGAGTCCTACTTTGTTGATTAAAAGTGAGGATGACACTGATACAAACAACATTACCGACTGTTTGAAATTAGCTCTGATTCTCTCGACTTAAGAGGGAGTATGAAATTACGAACGACTGTCAATGGTGCACCCCGACAAAAGACCGCTCGATCCTTAGAAATCTAACCCTCAATGACTAGAGGAAGATTATAAAAGACCAAGGATACTCCTACTTAGGAACATTCATGTGACGGGCCGCCCCGCACCAACCGACATTTACTCCAAAGGTGCGCTGTACACATGTCCAGTTAGCACGGAATGGGTCGTGAGAAGGAAAGGGAAGAAGAAAATGAACATATAAAGAACATGTAGAATGTCTCACAGCGCATAGAACAAAATATAATAATAACATACTTGACATAAAATAGGAGAGACAGTGCATAAGCTGAAAATCAGAACTAAACATCATAGCAGCGGAAATCCAAAATATAGCTTATTACAACTTTCAAACTATCTCAAAGCAAAAGTAAGATAAAGGAGGTACACTACTAATGCCCAAGTAGCGACCACCAACGACACAGGGAGAATGTGTATATATATATCATACGTGGAAGCCTCCTGCCCGCCTCCGAATCAGCTACTCGCGCATCACCAGCTAACCTGTCTCTAGTCTGCTCGTGTGAGCACCCAGAGTAATAAGAGGAGACATAAAACTCTGGGTCAGACATAAAGCCTGGTATGAGCGATAAGCATCTAAAGTGAACAATAACAGGTAGACTAAAACATACCTGAACCTGGACCTGCAACCAAAGAGTTAGCACTACATACTGTACAACACTCTAAGGTACCATATCAAACAGTGTAAAGATACGGAGGTGGGGGGAGGTGTGCATGTCATAGGGATGGAAAACAATCAAACATAGCATCCATCCTCACATCTCTCACTCAGTGCGTAAAGCATACGATATTCACCACTTCGATCACCCAACATACCTTGCTACGATCACTCTGCCCCATGAAGTCATAAATGGCTTCACTGCACTGATAATGTAGCCACTAATCCTTTGCTATGTCCACTTTGCCCCATGGAGTCACAAGAACCCCACTGCACTGGCTCATAGCCTTACCAATCCTTACTATGTCCACTTGCCCCATGGAGTTATTCACCCCATCTGCGCTGGCTCATAGTCTTACTACGCATCACCTTGCCCCTCAGGTCATAATGACCCTACTGCACTGATAACGTAGTCTTGCTACCATCACCTTGCCCCTCAGGTCATAATGACCCTACTGCACTGATATGTAGCCCATCATTCATTCTTAGTGGTGAATCGAAATTATGAACGTCGACAACTCCTTAGCACACGTCCCGCAGCAAAGTCCAACCATGAAGTGAACTCATCGGTTCCCAACTGGTTCCGGGATCCTGAGCTCTAACTTCCGTTTGGACTACCTTTGCATCTCGGGTTATTGGTCATCACCATCAAATCAGATCGGATTGGCCTTCATCATTCTTCATCGGATCGGATCGGCCTCATTTGGTTCGGAGTCCAGCTTTCCTCGTCACCACGGTTTGGATCGAGTCACGCCATCAGCTCGTGGTCATCCAGTCGGATCGTGTCGTGCTCACCCTTCGGATCGGGTCGTGGCATCCATTCAGATCGGGTCGTGGTCACCCAGTCGGATCGGGTCGGGGTCCCTCCTCCTCGTCAGTTCGTGTTTCCCCCACTGGTCGGGTCGGGTCTGGTGCATCTTCCAAGGTCGTCAGCTCATGAGCTTCTGAAGTGGATCGGGTCGTGCTCCTCCCTTCGGATCGTGGCGCTTCATCCAGCTGGATCGGATCGTGGAGAGGATTCGCGATCGAGGGTGGCCGTACGAATCGTTGTCTTCGGATCGGATCGCCCCCTATGCCCACCGATCCGGTCCGGTTCGGGTAGTTTCCTGCAGTTCTTCCAGCGAACAGTTTACGCCTCTCGACGGCGTTTTCGACCATTCTAACTATTGAAATCAATCACAAAGCATTTCATACAGTCATAGCAACATGCATAATCAACCACAAACATCAAAACATCAACATGATAGGTTAAAATGGATCAAACATACCCAAAACCCCATATTTCCCCTTAAGCATGTTTAGGTGAAACTAATAATAGGGTTAGCAAAACTTAACAAATTAACCCAAATTCATATCAGAGGTCTAAAACATCATTCCGAATTTTATAAACATTTTTCCAGAATTTTATCATGTTTAAATTCGCTAATTAACACTATTCACCCCTAATTAGCCATAATTAGTGCAAAACTATGCAAATCACTCACCTTAGCCACAAATAAACTAAGATCTGAAATAATTCTCTGATTTGATGTGAATCTCAATGCCAAACAGCAGCTCCTATGTTGCTTTGGTGAAGATCTTCCTTGACTAGGGGTTGCTAAGCCAAATTCTTGACCAAAAGATGATTTGGAGGTGATTTAGAGGTTGGAGGCCATTTTTAGGGATCCTTGGTGATAAGTGGAGGCTAGAAAACTGAAATGGAATGATTCTCCATCTCATTTCAGCCCTCCCATAACCCTAATCCCGAAATGGGTTATGGGCCTACTCACTAATCACCCGATTTGGCCTGGTTAAGCAGTTTTTCACCCTCCAAACCTTATTTCAGCCATATCTCCCAAACGGTAAGTCCGTTTGGCTATTATGACCACTCTACGGAAAGGTAAACCATCAAACGAATCCAATGGAAGTGGTTTCAGGTCAAAATTCCTTTCCAATCAAAAGTTATGGCCAAAACAGTACCAACTAGGGGCAAAACGGTCATTTAAAAATCGACAAAAATCATGAACATGGGAAATGACTCTAATAGATGTTTCCCAAAGTTACATGACCATACGACCTCATACGGGAAAGAAATAAATATTCTACAATCCTATGATGTGTAGAATACGGGTCGTTACACTCTCCCCCCCTTAAGAAATTTCGCCCCCGAAATTCCCTAATCCAAACACACACAAAGGTTCCCGTATGCCTATCAACCATAAAACAATCATCAAACATGCAAAACAAGTAAAATAAGTCTATCCTAGCATGTGGAATAACTAAATCGCAAAGTAAATCTTACCAGGCAAAGAGTTCTGGATACGCCTTCCTAATGCTCTCCTCTGTCTCCCAAGTACAATCATTCTCGTCCTCGCCCCCACTGAACCTTGACTAGCTTCACCGCCTTCCTTCGAAGTTGCTTCGTATCGTGCCCCACAATACGAATCGGCTTGCGGCTCCCAACCGCCTCGGGTTCTACTTCGAAGTCCTCTAACTGTTCAGGTGAAATAGTCATATCGGAGTCGTGAACGAACTTCCTTAGTTGGGAAACATGAAACACATTGTGAACTCCCGCCATCTTCTCTGGTAAGCCAACTCTATATGCCAAATTCCCGACTAATTCAAGAACAGGGAATGGGCCAACAAATCTTGGTGCTAATTTGCCTCTCCTGCCAAATCGTATCACGCTCTTCAATGGAGAGATCTTGACAAACACCAAGTCACCAACGGAGAATTTCAAGTCTCTTCTCCTCTTATCAGCATAACTCTTCTGCCTATCTTGGGCAGCTTTCATTCGTTGCTGAATGATCCTGATCTTATCGGAAGTTTCCCTCACCACATCTGGTCCAAGCACAAACTTCTCGCCAGTCTCTATCCAACATGATGGTGAGTTGCACGGTCTTCCATACAAAGCTTCATATGGAGCCATAACGATACTGGATTGGTAGCTATTATTATATGCAAACTCTACTAGATGCAAATGGTCATCCCATGATCCACCAAAATCCAATATACAAGCTCTCAAGAGATCTTCCAATATACGATTCACCCTCTCCGTCTGACCGTCGGTCTGAGGATGATATGTGGTACTGAGATGTAATCCTGACCCTAGAGCCTCTTGTAAGCTCTTCCAAAACCCACTAGTGAACAACGGGTCTCGGTCACTCACAATGCTTTTAGGTACTCCATGAAATCTCACTACCCACTTCATATACAATTCTGCCAACTTGGCTGCCGTTCTGGTCGATTTGATTGGTATGAATCTTGCGCTTTTAGTCAATCGATCCACAATTACCCAAATGCTATCATGTCCCGATCTAGTCCTTGGTAAACCATCTATGAAATCCATCGAGACTTGCTCCCATTTCCATTCGGGAATTTCTAATGGTTGCAATAAACCACTAGGCTTCTTTTGCTCGGCTTTAACTAGCTGGCAATTCATGCATTTGGATATAAACTTCCCAACGTCTCTTTTCATCCCTTCCCAGTAGTAAGTCTATCTCATGTCTCGATACATCTTATTACCACCGTGATGTATAGTCAATTTTGAGTGATGACATTCTCTAAGCACTTCATCTCTCAAACCATTCACGTTTGGCACAACTAGTCTTCCATTCCTTCTAAGCCATCCATCTCGATCAAGCCCATACACATTCATCTCCTCACCGTTGATGTTCATCTCTAACTTGGAGATGATTTCTAAAAGATTAGGATCTTCCCTCTAACTAGAACCAATCCGCTCTATCAAAGTGGGTTTGATCATCAAACTAGCTAGCATGACTGGATCCAATTCGCACTTTGGTCTGAAATCAAACCCCGCGATATACTCCAGTTGCTTCCATTCAAGAAACATTGCCCCTAAGCTGGCATGTCTCCTACTCAAGGCATCGGCTACCGCGTTACCCTTCCCAGGTGTGTATGCGATATCAAAATCATACGAAGCCAAGAACTCTAACCATCTTTGCTGACGGAGATTCAGATCTTTCTGAGAGAAGAGATACTTCAACGATTTATGATCGGTAAACAACTCAAATCTTTCTCCCAAGAGATAGTGTCTCCACATCTTCAGCGCAAATACAATCGCTGCCAATTCCAAATCATGGGTCGGATACTTCTTTTCATGCGGCTTTAGCTGTCGACTAGCATAAGCAACAACCCTACCTTCTTGCATCAATACAGCACCCAGTCCGGTACCACAAGCGTCCGTGTATACCGTCATCTCTTCATTCCCTTTAGGAATGACCAACACTGGCGCACGCGTCAACTTCTCCTTTAGACTTTTGAAGGCATCCTCACTCACTCCGTCCCAGACGAAGGACTGATTCTTCTTAGTCAATTGAGTCAACGGTGCTGCTACCTTGGAGAAGTCCTGGATAAACTTACGATAATATCCAGCTAATCCCAAGAAACTTCTTACATCTGTTGCATTCTTGGGTGTAGGCCAATCCTGTACCGTAGCCACCTTTGCAGGATCCACGGCAATACCACTCTCTGTAACAACATGACCCAAGAATCTTACTTCCCTTCTCCAAAAATGACAGTTAGAGAATTTCGCTTTCAATTGGTGTTTCCTCAACACCTCCATCACTGTCCTCAAGTGTCCCTTGTGTTCCTCCCCTGTCCTTGAATAAACAAGGATATCATCCACGAACACAAGAACAAACTTATTCAACTGATCTCTGAATACTCGATTCATAAGATCCACAAAATAGGCTGGTGCATTGGTCAGCCCAAATGGCATGACCAACCACTCATAAAATCCAGACGGCGTCCTAAATGTCGTTTTCGGAACACTCTCATCTTCTACTCGAAGCTGATGAAATCCTGTCGCGAGGTCCAACTGGGAGAACACTCTTGCTCCTTCCAGTTGATCAAACAAATCATCTATCCGCGGTAGAGGATACTTATTCTTCCTCGTCACCTTATTCAACTCGCGATAGTCCACACACAAACGAAGGGAACCATCTGCCTTAGTGGCAAACACAACTGGTGCTCCCCACTCAGAGACACTCCTTCTAATAAATCCCTTCTTCAAAAGATTGCTGACTTGCACCCCGAGCTCTCGCTGCTCCCTTGGTGCCATACGACGAAGTGGCATTACTATAGGTCTGGCATCTTTCACTAAATCAATACGGAACTCAATCTCTCGGTGTGGTGGACGCCCGGTCACCTCCTCGAAGACGTCCGGATACTGGCCAACCACGGGCACATCTGACAACTCATCCTGCGGGATGTCGAGGGAATTTACAAAACTAGCCATAACCCCATCACTAGGTAGACTACCAAACACTACCCTCCGCCCATCATCCGCCCTCACTGTCACCAAAAAGCCCTCACAGTCTACCACCACCCCGTATCTTTGGAGCCAATCAACTCCCAATATAATGTCATACCCAGTAAAGCCCAAAACAAAGCAATCACATACAAACATACATCCATGACTCGATAAGACCAAATTCCTGCAAATAATACTAAGGCTAGTCGAACCACCAATCGGGTTCGTCACAACCAATGGTCTATCGACTATCTCGGGTTCCAGTCCCAACCTATCTACCAGGTCACCAGATATGAAGGAACGGGAAGCCCCGGTATCAAACAAAACTCGAACTGGTATATCATAAATAGAAAGCATACCTTGAATAACAACATTCTTTCCTTTCTCCGCCGCAGTTGGGGCATTCGACGAAGAAGGAACAGCATCAATAGCATATGCTTTCACAATCTGCTTCTCCTTAAGAGGTTGCGGACACTTGTCCTTGAAATGTCCCACTTGACCACAGTTGAAGCACTTCTTATCCGCTGGCTTGGCCCAACAATCTTTAGCATAATGGCCCTTCTTACCACAGCTGAAGCACTCAACATCCTTCTTGCTCTTTTTCTGGCCACCCTTAGATTGGTCCTGCTTCCTCTTATTCTGAGAGTTATTCTTGCCTCCACCGCCTGTTTGCGGCTTTGGCCCCTCTGCAGATGCAGCCTCAGTCTTTGACTTAGGGTAAAGACTCTCTGATCTCAAAGATTTCCCCACGATCGATTCAAAAGTCTCATCGATGTGATTAATAAGCCTTTCCCCCAAGTACCCATCCAAATCAGTAATGAACTTCTCATTCTTCTTCTCAGGAGTATCAGTGAGAGACAGTCCATACTTCGACAAAGTGTCAAACTCAGCAATATAATCAGAAACTGCCCTCCCATTCTGCTTGAGTTCCAAGAACCTCTTGAACAGCACTGACTTCTGGGCAGCTGGAATAAACTTCTCGCTAAAGCGAGCCTTGAACTGATCCCAAGTAACCTGATCCTCTGGAGTAGCTGTTCTAATGGCATTCCACCAATTCATCGCTCGCCCTTGCAGCTGACCAGACGCTAGCCTTCTCTTCATCGTATCCTCAAGACCCAAGTCATCAAAGATACGATCATAGCTATCCATCCAATCTTGAACATCTGTGGCCGACTTCGTCCCATGGAACGACTTCCCACCAAGATTAGTGTAATCCTTGCACAACTTGGCGAAATCGACCCTAGGCGCCTGCACTACTGGGCCAACACCAACCCCGGGATTGGGAACTGCCCCTTGAACTTCTCTAAGCATGTCTCTCATGAGGTTAGTAAACATTGCCCTCATGTCAGCGGCATTCCCTTGGTTGGTCCCTCTACTAGCACCCCTCGTGTCTCGTCTCATCGTCAATCTGAAAAAGGGAAACGATTAACGACCCCATAGTGGTGCTAGTGCAGTGCGACTTCATTCTTATACTACTAATAGTATATATATATATATACATAGCTTTTGAAAACCAAAGTAATCACAAATACGCGCTCTCATATACGTACTTACTCTCCCTAGTGTCTTTCCCTAGGTTAACTACGCAACCTAGAGCTCTGATACCAAGTGTGACGGCCCGCCCCGCACCAACCGACATTTACTCCAAAGGTGCGCTGTACACATGTCCAGTTAGCACGGAATGGGTCGTGAGAAGGAAAGGGAGGAAGAAAATGGACATACAAAGAACCTGTAGAATGTCTCACAGCGCATAGAACAAAATATAATAATAACATACTTGACATAAAACAGGAGAGACAGTGCATAAGCTGAAAATCAGAACTAAACATCATAGCAGCGGAAATCCAAAATACAGCTTATTACAACTTTCAAACTGTCTCAAAGCAAAAGTAAGATAAAGGAGGTACACTACTAATGCCCAAGTAGCGACCACCAACGACACAGGGAGAATGTGTATATATATATCATACGTGGAAGCCTCCTGCCCGCCTCCGAATCAGCTACTCGCGCATCACCAGCTAACCTGTCTCTAGTCTGCTCGTGTGAGCACCCAGAGTAATAAGAGGAGACATAAAACTCTGGGTCAGACATAAAGCCTGGTATGAGCGATAAGCATCTAAAGTGAACAATAACAGGTAGACTAAAACATACCTGAACCTGGACCTTCAACCAAAGAGTTAGCACTACATACTGTACAACACTCTAAGGTACCATATCAAACAGTGTAAAGATACGGAGGTGGGGGAGGTGTGCATGTCATAGGGGTGGCAAACAATCAAACATAGCATCCATCCTCACATCTCTCACTCAGTGCGTAAAGCATACGATATTCACCACTTCGATCACCCAACATACCTTGCTACGATCACTCTGCCCCATGAAGTCATAAATGGCTTCACTGCACTGATAACGTAGCCACTAATCCTTTGCTATGTCCACTTTGCCCCATGGAGTCACAAGAACCCCACTGCACTGGCTCATAGCCTTACCAATCCTTACTATGTCCACTTGCCCCATGGAGTTATTCACCCCATCTGCGCTGGCTCATAGTCTTACTACGCATCACCGTGACCCTCAGGTCATAATGACCCTACTGCACTGATAACGTAGTCTTGCTACCATCACCTTGCCCCTCAGGTCATAATCACCCTACTACACTGATAGTAGCCCATCATTCATTCTTAGTGGTGAATCGAAGTTATGAACGTCGACAACTCCTTAGCACACGTCCCGCAGCAAAGTCCAACCATGAAGTGAACTCATCGGTTCCCAACTGGTTCCGGGATCCTGAGCTCTAACTTCCATTTGGACTACCTTTGCATCTCGGGTTATTGGTCATCACCATCAAATCGGATCGGATCGGCCTTCATCATTCTTCATCGGATCGGATCGGCCTCATCTGGTTCGGAGTCTAGCTTTCCTCGTCACCACGGTTTGGATCGAGTCACGCCATCAGCTCGTGCTCACCCAGTCGGATCGTGTCGTGCTCACCCTTCGGATCGGGTCGTGGCATCCATTCCGATCGGGTCGTGGTCACCCAGTCGGATCGGGTCGGGGTTCCTCCTCCTCGTCAGTTCGTGTTTCCCCCACTGGTCGGGTCGGGTCTGGTGAATCTTCCCAGGTCGTCAGCTCATGAGCTTCTGAAGTGGATCGGGTCGTGCTCCTCCCTTCGGATCGTGGCGCTTCATCCAGCTGGATCGGATCGTGGAGAGGATTCGCGATCGGGGGTGGCCATACGGATCGTTGTCTTCGGATCGGATCGCCCCCTATGCCCACCGATCCGGTCCGGTTCGGGTAGTTTCCAGCAGTTCTTCCAGCGAACAGTTTACGCCTCTCGACGGCGTTTTCGACCATTCTAACTATTGAAATCAATCACAAAGCATTTCATACAGTCATAGCAACATGCATAATCAACCACAAACATCAAAACATCAACATTATAGGTTAAAATGGATCAAACATACCCAAAACCCCATATTTCCCCTTAAGCATGTTTAGGTGAAACTAATAATAGGGTTAGCAAAACTTAACCAAATTAACCCAAATTCATATCAGAGGTCTAAAACATCATTCCGAATTTTATAAACATTTTTCCAGAATTTTATCATGTTTAAATTCGCTAATTAACACTAATCACCCCTAATTAGCCATAATTAGTGCAAAACTATGCAAATCACTCACCTTAGCCACAAATAAACTAAGATCTGAAATAATTCTCTGATTTGATGTGAATCTCAATGCCAAACATCAGCTCCTATGTTGCTTTGGTGAAGATCTTCCTTGATTAGACGTTGCTAAGCAAAATTCTTGACCAAAAAATGATTTGGAGGTGATTTAGAGGTTGGTGGCCATTTTTAGGGATCCTTGGTGATAAGTGGACGCTAGAAAACTGAAATGGAATGATTCTCCATCTCATTTCAGCCCTCCCATAACCCTAATCCCGAAATGGGTTATGGGCCTACTCACTAATCACCCGATTTGGCCCGGTTAAGCAGTTTTCACCCTCCAAACCTTATTTCAGCCATATCTCCCAAACGGTAAGTCCATTTGGCTATTATGACCACTCTATGGAAAGTTAAACCATCAAACGAATCTGAAGGAAGTGGTTTCACATCAAAATTCCTTTCCAATCAAAAGTTATGGCCAAAACAGTACCAACTAGGGGCAAAACGGTCATTTAAAAATCGACAAAAATCATGAACATGGGAAATGACTATAATAGATGTTTCCCAAAGTTACATGACCATACGACCTCATACGGGAAAGAAATAAATATTCTACAATCCTATGATGTGTAGAATACGGGTCGTTACAATTCAACTCCCAGATCAGGATGAATCGATCCTAAGTACGACTGGTGGACTTAATGGTCGAACCGACCCCCCCACGACACCAAGGACAAAAGGGTCGGCAAGTAAACTTCGGAAGTTAGCATAAATTGGGAATGCTATCGTTACTCCCATTACAACACATTATTGAAAAATATTTAGAAAAAACACATAGTTCAACCACCATTGAAATCACGTGCTTAAAAATATATTATTACATGGAGTTACAACTAAACATGGTCCACTAAAGTACAAGACTTGATAACAAAAATGCGAGTGCCACACTCGCATGAAACTTCCAAAGGGCCTAAAATGAAATTCTAACGAAAAGATTCTAGAATGGAGGTGGTATATCCCCACACTCGATCATATCTTCCAACTGCTTCTGCCTAACCATCTTCAGTGCTTCTTCGGTGGTCAACCTAGACTTCGATCCCTTAAGTGTGTTACCAAAGGAACCTTAGCGACTAGGAACTGTTGTTGCACCTTGTCTCTTTTTGCTCGGGCTAGTCAATTCTACAAAAGGAGGAATGTCAACTGATGAAAGCATGATCTGAGGAACAACCTTGAGGGGAGGGATATTCAGAGGTTCATCAAGTTGTTCGGACTTCAAAAATAAAACATCTCTCTCGTCTCTAGCCTTCATATCACTAATGGAAGGATGATTCCCTCCTTTGACTTTTCCTACAAGCTCAACATCACCATCCTTAGGTGGTTCTTTATCATCCATCTTTTCCATCAGGACATCAGCCGTCCCCTTAGTACTATCTCTCTCCAATATTGTGATTTTTTCCTCAATACTCTCTTTGGCCAATGAAGAACCTACATTAAGAAAAATGTAAGTCACGGTCGAGTTGGTGAACACAGATTTCAGAAGAAGTGAACAAGTTTACCCCCGGTATCGTATTTGGTTGGGTCTTCGTCCATGTCCCTAGAAGGATTTGGGGGGAGGACAGAAGTCGACCAAGCCTCCAAGTTTGCTGAAGAAGGAAGGGGTGCCATAACTCGACTAGTATCAATACCACCTTCGGGGACAAACTTCCCCTTTGCCTTGTATCACTCGGCATTGGCTGCTTTTTTCCCCTTCTTCTTCCCCTCAGCCAATACTGCTCGTTCATCTTCATGAAGAAATTGGGTTATAAAAGCATCTTCGTTTACCGGCTGCCGCTCAGCCGCGTCTTGCTCTGCCTTCACAAAAACTTTCCATGTATCAGTTAATATCTTTTCATAATCTCTCATTCAAGACAGGTTACTGTGACAAAGGACCTTCGCAAAAAATATTAGAAATTGTCCTCTAAACTTCTTCTTTGCATTGGTCATCTCCAAAGCATGATTGGCCATGATCTACCGAACATCAAATTCATGTTGAAACCAAAGGTTGTTAGCTTGCTTGATTACATAAGCGACATTTTCTTCAGCCCATTTTTTTTTAACTCAAATGAATTGAAGCGGGCCTTGAGATTCTGCACTTCTAAGTCCAGTCGACCTTTCTCACCCTTCAAATTTTCAACCTCTGCTACCAAAGAATCACAATCATGGTTGTTCGACTATAGTCGAGTCTTTTGATACTAGGAGACCTTTTCACTTTCTCCCAATTTCTTTTCGAGGAACCCAAAAGTCCTCTTGTCGCATTCGAGTTCCCTCTTTAGACCAACATTCTCTACCATCTTTCTCTTTACTACCCCGCATACGTGCTTGGCATATGCACACAACGCATCATATTGGGATAAGGCATAATCGACATTAGTTTGGATTCGATGGAAAAAACTTGGTGGGAACAGCTGCAGCTCTGGGGCAGGTTCGATTTTAGCAAAAACAAGGTCAGGAGAAGCTTATTTTGACTCTCTCGTCCGATCGGCGGATACTCACTCCCGATTTTGAGAGGGCGACCCCTGAGGAAGTTTTTCGGGGTCGATCGGGCGCTTTAAACGACTTAGGATAACCCGAGAATGTTGGGCCCTAAAACTTTCCTTGGGATTTTTAGTCTGGACATGAGAAGAAGATCGGTGCTTGTGATACCCGTGCTCCTTTCTTATTTTAAATTTACTCCCATCTTCCTCTTCCTCCTCATGCATCTGCTTGTGCTTCCCCTGATCTTCTTTCCTCTTCGGTTCTCTCTCTCTCTCTCGACTGGTCTTCTCTTTCTCTTCTCTCTTTTTCTCCTTGCGACTATTGCCTCACCCTTCATCACCTTTCCCAATTAACTACAAGGCCATTTGTCAGGCCTCTTGTCCGCAGATAGGGAGAGGAGAAGATCATGATAAAACACGATGTTCAATACACCTATGCCAAATAATTGAATTAAAAACAGTCAGTGCTCAATTTACACAAAAGAAAATGTTGTTGCGACGTGCAGTGCTGATGTTGTATGAAAATTTACGCAGGCCGACCCTATAATGAAGTTCAATTCATACCTCCAGCGTCTGTAGGCTCGGCAGGGGCAGAAACTTCCCCGGACTTGGCGGTGAAGAAACTATTAGGATGCAAGTTTTGTGAAGAAACGATGGTGTCAGGCATCTTCAAATCTTTCAAGCCATGGAAAGGGGATGTAACCTCTTCCTCCCGCGGACCACGAACAGGAGAAAGATCCTTCCTAGCCTCAGATCCTTCTGAATGATGTTCGCCAGGGACTCCTTCAACCAACTTCTCTCGAGCTGCCTCCCGAACCTTCGCGATCGAACTTTTTTTCCTCCTTCAAGCGATCGACCTCCTGAAACATCCTTTTGGGGGAAGGCCTTTTTTCCAGTACATAAGATTTCTTTTTTCCTTCGAGTAGGGGATGGACAGAAGAATCCCCGACTTAGGGCGCTACCCAGGCATTGTCAGAAGTTCCCTTCCGACTTAGCGTTGTTGAAGAAGAGTCCTTCTTTCGGAGCCCTAGAGTTCTATACTTACCAAGAAGACCATACTGATGTAAATGAACATCGGTTAAATATCTCAAAAACTATTGTTGCTTGAGCATCAACTTGGACAGTTTGTTGAAGTGTCCTTTTCAGCTTTTCCCCTACCGAAGAAACAGTCGACATATGAAATTTCATTACAGACGTGATGAGTAAAATGGAAAACTTACCGCATTGAAGTCAATGACGAGCACATCCCTGTTGTTGTTTAACGTAAAACCAATTATGCTTATTATCCTTCACCTTGCTCGGAATTTTCTCAATAACCTTACAGTCATGGGTAGGCTCAAAATAAAGATTGGAGGAGGAATTCTTCTCGTTATGCTTGAAAGTTAAAAAAAGACGATATCATCGAAGGTTGGAGGATAGCGCAGATACCTCATCTACAGATAATGTAGTGATAGTAGGTGACCGTAAGCATCGGATGGAGTTGTATCGGAGCCAGGTTCATTCATCGAAGGAAATCAATAATAAACAAAGGAAATGGGGGAATAACTCCAACGGTACACATAGGACGAGACAACGCCATGTAAACTTTCATAGGACTATAAGGTAGATCATGTTTCGTACGGAGGTGGACACTCCGCAAAGGGATTTTGTGCTTAGCGGATATATTCTGCAATTTCTTAAGGGTCATTTTTCTTTTATGGGTGTCTGGGGGACTTCTCAGGATCGGTGCGTCTGGAAGTGTGTCGGGCGCTGCTAGTATAGCTATCTTTCCTCCCAACTCTGTTGTTATCTCGGGGAGAGGGAGTTTTGACCTACCTTGGGTGTCAACGTATGAATCAAATTTAGAACTGCCCGAAGACTCAGGAGTACTATCCACCGTACTTAGGGTAGATAATTCTATACCCTTGCCAGGCCCTTGTTTACTAATGCCTCGTATCTCGACCATTATAAGAAACTATTTGCAAGAGAATCGTCAGTCAGAAACATACATGAATCGATGCTAATATACCATCAAAAAAGATGGAAGGAAGAAAGTCGATCTGATATCTTGTCGAGCCAGAATCGGAAAATTGCTTCAAGAACAATAAATTCTAACCAACCGTGCTACTTCGATAGATGACAAATCACTATACCATTTTTTTTCCTTACATACCAGGCATTACGAGGATAGCCATCATTACTAGCACCTATCCTTATTGCCACCCTTTCAAATATTGCCATGTGTCCAAGGTTTTAATAATACCTTGAAACACTGGACATTTTGAAAATGCGGGATGCATCTTCTTCTTCATACCATTTCAAGATAGTAGTTCCAAACCCATTAAAGTTAACCGTGATGGTATCAGAATTACCGCCAACAACAGCATAGCCGTTGACTACGGCGACATGGCGTTGGTAATTTCGATCATCGACTATGTCGAGCACAAATTACATAAAAAAGAGGGGGAGGATTTGTGCGTGAAGGTTACTTTAAATTGCACTGGAAGGGTAAGAAGAAGAAATCAATTCATACCCGAGGAAGTAGCGAAAGATGTGATCTTGATCGCACGTGAAGAAGAGACAATTTCTTTTTCTCAAAGAGCAGTAAATCGAGTCGTGGTAAAAAGTAAAAAAAGTAAAGTGAGCCATCCTTTTATAATAAGGTGGGGAGAATCTTCGTATGAAAATGATGTGACTTCTGCTTCAGAATCAACTGATATGTCAATCTGATAACACTCCAAGTTTAACCGAATGGGCATATAAAGGTATAGCTTCATTATCACCTGAGCCAATGTGGAGTTCCAAGGCTTTCAATAAGCTAGCTTCGATTTACGAGACTCAAGATGGAGTAGCCCAAACCGACTTATAGGGGACCCTTTTTCCCTTATGGAAAATAACTGAGTGAATAATTACAAAGCATGCCCCATTTCCAACGTGACATACTTTGGGGGGCAAAGTGTTGATGGACCTTATGGCAAAGCCATCAAGGCTCATTGAAATCATGGACTTGTATCAAAGGAGCCCTAGCCGAAACCTGCAGTGGTCAAACAGACCGAGTTAGGATTAGATATTGTCCAAAACAAAATATCAACCCAAAGAATAGCTCATGTTCAGTATGGATAATTCCAAGCCTTCTGAATAGACTGGGTCAATTGGCACCTGTCAATGGCTATTCAAATCATGTCGTTTCTTGAGGACTAGAGTGTTTCTTCATGTTCTCCGATTAACTAGTATCGAATGGCACGTATCCCAGCCAATATAAACACTGGTTCACCTATAGACACCCATTTTGGACTAAAAAGAAAAGACTTTTGGATTTTTTGCATTCTTCTTTGATTATATCATCATTGTACCTATTCATCTTTAATAGATTATTTGATATAAGAAGAATTATAAAGTGGATGTAGGCTCGTTAATGCTGAACCAATATAAATCTGTGTGCGATCCCTCTTTTCTGCATTTTTCATTTATTTATCTTCATTTATATCTCTGCAAATTCATGCTTTGGGTGTTGTGCCAATTTTTGGTGTCAACATTCAAAGAGGAAACCTAAGTACTATCATTAGTGAGGACGACAAACAGTTACTATTGTCTATCCTCACAATATGTGTGACACCCCACGTCCTTTAATGTCACTCATTAAGAGAATGCATTAAATTTTTTGAAGCATTATAGGTAAACACGGACAGAAACATTACAAGACATATATAAAATAACAGCAGAATTTAAAATTTTATCAGGCAGAAAACATTGTAGTTCAAAACATGGTTACATCATATGTCTGAAATACATAAAACCTAGTACGTCATTAAAAATTCTGTCTTTTACATAAACATCAGAGTACAATAATAAAAGTAGCATAATCTCCAAAACATAGCCATAGTAGAGAGATATGAAATCAACCAGCACATCTAAGCAGCTCCAAGCAGGATGAAAGCAAAATCCTAATCAAGCTTGAGTATTCCCACCCGGAGAACTTGGGGGGGGGGGGGGGGGTGAACGAAAGAGAAAAAAGAGGAAACAAAATGAATCAGACATAAAGTCTGGCGAGTCCAGTTACTATTAGCATATAAATAAATATAAGTATCATGGTAGGCATATAAAGTGGATAAGAGAGATAACATCATAAAAAGGCAGGTATGACAAGGTAAATAGGATAAACATGATATAATGTATTGCTCTTCTCTAGTACTTTCTCTTTCTCTGGACCAATACTAGTTTCATATGAACAAGATGATCCCCACAAGTATAAGATGGTAGACTTAGGCATACTTCTAGTGAGAGGTTTTACCCTATACAATAATAGGCAGCCCAACATAACGGAGTTACCCCTAAGGATAATAACGGGCTCCTAAATATACCGGAGTCTAGATGTGCCCTAAATACTACTCAATCGATCGACTCCCTAATACCTTGTGTTGGCCCCACAGTAGGATGTATAACTTACTAATGTGGCAACCCTTTGTTCTCAGGATGTGCACAATCATATGTACTGATGTCAAGACGTCTAAACCTCCTTTATCGGACCCGTGCACGCAAATGACCCCGTTGTAACGTGCGGCCCACACCACCCCCTCGTTTGGATCTCTTACAATCAGCCCAGTAAGCGTGCCCCGACTCTGACCTAGTTCAGAGTACTTGTTTGATTCCTATATATTGGTTACTGACTGAAATGGGTCCTGCACACAAGATGATACAAGCTTCCCCCTATGCTTGCATCCCTACAAGATTTTCCATAGGTTATGCCATACTAGAGTAAAGATTGCATAACCCTGCAGGTTAAGTTTGTGGACCTATATATATTACCCACTGTGCTAAGATATACTTAACCCTCCCACTATTTCAAACAAGTTTACTTAACCCCTAATCAAGTTAACATGTTCATTCAATCCCAATGGATTCAACTAGGTTAAGTATTTATTACCATTTATTCATTTATGGTTTTAATTCGCTAGACCTCTCACATTAAGCCTGTAACTTGTGGATGTTGGATATGCCGGTTGGTTCCTGGCAGACTTCTTCCGCAAATCAAGCTTAACCTCGTGTCTTAGCACGCTTCGTGTTTATGCACTTAGACCTCTCACATTAGATTCACCATTTGCGGTCGTTGGATATGCTGGGCGGTTCCGGGCAGTCTTCCGCCACAAGTGTAATCTAACCTCGTGTCTAAGCGCAGTTACAGTTTCTAATTACAGTAATTCTAGGCATTTCCATTATTAACCAATTATTCCTATGTCATTATAGGTTTTCATGCTCCTTTTCCAAGTCATGTTCATAATGAACCATATGCCCCAAATTAAGGTCTTTAATAAAAATTTTGGTTTATGCCCAAAATCTACATTCATATATTTCGTTCAAGTTATGCCCAAATTTCCCAATATAAGTTATGCCCTAATTTTAACGTTTTCCCCTCGTTTCTAATTCAATGCATTTGCATATTTCAACGGTATGCCTAGGCTCGAAGGTAGCCTAGCTATAAAATAAAAAGGAAAAGAAGGAGGGAAGAGAACAGAAGTAACCACAATAACAAGATTGGCATATGATGGTAAAATAGGCATAGCAACTAATAAACATACAGTGACAAAGTTGGGCACAATGATAAGATATGCATAAAGGAACATATCTGATGAATATGTGATATTAGAACTGTTTAGGCACAGTGTCATGATCAAAAACAGGCATAACGAGATCTAATTAGTGAATTAGATATACAAATAATGGCAAATCTAACATGATAAATAGGTATAGGCTTAGATATAGTTCATAGTCATGTCAGAATAACTTAGATACACAGGTTATACAGATCTGATATGATTCAAATAGTCACAGGCTTAGATCAAAGTTATAGTCATGTCAAGATTAACTTGTAAGTATTTAGATCTAATATTAATGTAGACTCACTGTGATTGGATCTAGAAAATAGAAGAAAGATTGCAGATATTGAATCACATATCTCTAAACTTGAATGACTTGATTGCTGAAAAGGCTTGATTTAATCTAGGCAGAGGCAACATCTAGTCCTCCATTGCTTCTGAATGAAGAAAACAAAGGATGTAGGGTATTATTTATAGCCTAGAATCAACGAATCTGGTCAAGAAAGGAGTCTACGTTCCGAAAATGGAATTCTGCCTTGGATCTGCAGGGGATCGACTCCCCATGGTGTGTCGACCCAAGGGCCAACACCCCTCTTATGGGGTTGACCCACGGGTCGACACCCCCTGATGGGGTCGACACCCATAGGAGGGAAATTTCCCACTCCTCTTTTTCTGCTCGAATTTGAACTGTATTGAATTTCTGAACTTATTTTATTCATATATATTCTTCTTATGCGTATATAAACTGTAAATCTTAATAACTTATTTATACGGTGTTCGTTTTACGCAAACCCGGTGTCTATTTTGACCAGAATTCCGAGATGAACGCAATGGCTTTGTCCGTTTCACTTAATTCTGAATATTTATTTATTCTTCAATTTCTCATCTTTAGCGTTGTTAAAATTATGGGGTGTTACAATCTCCCCTACTCAAAGAATTTCGTCCCCAAAATCTCCGAGTTAAGAAGAATGTATATCCTAACATCCTCATCCATCTACTTATCCACCAATCACAGGAATCCATTGTCCTTAAATGATTACTAATACTTATACGAACATATGCAAAGGTGTGTGTATATGTCCTCATACTAATGCGAAAGATCAGGTGACTTACTGATTCAGTCGACCTCCGTAATGCAATGTATGTTAGTGCCATGAATCCATCATGTATGCAAATAATCCTACTATAACATGTAAGTTCTATATGTGTGCACAATCATTCGTCCAAATGCAACATCCATACCATGATACATCCATTTCCATTCATAAAAAGATGAAAAATGCACACACATCCATATGTAGTATGAGAGTGATTGAGCGGATCTAGTGCCTAATGTGTGTATATGCATTCATGAGAAACCACTATCAAACACTTGCATCCATCAAATATGACATCCCTCAAACACATGTTTACATCCATGGGATTCCTACCTAAATGTCGAAGATTCGATCGATATGATATAATTTAAATGATAGAAATAAGCAAAATAAAAGTTTTGGAAAGGATGTTAAGAACATACCCTTGAATAGAAAAGGGTACGAAGCGCGAATTTTGTCTTTGCTCTCCCAAGTTGCATCTCTTGATTGCCTCCCCATTGAACTTTCATCAACTTGACTTCTCTGTTGCCTAGCTTCTTAACTTCTAATCCAAGAATACGGGTAGGAACTCGTCTAACTGTCGCCTCCCGTTCCACCTCTACTTCCTCTGATATACTCGGCTCAACTATTCTGTGGTATCATGCAAGCACTTCTGCAAATGAGAAACGTGGAAAACATCATGAATGCCGGATAGTCTCTTTGGTAGCTTTATCTATAGGCCATTTGGCCAATCCTTTCGGTTATGGGAAATGGCCCTACAAATCTTGGTGCCAATTTCCCTACAGATCCAAACCGAACCACATTCCTTAATGGTGACACCTTAACGAAAACTATATCTCCCACGTTATACTCAATGCCAGTGCTTCTCTTATCTACGTAGGACTTCTACCTATCCTGAGCTGTTTTCATTCGCTGTCTAATAAGATCAATTTTTTCGGAAGTTTCTCTAAACATATCTGGTCCAAGTAGAAGTCTTTCTGTAGACTCCCACCAACAAGTCGGTGATCTATAGGGTCGTCCGTATAATGCTTCGAAGGGTGACATGCCAATACTAGCTTGATAACTGTTGTTGTAGGCGAACGCCACTAAAGGAAGGTGCTCTTCCCAAGACCCTCCGAAGTCTAGGATACATAGTCTTAAAAGATCCTTAAGAACTCTATTCACCCTTTCCGTTTGTCTATCGGTATAAGGGTGATAAGCGATGCTCAAACACAGCTGTGTTCCTAATGCTTCTTGCAAGCTCCTTCAAAATTCACCGGTAAAAATGCGATCACGATCACTTACGATACTAGAAGGTACTCCATGAAGACTAACTATCTCACGAACGTAAATTACTGCCAATCATGTTGCCTTCTTCTTACACTTAACTGGAATGAAATGAGCGCTCTTTGTTAGTCTGTCTACTATAACCCAAATACTTGTGTTGCCTTTCTTTGATCTAGGCAAACCATCTACGAAATCAATAGAGACGCTCTCCCACTTCCACTGGGGGACCTCCAAAGATTGAAGTAAACCATCGGGCTTGTTTTGCTCATCTTTGACTAGCTGACAAATCAAACATTGAGAAACAAACACCGCCACATCATTCTTCTTCCTATCCCAAAAGAAAACCCTCTTCATATCTGTATACATCTTATCACTGCTTGGATGAATAATCATCTTAGAATGAGGGGCTTCCTCTAGGACCGTAACAAACTCCCAACTAGGAGAACGCAAAGCCTTCCATCTCGTCGCAACCACCCTCTATCGTCCGTGGAATATCTACTGAGGTGACTAGAAGTCTCCCCTTTACTGAGCCTATTCAAGATACTGAAATCTTTGGATTCTCTCGCTGTGAAGCTCCTATCTGATCCATAAGAGTAGGTCGCACCTCCAGTGATGCTAATAAGCTAGGAAAAAACTGTTGGAGGGTCTAAAGTCAAAAATCGATATAAACTCCAAGCTTTTCCTCTCCACAAACAGAGGACTTAAGGCCATTCTCTGCCTACTCAGTGTGTCTACCACCACATTACCCTTGCCAAGGGTATAAGCAATCTCGAAGTCATAAGATGCTAGGAACTTCATCCACATGTGTTGCCTTAAATTAAGATGCTTCTGCGAGAAGAAGTACTTGAGAGATTTGTGATCGGTGTACAACTCGAACTTCTCTCCAAGCAAATAATGGTGCCACGTCTTAAGCACGAATACTATGGAAGCTAGCTCTAAATCATGGGTTGGGTAGTTTTTCTCATGAACTCTCAGTTGTCTACCCCCATAACATACTACCCTTCCCACTTGCATCAGAATCGCACCAAGCCCTGTAACACGTGCATTAGTGTATATTGTAACGCCCCACCTCTATATTTGCGTTAGCCAAGACCTTTGCAAGCAAAGGTGTCAACTAACCCGAAGAATAAGGCTGTTGAGGAGCGACCATCAGTATAATAGCTTTATCCAAGTGTTAAACATATCAGATAATGTGGTCTTATTTTTCAAACCTCATGATGAAATCCTACACATTTAATTCAAGATCAAACTTGCTACACAACGGCTGTTTTTAATTTCAAAAGCAATATAAAATACATAATAATAAAATCAGAGTTAGACACAAATATATATATCAAAAAGGCGGAAGTAGATATGAATATAACACATAAGTGTAAATACAATATAGTGGTCATAGTCGATGCACTATGCAACGAAAGAATATGTACAAGGCAACTCAAAAGTAATATGTATGCAAAGGAGTTTCATATACATATAACTCAAAAAGTGCAACACTAAAGTAGTTTCCCCAAAAATGGAGGATAGTCCATACTAGAGTCAAGAAGAATCACCTAAAATACCTCGGTCTGACCCAAGTATTATTTACACAAAGATAAACAATAAACGGATCAGTCTAGCTGTACTTATCTCATAAACTTGGATACAATAAGAGATATAAATAAATGTAGTGATAAATATGATAATAACAATGTCTTGTATAACTGTGAAGCCCAGAAATGTTTATGTTACATCTCAAATCTATATCAGAGCTATAAAAGAATGTCTCATTCGAAATTGTATAACTACTCATAGGAAATGATAATTCATATCAAATCAACTTAAAAATTGATAACTCAATATCAATAAATCTCAAATTGATAACATAGTATCAATAAAACTCCAAATTCCAGAAATCAATAAATTAGAAATTCAGCAAATCACAAAGGGACGGGGTAAGGCCTTCTCAAGATGGGAGTCCGAAGACTCGACCAACACTTGTAACTTAGATGATACACGATCTCTAGGTAGCTAGCCTATAACATTGAGTCTAAGCTCCTCAAATGGTCCGAAGACAGCGGGTCGCGACCCCGTAAAACGGTCCGAAGGCAGTCAAAAGCATAAATCCGTAGAAAGATCATAATTAAGCAAAGCAGTGCTATTCCACAAAATGAACCGAAATTCCTCAAAATGATCCAGAGATCATTAAAATAATCAAAGTGAACCGAAGTTCCTCAGAATGATCCGAAGATCATTAAAAATGTGAAATGAATTCCACAACTCAGAGACATTGTATAAAGCTAGTCTAAATCCCAAAAAGATCATAGTTGATCAAGGAAAGTGTGAATTACTCCAGGCAAATAATTATAGGAGTTTAGCTATATGTCCCATAACCATTATCTCTTCTCGAATATTTACGAACGAGTCATAAATTTCCACTCAAAACATAAAACGAACATTGCCACGGTTTTCCATCGATCGAGTCCAAGAATTAATCGTCGAAGCAAAAGCAAGGGTTCTTAATCTTTGATTTTACAAAGGCGTTTAATAAGATTTCTCATACGAACGAGAAAAAGGTTTATAAAATATATATACTAGCAGATTTTAAAAAATTGATTTATAAAACGATTTCATAAAATAACTTTGTATAATGAAGTAAGATTGAATACCATTTTGACAAAAGAATTTGGTATCTACTAATAATATAAAACACTTTTTATATAGTTTCGAAGTGGCAAATCTTGTAAAATAACAATCGAAATAACGATCAAATTAAGAATTCACGCATTTATAATGTAAATTAAATCTCATGAATTTCAATCATAAATTCATTCACAACGAATAAATCAAAACTCCATAAATTACGAGCTGTAGAAATCTGTGCAGCAGAGAAACTGAAAAGTCACAAAAAAGCCGAAATGGGCCGAAACTCGATCGGAAAAGAGCGTGAATGGGCCTAAACTATTGACCATGGTCTCCACAGGTCAACAACAGAAAAATAGGTTTTAGAAGTCTGAATTAAAAATTCGGACGTCTGAATTTGCATTTTCCTCAAACAGCAAGGATTTAGTTCATTTTTGAGCTATTTCAAACGTCTGAATTTTTTTGACCAGGCGCCTGAATTATAATTCAGACGTCTGAATAAAAAAATTCAGACATCTAAATTCTGGAACTCATGTTTTTTAATTATTCATAGCATGTCAGACGTTTGTGCTAAAATATTCAGATGTCTGAATCTGGGCTAGACCTTTATTTTCCCTATATAACGTGCTTAAAATGATTTCGACAAAAGCCCGAAGGTTTATAACATTATATATGCAAAATTTAGCATCCAAGGCTTGCCGAAACAACTTATAACACCCAAATTCATATGCATACTAAGAATCACAATGGAAATCAACAAAATGATGTCAAAACTCATAAATTGGAAATGTTAAAACATAAACCAATCAACATGACCAAATACACAATTCATAATCCATATATCGTGCCAAGAGCGCATTAGAGAAGCATGAAAGCTTAAAGCATAGATGTGAGTTCATAGGAATTCACCTTTGGCTCAATGGTGGATAAATGAAGTATCTTTGAGCTTGAAATGAATGAGAGGCTCTTAGACAAGGCAAGAACACTTTCTCTTCAACCAAAACATAATAATCATCAACCTATGATCATATGAACATGAATGCTAAGAATTAGGTCATAGGGATTATGATGAATTGAAGTGAAATAGAGATGGAGAAGATGAAGATGGAGCTTACCTAAGCTTCTCCATGGATTTGCACAAGATTTCCACAAGAATTGGATTCGTAAGATTCAGTTAGGGCCTAGGGAATTTTAATTTCCATTTCTCGTTCCCTATTTCTAATTTCGTGGAGTAAGAGGAAATGAATGAAGGAGGACTGAGCTTGGTGGGAGCTTTAAGGGTGAGCTAGGTCAGCTAACCCAAACCTAAGTCCAAAGTCCAAATTTTGACATGCTCGAAATATATCGAAGCTTATAGTCAAAAAGGTTGTAAACGATGATCCGGAACCAGTGGAAGTGGTTTCGAGTCCAAATTCGTCCATATGCAAAATGTGATTTTTTGGTCATACGCACGATTAAGGATTAACGACGTTATATTTAAATAAAATATTTAAATATATTATCATTAAATATACAGGTTGTTACAGACTTCCCCCCTTAAATAAATTGCTTCCTCGCAATTATTTAAGGAAAAACTCAATATAGATAACAACCCAACATTAAAAATGTTTATATAGAAATAAATTAGCTCAAAAATTCAATTTTGAATAAAATTTTAACTTCGAGTTATAAAACACTATATAACTTAAGTTTATACATGTATGATGTTCAAATAAAAGTTCATGAACATATACAAGGAAATAACTCATTTTTCTTTCATTACAAAACTATAATCAAATAGATCCGGATAATGCTCGTT
Source organism: Allium sativum (assembly GCA_030737875.1). Classification (NCBI taxonomy): domain Eukaryota; kingdom Viridiplantae; phylum Streptophyta; class Magnoliopsida; order Asparagales; family Amaryllidaceae; genus Allium; species Allium sativum. The sequence continues at coordinate 599,651,471 of CM060920.1, forward strand.
TCGAAGAATTACGACCTGTATTGTATTTTATATACTCATTTGAAATCCAAACAAAAATTTCCGAACTACCGTTACGCGACAAGTTCATTTTAATTAAATTAAATTAATTCGTCTAATATTCAATCAAGTTTATAAATTATAAACCTATACTCTTACGTTTTCAACACAAACTAATTAATCAATCAAACTAGCAAGTTGGAAATATCGACTATCCAAAATCATCAAACATTCCTTATCATGTTCTATCTAGAAAATAATATCCCTTATAAAATTTCTTAGAAGTTTTCTAGCTTACAAATTTTGCTTACATTGAATAGGATGTATATATTGGTCATATATATCACATTCACAAGGATAAGCGATCTCGTTAGGGAAATAAGACCAAGAAATAAAAATCTGGGTTATATACCCTAAATAGAAAATATTAGCACATTATCTAATATTTAAAAAATAAATAAATTGGAACTTTTAGGTTTCCAATAAACCTCAAAAATCCCAATTTGAAATATTAGCACGTCCTCTAATATTTCACGAACAACTTCTAAATCATGTAAGCATGATAAATGGTAGAAGTTAAAAGAATTCGGTCAAGCTTGAAAACTTTTGGTTTTCAAATACACAAGTATATCACCAACCAAGATGAGGTTAAACATGTCGAGTTATAACCTCAAAAATTCGTATCATTAATGGATGACAAATAAAACAGGAATATTTGTTACCATAATGACAATACAAACACAAAAATAAAGGATTGGTGAAAATCAATCGCAAAGTCAAAAAGTGAAATGACAATAGAACAACTAACTTACTGAATTGATTATCAATCTGAAATAAGAAATTTACTAAGCTTAAAGTGGTCACAAAACTAAAATATTCCATCAGATTTCTCCACAAATGGCTCCCCTTTATCGTTAGTGGTCGGTCAGTTAGGAAACAATCAAATAAATAGATCAAGCCAAAAATGAAAAATAAAATTCAAACTCAGTTACTTATCAAGGTGGTCATCCTAAAATGGATGTAAAGATCCCCAAAAGCTCATGAGAAATGTGAAATACTAAAACAGGTCTTCCTTAAGGTCATTCTCATTGTTATGAGAATTTGTAAATTGTAAGGAAGCTAACAAATCTATAATAGAATCGTTAAGAACAACATAAATCTTTCTTACAGATGTGGGGGATGTCGAAGATGGATGCTATTCTCAGAAAATAATATGTGGACCTTAGAATGGGTAGATCAATCCATCATGAGAATCACCATGAAGCTACAACAAACAAGACATGCAAATAAGCATGGAAAGAGTAGCCACATAAAGGAGAGTTAATCATCCATAAAAATATGATTTTTTAAAAATCATCCAAAGTTAGTCTCAAGAATAATTTCTCAAAGGAATAACAACTTATTACAAAGTTGATTTATCAAAATACTAAACCCAATTTAGTATACGAGAGACAAAAGGTGGGAATTCAGGCAAGATCCCTAATTACAAAAGCCTAAAGATCCAAAATTGAATTCCGAAAACAAGAGACTAAGATCAATAAGAAAAATATAACTTATTGCTTTTCAAAAGAAGATCTGAGATAATTTCCAATGAAAAATATCGAATAACCCAAGTTCTAGAAATCACTTAAAGATATCTACAAAATTGTAAAATGGAAAGACATGCAAATCATAACAAGTGTGAGCGTATAAATCCATAAATCAAAATGTTGTTCAAAAATGGTTCTCATAACACAAAAATGGATACACCTCCATAAATGAACACGTAAGTAATTCGTGTCATTGATAAATAAAGAGAACCCATAAATTACAGAAATCACCATATAATCACAAATACTTCGATGTCTTCGAAACAATGTAAATGTATATAAGGTAGTCATCACGAAAATGGTGAATTCATGAATAACACAAAAACACACAAACGATATGAAGTGGATCCAAATTGAGTACAATGGCCTCGACAAGGTCGCTGACACCTCCCAAAAGCAATTTCACCTTTACAATAAGGTTGCTGACACCTTTCAAAGCAGTTTCGCCAGACACAAGATCGGAAAAACATAAATTTACCACAAATGATCAAAGGATCAAAACCACAAAGTGATCATCAACGATCAACAATGAAAGTGTAATTTACATTAAGCTAGTAAATAAACGAGTTTAGCCAAATGTCCCATAACCACTTACTTAACTCAAATATTCACGAACAAATTGCAAACTCCACTATAAAACACAAAATGATCATATTTTGTAAATGGCATAGACTAATGGTTACTCAAGAAATTTCAAAAAATGGTGATTATAACCGAGCATAAGAAGAGTGGAAACTAATTCAAACAATTCTTACTTAAAAATATGAAAATAAATCTCGATAATGCTGCAATCATCACCAACATTATTTTCTTTAAACATATCGAGATCAACATCCAATAATGAAATTGAATTTCAATTGACCAAGTCCAAAAATTAACCATCAAAGTAAACGCAAGTGTGTCGACCCACACGTTTTTACCAAGGCGTTTAATTAAATTTCTTATTCAATCAAAAAGGCAAAATTACTTGTTTGAAACAAGTAACTCACAAAAGCAAAAGAGAATACGTAATCATTACCCAAAAAAACTAAAGTCATTTCGATAGAAAAATCAATGGGTAATGGAAATTCAAGGTAGCATGTAAGGATTTTCACAAAGCATAGGTTTGGAAAATCCACATACTAGTTATAAAACAAGCGCCCTATAATTCCTAAGGACATGGTGGCCTTAAGTTCCTATAACGCGCAGAAGGTAGGGGAATATAATTCAAAAGAACTCGAATGAGATAATCATGGTAACCATCATCACAAAGAGTAAAGAGGATGGTACCCTTATATGTATTATTTTCCTTACCAGAATAAATATCTCAAATTCATAGTTAAAAATTTGAACTATGAAAAGGGGAAAGGATATATACAATGGTCATATATTTCCCATTCTCAAATCATTATCATAATAAAACCCGTACGGTTGCAAGTTACAATCAATACTAATGATTTGCCTCGCCATTTATTTATAACAAATTTCTAATACTAAGGCTCAATGGCGATGCGGATCATTGATAATTAATATAAGGGTTGTGTCAGAATCATCTCATTGAAGTGTTCCGAAACTCTTATCGATATCATGGCGTCCCACTTCTCAATTAGAACTCCTAACATACTCAGTGGGCAACTCAACACGATAAAACAAATTACGTCCTAATAGGGGCGCAAATTAATAAATAAATAACCAGAGGTGCAACCATTTATTTATGACCTAAATTTTTAGTCATAAATAAATAAACAATCACTTCATAGCGCTTGGCGGAAATAATTTATTTATTTTCGCTTCGCAAAGCTAATCTCAAGAGGATTAGTATATTACTTGGCCAAAATTACTTTATTGAACTGTTTTATAAAATAATTTAGACATCATCAAAACCAGGTCCCAAAATTTGTTTCAACCCATAAATTGGAAATAATTTGAATTCCCACACAAGAAGAGGGACGGGACTCAAGGTTTGTCAAGGCCAAGATTTCACAAAGGTAAACTCAAATAAATTGGATTGTTCAAACTAGGATCATGCTATAAGATAGGATATGACGGGTCCTAAGACGCGAGCTAAATCCTAAACATGATTTCCTAAGAGGGACTTAGGACAATGACCCTCGCCATAATATCTTATATTGTTTCAAACTTAGCTCTGATACCAAGTTATAACGCCCCACCTCTATACTCGCATTAGCCAAGGCCTTTGCAAGCAAAGGTGTCAACTAACTCGTAGAATAAGGCTGTTGAGGAGCGACCATCTGCATAATATCTTTGTACGAGTGTTAAACATATCGGATAATGTTGTCTTATTTTTCAAATCTCATGAAGAAATCCAACACATTTAATTCAAGTTCAAAACTGCTACATAGCGGTTGTATTTAATTCGGACAACAATATAAAATGCATAACAATAAAATCAGAGTCGGATACAGATATTCATATTAAAACGGAAGAAATAGATATGAATATAACACAAAAGTGTAAATACAAGATAGTAGTCATAGTCGATCCACTATGCAACGAAAGAATATGTACAAGGCTACTAAAAAATAATATGTATACAAAGGAGTCTCATATACAAATAACTCAAAAAGTGCAACACTAAAGTAGTTTGCCCAAAAGTGGAGGATAGTCCATGCCGGAGTCAAGAAGAATCACCTAAAATACCTCGGTCTGACCCGAGTATTATTTACACAAAGATAAACAATAGACAGATCATTCTAGCTGTACTTATCTCATAAACTTGGATACAATAAGAGATATAAATAAATGTAGACATAAATATGATAATAACAATATCATGTATAATTGTGAAGCCCAGAAATGTCTATGGTATATCTCAAGTCTATATTAGAGCTATAAAAGAATATCTCATTCAAAATTATATAGCTACTCATAGGAAATGATAACTCATTTCAAATCAACGCAAAAATTGATAACTCAATATCAATAAATCTCAAATTGATAACATAGTATCAATAAAACTACAAATTCCAGAAATCAATAAATTCGAAATCCAGAAAACCACAAAGGGAGGTGGTTAGGCCTTCTCAAGATGGGAGTCCGAAGGCTCAACCAACATGTGTAACTCAGATGAGACGTGATCTCTAGGTAGCTAGCCTATAATATTGAGCCGAAGTTCCTCAAATAGTCCAAAGACAGCTGGTCGCGACCTCGCAAAACGGTCCAAAAGTCGTCAAAAGCATAAATCCATAGAAAGATCATAATTAAGCAAAGTAGTGCTATTCCACAAAATGAATTGAAGTTCCTCAAAATGATCCAGAGATCATTAAAACACTCAAAGTGAACCGAAGTTCCTCAGAATGATCTGAAGACCACTAAAAATTTGGAATAAATTCCACAACTCAGAGACGTCGCATAAAGCTAGTCTAAATTTCAAAAAGATCATAATTGATCAAGGAAAGTGTAAATTACTGCAGGTCAGTAATTATAGGAGTTTAGCTATGTGTCCCATATCCACTAGCTCTACTCGAATATTTACGAACAAGTCATAAATTTCCACTCAAAACATAAAACGACCATTGCCACGGCTTTCAATCGAACGAGTCCAAGAATTAAACATCGAAGCAAAAGTAAGGGTTCAGAGTCCTTGATTTTACTAAGGCGTTTAATTATATTTCTCATACGAACAAGAAAAAGGTTTATAAAATATATATACTAGTAGATTTATAAAAATAATAATTATAAAACGATTTTGTAAAATAACTTCGTATAATGAAGTAAGATTGAAAACCATTTTGATAAAAGAATTTTGTATCTATTAATAATATAAACCCCTTTTTATATAGTTTCGAAGTGGCAAATCTTGTAAAATAATGATCGAAATAATGATCAAACTAAGAATTCATGCATTTATAACGTAAATTAAATATCATGAATATCATTCATAAATTCATTCGCAATGAATAAATGAAAACTACATAAATTCTGAGCTGTAGAAATATATGTAGCAGAGAAACTGAAAAGTCACCAAAAATGCCGAAATAGGCCGAAACTTGGCCGGGAAAGAGCCTGAATGGGCCTAAACTGTTGATTGTGGCCTCCATTGGTCAACAGCAGGAAAAAAAAGGTTTTAAATTTCTAAATTAAATTTTTAGATGTTTGGATTTGCATTTCCCTTAAACAACAAGGATTTAGTTCATTTTTGAGCTATTTCAGATGTGTGATTTTTTTTGACCAGACGTCTGAATAAAACAATTCAGACATCTAAATTCTGGAACTCATGTTTTTTAATTATTCATAGTAGGTCAGACGTCTGAAGAAAAATATTCAGACGTCTGAATCTGGGCCAGAGCTTCATCTTGCTTATATAACATGCTTAAAATGATTTCGGCAAACGCCCAAAGGCTTATAACGTTATATATGCAAAATGTGGCATCCAAGGCTAGCCGAAACAACTTATAACACCCAAATTCATAAGCACACCAAGAATCACAATGGAATTCAACAAAATGATGTCAAAACTCATAAGTTGGAAATGTTAAAACATAAACTAATCAACACAACCAAATGAATAATTCATAAGCCATATATCTTGCCAAGAGCACATTAGACAAGCATGAAAGCTTGAGGAATAGATGTGAGTTCATAGGAACTCACCTTTGGCTCAATGGTCGATAAATGAAGGATCTTTGAGCTTGAAATGAATGAGAGGCTCTTAGACAAGGCAAGAACACTTTCTCTTCAACCAAAACATAAGAATCATCAACCTATGATCATATGAACACGATTGCTAAGAATTAGGTCATAGGAATTATGATGAATTGAAGTGGAATAGAGATGGAGAAGATGAAGATGGTGCTTGCCTAAGCTTCTCCATGGATTAGCACAAGATTTCCACAAGAATTGGATTCCTAAGATTAAGTTAGAGCCTAGGGAATTTTAGTTTCCCTTTCTCATTCCCCATTTCTAATTTCGTGGAGTAAGAGGAAATGAATGAAGGAGGAGTGAGCTAGGTGGGAGCTTTAAGGGTGAGCTAGGTTGGCTAACCCAAACCCAAGTCCAAAGTCAAAATTTTGACATGCTCGAAATATATCGAAGCATATAGTCAAAAAGGTTGTAAACGATGATCCGGACTCAATGGAAGTAGTTTCGGGTCCAAACTCATCCATATGCAAAATGTGACTTTTTTTGTTATACACACGATTAAGGATTAACGACATTATATTTAAATAAAATATTTAAATATATTTTCATTAAATATGTGGGTTGTTACATATATTGTAAACACTTTATTCCCTTTGGGAAAGGTCAAGACTTGGGCTGTTGTCAGAGCCCTCTTCGATCGCTGGAAAGCATCGTCACAATCTACATCCCAAAAAAATGCCAGATTCTTCTTCGTTGGCCTGGTGAGTGGGGCTGATATCTTTGCAAAGTCATTAATGAACCTCCTATAATAGCCTGCCAACTCAAGAAAGCTTCTCACCTCCATTGCATTCTTTGGGATTTGCCATTCTTGAACTGCGGCTACCTTTGTGCAATCTACTGTTATACCATCTTTAGAGACCACATTCCTTGGAGATCTCACCTCTTTTCTCCAAAAATGGCATTTGGAGAATTTCGCCTTAAGCTGATTCGCACGCAGAGTTTTCAAAACCTCCCTTATATGTAAGGCATGCTATTCCTCGCTCTTCAGGAAAATTAAGATGTCATCAACAAAGACCACAACGAACTTATTTAGAATCTCCTGAAACACACTTCACATCAGATCAACAAAATAGGCGGGTGCATTGGTCAACTCAAAAGGCCTAACGAGGCATTCAAAGAAACCATCTGGAGTCCTAAAAGAGGTCTTTTCTATACTGGCCTCGGCCACCCTCAAATGATGAAACCCCATGGCCAAGTCTAACTGAGAGAAAAAAGGTGCACCAATGAGTTGGTCAAACAGATTATCTATCCTCGGGAGTGGGTGCCTGTTCTTCTTAGTGAGTTTATTCAACTCCCTATAGTCTACACATAAGCAAAGCAAACAATCCGCCTTAGTTGCGAATACCACCGGAGCACCCCATTTAGATATGCTTCGCCTAATAAACCCTTTCTCAAGTAGCTCCCCTTCTTGCTTGCTAAGCTCCCTCCTTTCCCTTGGAGCCACATGGCGCACAGGCAATGCAATTGGCTTTGCATTTTCCACCAAGTATAAATGAAAATCAATCTCGTGCCTCGGGGGTAACCCCCGAACCTCATCAAAAACATTAGGATACTCACAGACAACTGGTACAGATCGCAGGTCATCGATAGATGCAACAAATGACTCTAGGAAACTAAGCATGATAAACCCCTTTGTGTCACAAGAAATCTCGAGGGTCCTCCCATGGCAAGTCAAAAGTCTAACGACCCTCCTCTCACCATCCAGAATGGCACCATACATGGCTAGCCAATCCTTCCCTAGAATCAACCCATAGCCCATGAAACCAAGCACATATGCCTAGCATTCAAATTTGACACCTAACACCGATATTCTCAAATCCTGGTAAATCATAAATAAATGAGCCGTACCACCAATGGGGATTTAGACAACAACGGGATCCACCACCATACCAGTAATATGGTGCATAGACTCAACCAAAGAATCTGATATAAAAGAATGTGAAGTGCCCGAATCAAAAAGAGTTCTAACTGGATGATTGGAAAGAGAAATCAAACCTTCAACGGAAACTTTCCTACCTCGATCTGGAGCATCGGTCGCGAGAGCATGCACCTGCCCTCCAGAAGCTCCTGCCCTCTGACCTTGTCCTTGCTTCTTCGTGCACTCCTTAGGAAAGTGTCCGACCTCTCCAAAATAGAAACAAGCATTCTTCCTTATTTTGCAGTCCTTGATCAAGTGACCTCGCGTACGCATTTATGGAACTTCCTATTATCCTTAGCCTTGTCCTTCATTCCACTCTTCTTTTTTTTGTCCCTTCTTGGGCCATGTTTTCTTTTTTTGTGTTTCCTCCACCTTAGCTTCTTTCTTTTCAGCTTTATCTTCCTCATGCATCAATGACATCTCAATAAGCCTTTCAAAAGTTGCTCCCACCGGAATATGGGACATAGCTAATCCATGGATGGGTTCATTCAGTTCTTTAGCAAACCACAAAGCTATCTTATGCGGAGTATCCACCAGCTCCAACCCAAACCTCGCTAGTTGATTGAATTTGTTAACATACTCTTTGATGGTCATGCCTCCTTGCTTGAGTGCCAGAAACCTTTCCATTTGCATACTTTTCTCAACTTGAGAAAAAAACTTCATTTCAAACCTTTGCCGAAAATCAACCCAAGTCTCCACTTGACGCCCTACTTGCGTCACTTTCCAACAGAATGAAGCCTCATCTTTTAGCTGCCAAGCGGCTAACTGAATCTTCCTATGGTCGTCAACTTCGAAAATTCCAAACAAGTCCTCCGTCTCTTTAAGCCAATTCCTTGCCTCTACGAAAGTTTCGATTCCTCGGAATTGCTTTCCACCCATAGCACATAAATCTTTGCAGATCTTAGAGAAATTATCGGCTCACGGAGGAGGATGAGGAACAACAGGTGAAGCTGGGGGAGGAATGTTTGCTGGACCACCGACGGATGTCGTGGCCTCTAGATACCTACGGAACCAGCCTGATAACGTAACGCCCTCAGGAATATTTGGTTCCCCATACATGCTGAAAAGAAAGGAAAATAGACTTAGACAAAGAATCGAAAGATATTACATATGGCTTTGGGGAATATGTTTATCAAAAAAAACTTTTTCTTCTGAAAATTCTTTCTTTTAAAACCTTTTTGAAAATAATTTTCAATTTTTTTTATTCGATCTGGTAACCTTCATCTTTGATACCAAGTGTGACACCCCATGTCCATTAATGTCAATCATTATGATAATGCATTAAGTTTCCTGAAGTGTTATAGGTAAACAGGGACAGAAACATTACAAGACAGACATAAAATAGCAGTAGAATTTAAAATTTTATTTAGCAGAAAACATTTTAGTTCAAAACATGGTTACATCATATGTCTGAAATGCATAAAACACAATACATCATTAAAATTTATGCCTTGTACTTAAAATATCAGAGTACAATAATAAAAGAAGCATAATCCCCAAAACATAGCCATAGTAGAGAGATATGAAATCAAGCAGTACATCTAAGAAGCTCCAAGTAGGATGAAAGAAGAATCCTGATCAAGCTTGAGTATTCGCACCTTGAGAACTTGAGGGGGAACGGAAGAGAAAGAAGAGGAAACTAAATGGGTCAGACATAAAGTCTGGCGAGTCCAGTTAATTTTAGCATATAAATAAGTAAAATATCATGACATGCATATAAAGTGGATAAGAGAGATAACATCACAAAAAGGCAGGTATGATAAGGTAAACAAGATAAACATGATAGAATGTGTTGAGCTTCTCTAGTACTTTCTCTTTCTCTGCACCTATACTAGTGTCATATGAACAAGATGATCCCCGCAAGTATAAGATGGTAGAATTAGGCGTACTTCTAGTGAGAGGTTTTACCCCATATAATAATAGGCAGTCCAACATACAGGAGTTACCCCTAAGGATATTAATGGGCTCCTAAACATACCGGAGCCTAGATGTACCCTAATTACTACCCCAATCGATTGGCTACCTACTCCGTAGATACCTTGTGTTGGCCCGACAACAGGATGTATCACTTCCTAAAGTGTCAACCCTTCGTTTTCAGGATGTGTACAACCATATCTACTGATGTCACGACGTCAAAACCTCCTCTGTTGGAGCCATGCACGCACATGACCCCGTCAGAACATGCCGCCCACACCACCACTTTGTTTGGATCTTTAACAATCAGGCCAGTAAGCATGCCCCGACTCCGAACTAGTTCAGAGTACTCGTCTGATATCTATATATGGGTTACTAACTGAAACGGGTCCCACACACAAGATGATATAAGCTTCCCCCTACGCTTGCATCCCCACTAGGTTTTCCGTAGGTTAAGCCATACCAGAGTAAAAGATTGCATAACCCCATAGGTTAAGTTTGTGGGCCTATATATATACTACCCACCGGCCTAAGATATATTTAACCCTCCCACTATTTCAAACAAGTTTAATTAACCCCTAATCATGTTAACATGTTCATTCAATCCCTATGGATTCAACCAGGTTAAGTATTCATTACCATTTATTCATTTATGGTTATAATGCGCTAAACCTCTCACATTAAGCCTGCAACTTGTGGATGCTGCATATGTCGGTTGGTTCCGGGCAAACTTCTTCCCTAAGTCGAGCATAACCTCGTGTCTTAGCACGTTTTGTGTTTATGCACGTGGACCTCTCACATTAGATTCACCACTTGTGGTCGTTGGATATGCTGGGCAGTTACGGGTAGACTTCCACCACAAGTGTAATCTAACCTCGTGTCTAAGCGTGGTTACAGTTTTTAATTATTGTAATTCTAGGCATTTCCATTATTAACCAATTATTCCTATGTCATTATAGGTTTTCATGCTCTTTTCCCAAGTCAAGTCCATAATCAACCATATGCCACAAAATAAGGTCTTTAATAAAAATTTGGTTTTATTCCCCAAATTCATATTCATATATTTCATTCAAGTAATACCCAAATTTCCCAATACAAGCTATGCCCCAATTTTAACATTTTCCGCTTGTTCCCAAATTAACGCATTTGCATGTTTCAGTAGTATGCCTAGGCTCGAAGGTAGCCTGACTATAAAATAAAAAGGGAAAAGAAGGAAGGAAGAGAACAGAAGTTATCACAATAATGTGATTGACATATGACGGTAAAATAGGCATAGGAACTAATAAGCGTACAATGACAAAGTTGGGCATACAAGAACAGATCTAATGAATATGTGATAATAGAACTGTTTAGGCATAGTGTCATGGTCAAAAACAGGCTTGACGAGATCTAATTAGTGAATTAGATATACAAATAATGTTAGATCTGACATGATAATTAGGCATAGGATTAGATCTAGTTCATCGTCATGTCAGAATAACTTAGATACACAGGTTATAGCAGATCTGATATGATTCAAATAGTCACAGGCTTCGATCCAAGTTATAATAATGTCAAGGTTAACTTTTAAGTATTTAGATCTAAAATTAATGTAGGCTCACTGTGATTGGATCTAGAAAATAGAAGAAAGATTACAGATATTGAATCACAGATCGCTAAACTTGAATGACTTGATTGCTAAAAAGGCTTGATTTAATCGAGGCAGAGGCAACATCTAGTCCTCCATTATTTTTGAGTGAAGAAAACAATGGGAATATGGTCTTATTTATAGCCCAGAATCAACGAATCTGGTCAAGAAAGGAGTCTACGTTTAGAAAGTGGAATTCTGCCTCGGATCTGCAGGGGGGTCGACCCTCTCTTGGTGTGTCGACCAAGGGTCGACCCATGGGTCGACATCCTCTTGATGGGTTCGACACCCATGAATGGGAAATTTCCCACTCCCCTTTTTCTGCTTGAATCTGAACTATTTTGAATTGCTTAACTTATTTTATTCATATGTATTCTTCTTATGCGTATACAAACTTTAAACCTTAATAACTTCTTCATATGTTGTCCGTTTTACGCAAACCAGGTGCCTGTTTTTACCAGAATTCCGAGATGAACGCAATGGCAGTGCTATATCATTTAATTCTGAATATTAAATTAATTATTCTTTAATTTACCATCTTTAGCATTGTTAAATTTACGGGGTGTTACAATATATACATAGCTAAAACAGCAAAACATAAATAGAAATAGATAGGATTTAAGCCTACAACTTGTAGCATCTCATTCTCTAAGACCAAAAGCTAAACGTTACAAATGCCGCAATCATATCTTGTTTTAACTTTGAATGATGGAAAATCGAAAGTTGGTCAATCTCAACATCATATAACATAGAAGTATGAAAATTTTCACAAAACATCTGTTGATATAGACAATTCATTCATACAACCTTTTCGCCTAAACCCATTCAAAAATATATAACTTATTACCAAATAAATACCGAGAATGACATATGAAAATTGTCCCTCGGGTGATCAAAATAAATAATGGCAGTTTTAAACATGTCGATACATTCACCAAAAGACACAATAAACTGAATGAAACAGTACACAATGGAACATCGAAATAGCTATCGCCTCCGGAAGTTTATTCTTAGAAGATACGTGAAAGATCTTAATCCTCAGTCACGCCTAGTCAATTGAGTACCCGAGAGTTTAAGGTGAAGGATAAAAATTAGGGGCCAGTGAAAAAGGCAAGTATGAATAACAAATTAACTACCCAACACCATAGATATGTAAGGAGGCAACGCCGTAAAGCGTAATGGTTTTCCCTCTCGTTAGAATCATGATATAGAACTATACTTACCTTGCACCCCTACACTTCATTGGTTAGTTCAATTATAACAACAATCCATATAAACATACAACAACTACAATATTATCAAGTGACACCCAATATATTCCCTCCCAATATTTTAATCATCTTTTATGATTTCGCATAAATCTGATTTGTTAGACAACGGAGTCGAAACATCATTCTATTATTGGTTCCTATCCGGTGCTTTGTGATATCGTATTTCGTTTACACGAAATTAAAATCCCCTTTAGTTCCCTTCAGTCTTCGTAGAGTAACTCCCCACTATCATAAAATCGAAGGATCATACCTAACTCCTCTATATTGCATGAAGCAACGGATCTGTAATACATTATTAACATTATACTTTATCTGGTGAATCCCAATTTCCATCCTTGGTACCTACCTGTTGCTCCCCATAAAAATGCAGTGTGTCTACAAAATGACAACCAAACAAATAAACATTTCAATGGATCCTAGGCAAATCCCAACATTCCCTACAATGTATTCGACACCTATTTCGTCTCAAATCCATTTTGACTCCTACAATGATTTCAAAGCCCATATTCAATCTATTCCAAAAGGGGTAACCCATCCAACTTCGCTTCTTAATAATAACCAATGATTATTATCCCACAACGACAACAAGAAATAGAGGTAGAGCGTCTATTCACTTAATTATAAAATATTTAGATAAAAGTTTCGTTGTCGTCATGGACGATGCCAGCAGCCATAAAGGCATTGCCTCAACATATTTTGGTTTAGAAGAATTTCCTTAACAAACCCCTTAGTGCCTAGAGAAGTATTTTGTGGAAAATAGTTCTACAAAGGCATACCTACGTAGGCAATGGTTTCAGGGGTTATAAAGCATTCAGAAGCATAGGATTCAACAGGAATCGAAAACAAAACACCTAGTCATAAGGCCTCTCTTCCTTTCGTCATGCAGTGTGTGTGTGTGTGTCTATATGTTTCTGCATATGTATATTTGATAGGTGTTACAAGCTTTTTAGTCTCGTCATATTCAAAAGTATATAATCTTTAGAAAGCTAAAAGAACATAACTTTAATCGAATTTACCATTACTATACATTTTCCAATCTTCAGTATTAATGGTAAACTATAGTGACCCGGCTGATCAAGAATGTCAATACTAAATGCATTCAAAGTATTAATCTGCCGAGCACCCAAGTGTTGGAAAGATGAATTGTTGGTTAAGGTAAAAAAATTAAAAATAGAACAAGGAAAAAGAACGCTACAACTGAATCTCACAGCTAAATGATAATGCATAATATTAAAAGAACGTAAAAATAATTTTTTCAAATACAGAGTTATGAAAACTAAGTAATATCACTAGCCAATACAGACAAACAGTTATAACTGCCAATCTTCACAACATATACGTAGCTAAAATTTTACAACATAAATAAAAATAGATAGAATGAAAGCCTACAACTCCTCTTATGAACTCCAAAGTATTAAAAATGGAACTCGCCCTACTCAAAAGAGTAAGCAATGTTTTTATGGAACACAAAACCAAGCCATGGAAATTTTAAATGAGAAAACTAAAATACATGTAGCATGTAACATAAGTGATGAGGCTGTACAGATTATCGTACTGGCTTTTTCCTCAAAAAATACCTTCCATTCGTTATGTTATTATAGTGATAAAATAGATAATGTTGATGATGTAGATTATAAGTCATATCAAATAGTTGTGATGCTTACATTTGTCACACCTCAATCATATTATTGTATGTTTAAATCGTTATGGTTCGTTGCATATAGGATTTTTTATGGTGATTCATCCAGTCAAACCGACATCCAGTCCCCATGCATAAGTGTTGGAAAACACCTTTTCAGCGTCGAATATCTCTAAATAGAGTATACCATAAAGTAAGTACAAATGCCTATGTCTATACATAAACATTAGCCACCTGAAATCAAATGTCATAAACTCTTAGCACCAAAATATTAGTAAGCATATTCCAGATATGGAGTTGGTAATACCCTATCGTGGGTTAGCCAAATCTAAGATTGTGCATCTTACTCTATCTTTAGTTATTCCCAATACCGAGTTTATGTTCAACATCATTCACATGAGTTTTCATCGTAAGAATAGGAAGGAATCCTAAAATGGATTCTGGAATATCCAGCTGACAAAGAATCTTTTTATAGATTCTATACTACAACCACTTGCAGAACATAGACTCATATACTAGTTCTGAAGAGGGATTTGGTTAATAAAAAACTAACCAATTCTGATCACTTCAAAATTAGTTGATGAATTTTCTGTTAACTCAACTACGAATTTTTTATTAGTAAGAAAAAGTTGGAGACATTACGAATGGTCCTCCTTCCTGGTTCTCATTTGGCTTTTTGACACTTCATAATTTGTATGGTATCACTACGCTATAAACGGTTCAATGCAGCAAATTTTTTTGGCACAATTCCAAAAAATGTTAGCATAAGTCTTTAGCAATATTTTTAGTCTGATGTAATTTTCACCGTTGCTGTAGACCTCAAAGGCAACATTTTGACTATCTACGGCAACATAAGAATTATTGTTGCAGTGGAACTATATTTGGGTCTATAGCAACATCCGTAGTTGTCTCTAACAACATTCCAAAAATGTTTCTATAGATATTTATAGTATATTATAATATAACAAAAATGAGAATTAAATGCTACTACATAGAATTAAATATTCAAACAGTATTTTTATTCAAATAAATATTTTATTTCAACATATGAAATAATACATATTTCTAACTCCACTATTTACAATTCACTATTAATAACATAGTCGGTCAAATATACAGGCGTTCCTCACTATATCACTCATTACATATGAAATTTCAATTTATTTAGACATTGACATTGACAAATATATAATGAACCAAAGGTGAGCCGAGTAGCGGGTCCGGGCACATCGCCGTCGGGGTCCGGGGAACCACAGTTCAGGCAAGGATCGACCTACTCGGTTAGGTCGAACTAGTGGAAACCGCCTGATTCATCTGATTTCAGAATATCAAGCCTTATTCGAAACACTACACACCAAGTGCTTCATCACACGAAGCCGTAAGCAACAAAAACAACATTAAAATTGAAAATTGACACTTCTTTAACGCACTTACATCCTCTCTGATCATAAACACCTTTTGTCCCCTTGCCTGCACTAATCTTCCTTCAACACCACCTCAAAACAGCATCAGTCGACCAACCACCTCAAAACTACTTACCACCCACTATCCATTAAAAAGAAATATATTTAACAAATAACAAATAATTTGATTATTTGGAGACAATGGTCTGATAATTTTTACATTATGAACTGCACCAAGACTACAGCATAAACTAAAAGACAAGAATTATACAATCATCTAAAAACATAACCCAAACTTTTGACGACTGGCGTCTGCTGCCTTTGGTGATGCTTTCGGGTTTATTATTGTTGTTGCTATTAGTTTTATGTAAGGACTTGGTGGGAACAACTGGGCGGGAGTCACGTGGATATTACATACTAATAAAATAGTTATTAGAGTTAGAATATGATATATGTGTCGTACCGTATTCAACTGGGTAGCCGATGGAGGTAGCTGGTAGTTCAGGGAAGGTGTGGTGATAACAGATTGATCAACAATTGTTCCACCCTATCGTACATTTTTTTCCAAACCAGGTTACCACAGTCAACATATCATGCAAACAATGATATGGCTGCACAAGTTCACCCAGTCATTTTTGTGAAGATAAGTCCAAATGAGATATCAGTCTAAAAAACAATTCAATTGGATATGCATCTTGGGACCACTCCTCTCCACTGTAAATAAGTGATGAAATCATGATTACCATACCCACAAACAAAAATAGGGTAATAAAAATATTCTAGCAGAAAATAAACATTGTATTTCAATGTATTTGATGTCGTCAGAGAAAGAAAAGAGCTCCTTTATATCCTGCTCAGCAGCTCCCAATGAGAATTACTCACCTTTTCAGTTTTCACCTATGAAATAACCGATCAACTTACGTATCTTAGGTGGATTTTTTATATCAAAATTTACATGTAAATTTTGTTCCGATTTTCATATATATAAAAAGCACAAGGACATGCTCTAAAGCACGGTACTGTATACAATGAGCTATCTTCGTACGAAAGGGAAAGAAGATGCAAGGACTATACTACAAAATTATAGTCATAACGAATAGAAAATAACCTTAATTTTTACATCAACTAAAGCAGAAGAATACAATTATACAGTAGCGATAAATTAGTCTATTGCTAGAATAGGCGATAAAAGAGTAAACTTACCCGAGAAAGACGAAGTGCGGTCTTCAACAGAGCAAAACGGGAAAGAGATTTGAGCAATGACGATAATGAATTTTTTGTTTGCAGCAGCCTTGGGCTCAGATGCTAGAGAAAAGAAATATATTCATCTAAATGAGATCGAGAAAATTAGGTATGAATGAAAATTAGGGATTTGAAAATTTGGGGTGAGAATGAAATGAAAGAGGCAATCGAAAATAAAAGTGGGAAATAGAAACAACTGCGGTATGGATTGATAATGTGGATTGATGGTTGTGATTTTATTTTAAATGATGTTGTGAATCGCTGAGATGTAATTTTTTTTTAAAGGTCTACTATAGCAACATAATATAAAAATGTTGCATCGTGTTTAGCTAGAGCAACACATTTTTATGGCTAATGTAACATCAAATATAGAACGTTGCAGTAGGACCAAAATATTATAGCTATCATGACAGTTTGGCTGGCAACATCTTGCAAGTTCGTTGCATTAGCCCGTTTATTGGGTAGTGTATAGTTCGACCATTGACTAGCTAGTCAAAACAATTGTATACAAAAAGCATGGTTTGTATACTATTGACACTTTTACCTGGTCTTTTGGCTCGGCTATCGGATTCAGGCCAGTCCGACATAAATCGACCATCACATGACCAAAAGACTCAAATGTGTCGTCTGAACACCCAGAAGTCAGGTCTAGATGGACTCGTGCAACTATAGTCATTTAGCTCAATAATATAGATCTAAGATGGCCAAGCATTTGGAGATCGATATATACCATCTTTCGAGATCAACACGTATCCCCAATTCCAAATAGATAGCACAACAAATATGTTAAGTCTTTGGGGATCGGTACGCATCTCTAAGCCATTAGGGATAGGTTCAATTCCTTAATCAACTAAGGACCGGTACAACTTCCAACTCGTTCGGTAATCATAACAAATATCTAACTGTTCCTAGGTAGATGTGAATCCTAGGATACCTCTGGGACTAGTATAAATCGTAGGAAAGCCCGATTTTGAGTGGTTCCGGCTTGGTAGCTGCATTGTGGCGCCGGTATCGACCCAATTACGTATTCTTGGTTCCGTCATCGGTTTAGCATTGCTTTGTGAATGTGGTGCCTCCTCCGTGCAAAGTATCGATACTAAGCAAATTGGTGTGGATTGCTTCCTTTTCTGCTTTCGACGTCGATGATAAGTCTCTGTTTAGATAGCAAGCCCTAACCTTTTCACTGCTTTAGTAGCTTCTGAGTATTACCTTTACACTTCCATTTTTATGACTTTGGCTTCTTCCTTGGTATAAGAATCGACACTAAGCATGTTAGTGTGGATGACCCTCCCTCATTGGCTTACTTAATCAGTCTTTAGTTTCGGTACTGGCTTCATATCTGCGTTGTTTATAGATTCTTCCCGATGACTTCAAAGTTGCTTTCTGGTAGCGATATCGATACTAAGTGTATTGGTATCAATAGCTCTTTACTCTAACCCAAATGGGTCTCATGCTCACTTTTATGGCTTTAAGCTTCAGTGTCGAACTATATACTTCCAAAATTGAGACCAGGTTGACTGTTTTCGGGGTCGGTGTCGTAACCATTTTTGGTTGGTTTTTATATGTCAGTTTTGGTATCGCCTTGTCGTTATCTTCCATGTATCGGTACCAAGCTTCTGCCTCCTACGTTGGTACCAATAGCATGTTGACCCAAACTTTTCCCATCTTTTGCTTTTGGTATCGACCTTAAGCTTTCCTGGCTTCTATTCTGATGCTAGTACCATTCCGATAACCTTTCACCTCTATCTGGTTTTGATGTTGAATTCGGTTGTAATATTTGCCACTTTCTGAAGGGTATTTTTGAATTTCCAAGTCAAAACTTTGACCTTTGTACGTACTATTTTGAAGGCATGGTATTTCCCGCCTTTTGGTCTTCTAGAGTTGATCTGGACTGTTAATCCATTACTTTTTATACGGTCAAGATTAAGAAGTTCTTTTAGTATAAAAGTTCTTCTTCTCCTTTTTATCTATTCACCCGTAAGAAACCATACTAAAACGACATTACTGTTCCTCGAGATTTCACTAGTTTCCTAGATATATAAATTCAATCCTTCGATGTAAATGTTTAACCAGTATAGATTAAGGTTTAAAAATCATTTTCTCCTGGTTAGATATGGATCAAACCAAGATTAAATAGCCTTCGGTTTTTCATTAGAATGAATTTCAATAAACAGGCGTAGCTTACATAGTCATTAATTGTAAATAACGTAGATTTACCATTTACCCCCCTCGACATGTTTTCCAGGATCTAAATTGCAAAACTCACATATGAAAGGTTTTAGCTTCAATTATGAAGATGAAGCTTCCTTTTCTGCACGATGAACGCAATGTCAATCTTTTACTAGTTTCTTTCAGTTCTGGCTCTACCGATTCTGAAATCGAATTTATTTTTAGTTCCGGCTTAATTGGTATCAAAACGATGTATGATCGATACCAAAAGCAACATTGTATTCCATTATGTTTTGGTCAAACTCGAGACTTTGGAATTGTTTCGTCATTACCGATATTGAAGAATTCTTTATCTTGACTTCATCAGTACCAGGTTTTAAACCTTTCTTAAGGTCAGCTAAGTTTTAGGTATCGACACCAAAATATTTTATTTTGATGGGACAATCACCAAGAATTTTGGCTTTTTCAACTTTAACTCCCTCCGACACTAGATACTTTTGTTATTTTTTTCCAATGTCGGGACGGTTGACATGAACAGCACCAAACACTTAACCATTTTCAGGCATATATAAAATGCATGATCATATGTGAATTTCGTTACGGATTTGATCCTAATAACTCATGATGTGTTCTAATTTCTATTGGAATACTAAATAATTAATGCCAATGAGTTCCATAATGATCTTAAACTTATAAACAGTTGCCCATATTAAATTATTGTGCTTAGTATGTGTTATGTAATATTATCACCTAACAACATCATGTCTTTGAAGCAAGGTGTTGATACTTCAAATTCAAGCAGCTCTACTACGCCTCGGCCTAAGAATGCAGTTATTCCACAACATTCTTTTATCAATTCCAAAGACAAAGTGGATACCATCCTTAAGAGCTTTGGTATGACTGAATTCAATGTCATTCCTGGCTCGGCTCAAGGCACCATTCAGAGCCAGCCAGAGGGATTCTTCGCATAGACGACCATTGATATCTGGCATGAAGGTTGTTCCCTTCCCAAATTTTGTTTCTAGACTTTTCTATCACTTAGGAATTGCTCCTATTCATCTTTCCCCAAACACATATACTTTTCTTTTATGCCTCGATCTTTTAGCACTTGAGTTGGGTCAACCTTCCCTTAGTGCCAACCTTCTTCATCATTTGCTACGTCTATCCAAAGAAGTGGATTCACCCGTTCTTCTTTCGAATCCTACAAAAAAATTGATCAGCGATAGCATTAATAAGTTTAAAGATTGGGCAAACCAGTTTTTCTATATCATGTGTCCTCCTTGTATTTCAGGCACTTTTGTCAACCCTTGTGAGCTTCTTATTTATCTAGAATTACTATGTCATTACCATGCTCTGTATGATATAGTTTCTTTTTAGCTCCAACTCCCAAGATGAAAACTTTATGGAAAGAGGAAGCTCAGGTTGTTGATGTCATTTACAATGCATATGAGAAGTTGGGACGACGATCTCTTTTGTTGACCTTGGAGAACCTTCACAAGTATGCCCTTCTTCGTTTTAGGAAAAATATTTTGGGGTAACCACCCCTCCACTTTTCTGGTGCTAAGTACTTGTCCTCAGGTTCTGATATGTTTACTCCATTAACTCCATTTTTTCCGGGTACTTCGGGTAGAGTTGCTTTTCTAGATGCTTTCCAGTTCACATTTCTAGTTTTAGCTTTCTTATATCTGCTTTTCTGACATAGTTTCTTTGACAAGTAACCAGGCTACTGATGTACATCAACCATAATTGCCCTGGCTATATCTAGAGATGCAGCTACAAAAGGACTTGCCTCTACCGCTGACGATCCCGCCCTTAAGAGGCATAAGGGGACACTTCCACCTCTTCTTCTCTTGGGAAAGTAGTGGTTACTGTGACTGCTGAGCAACATACTTCTGACCCCTTAGACCTTTCTGTTGAAACTACTTCTAATGTTGGTACTTCTCAGACAAACACCATAGAAAGTGATTTTGTTGATGTTCTTTTAACATCGAGACCCTTGGGAGCTTTGGATTCGTGGGAACATGAGTTAACCTCACTCCCATCTCCTTAACTTGATAATCCCCTGAGGTCTCCTTTATCAACCTCAGATTTTGATGAAATTGTAAAGCTTACTCTTTCTTTTGATGATATTACCAATGTTTCTATGCCTTCTTCACCCTCAAACTTAGCGAATTTTCGACAACATCTTGTCAAGCAACAACTTTTGGTATGGTCTTGTTTCTCCTAGTTTCTTTGCTTCTGTTCTTATTCAAATACCTATTTGGTTTCCTTCCTTTTAGGTAACCAAAGGTTGTTTCTTATTCCAAGATATAACTTCTCCGTCCTCTTTCGAGATCGCTAAATTAAACATAGAGCTGCTCTGGAAACAAAAGTCAACGATTTGACTAAGGCGAAGGAGGAGGGTGAAAAGGAATGTGCAAGGTTGAATGCTTCTCTTGAAAGAGCCGATTCATAACTCAAAAAGGAGAGAAAAGCTAAGGATCTTCAATTTGACAAGGTTTCAACCCTAGAGTTTTCGAAATAAGAGCTCGAAAATCATCGGGCGAGTATGGTGGTCAATCATGTCGACGAACTGAAAAAGAAAGATGATATGTTGTCTAATACAAAATAGACAATCTATGAAGGCAGAAAAGAATTTCCCTGTTTTTAACACATTTACAAGAGACAATGCTAGAATCTTATGAAGATGTCCACTTTCTGGCATATACAAATAACTTCCAAAACTTCGCTGAAATCGGATCCCCTTCCGTCGATGCTTTTATTGCGAGCAGAGTTATGAAAGGATTGAATTAACTAAGCACAGAGCTGAAGTTCCAACTAAGAGCCAAACAAATTGTACATTGAGGATCTGCATGATGATTCTAATCTTT
This sequence comes from Allium sativum, assembly GCA_030737875.1. Taxonomy (NCBI): domain Eukaryota; kingdom Viridiplantae; phylum Streptophyta; class Magnoliopsida; order Asparagales; family Amaryllidaceae; genus Allium; species Allium sativum. Next base: position 599,673,751 of record CM060920.1, read on the forward strand.
ATGGTCGGGAAGAGGAAGACATTGTTGACAATGATGATGATGATAGCGACCATGGTCCTTAAGGCGATAGCCACAGGGATGACTTTGATGGAGGGAATGACAACCCTCCTCCTTCTTTTAGAGATGCTCAGGATTCTAAGGAAGCATACCCTAACATTTCGGGAGCTCCTACTATTCATGATCCGGTGGATGCTCCCGATAAGGATAGTGATTCATCTGATAAGAGGCAAAAAGGACAAGAACATTATGCTCAACCCAAGATTCCTATTTCCTATGTATGGCTTTCACTTTAAGACGTTTTCTTCTACCTTGAATTCATGGTTATAAGTTCCCTATAATATTATATAGACGAGGAAAAGTCTTGCCTCACGCTACAAGACAGAGTAGAAAAAACAGAAGGAAATTACTTTGTCTCGTCTAAAGCATGAGAGATTATTAAAATATTATAATGCCTTATCTCAAAAATATCATGACCTTGATAAAGGTGCTTTTTAACTTATGGCATATATAGAAGTGAAGTCGCGCCAAGAATGAAAGTAGTTCGAATTCGAAGAGAGACAATTCTTGAAGAAAACAAGGAGTTGATGACTTTATTTTGTACACTAATAGAGATAGGGATATTTTAATAGACTTCTTGTATAAAGTTTATAGTATATTTGAAACAGTGGACTTCACTTTCTTAGGGGAGTTTAGTGGTGGCCTACTTCGATGTGTACACAGACCGTGTTTTGAATGAACATGGGATTGACTTGCATCCTATGGATTGTTAGAACCTACCAAGGATCCTTTCAATACCTAGGGACATACCCCATGAAAATCTTAAGTATAATACGAACATCTTTGTCAATAAGTTGTTCAAAAGGTCGATTTTGTATGAATAAAAGGAGTAGTTGTAGAGCATGATATTAAGAATGTATGCTTTTGTTGATAAATCCCTTATCTATGATTGCTGATTTTTCTTGCATACTATGGCAGAACCTTATATTACGCAAAGGTGTTGTTTCATAGGATGTTTTGTATTCATTTTCAAGATTAAGGAAGGAATTTTGAATGAAACCATTATATAATTTTGGAAGGGATCACCTCCTAATAGATATTAGTCGTATCTATATGAAATAACCTCAGCTTCCTTTAGATTTTCTAGCTGATAATCGAGAAGTAATTTTGAAAAGACGTAGAATCCGACATGCTGAATTGATATGTAACATAAACACTAGGTGTTCTGATAACCAGAATCAAATCATGTAACTTTCAGTGTGTATTATTGGATAAATTTAAGGATTTATGTAATAGACCTTTTCAGATGGTGAAAAGTACAGTTTATTAGTATTACTCTTTAATAAATAATGGTATATCTTGCTTGTAAAATAGGGTGTCCAATGCAAAAATTCATCCTCTAAAATCAAGGAGGAATCTATACAAGTTACGGAGCAGAGGATTGCTCCCGCTTCTGCTCGACAAAGGAAAATTTTACTTTAGAAATTGGCCATGAAGCACTTGAATGATAACTATTTTGGAAGGTCAATTGAAAGATAAGGATAAAGCCATCCTTAAATTAAAGAGACAAATAAAAACCAATCCCTCTATTGATTTTGATGAAGAAATGGTTGGATTGCATCAACAGATTACTGACCTTGAAATTGAATGAGACAATGCGCAAGCAAGTTGTAAAATTTGGGAACTTATTTTTTGATATACCACTAACATAGTTGTGTCCAAGCTTTTCGAAGCTGCGACTAAGCCCAAGGCTTCAGTATCTAAAAAATAATCTTACTTGAGAAAACCCCCTTCATCGGTTAGACGAGTCAGTAATTAGCAAGTGGTGCAGGAAGGTTAAAGCCGACATAAAGAGTTTTTATGATAAAGATAGTAATGAGGACATGCTTCGACGTATCAACTATTATGTCTCCAAAGTTAAACTATTGCCGAAAGAGAGACATGTTTGCAAAAAAATGTTTTATTTAGAGAAAGAAAATAAGTCCCTCCGAGCCATGCGTAAAGCCTACAACAGGGCTTTAAAATTTTAGTTTAAACCCTTGGATAACCCCAATGAGGTTAAGAAGAAGGAGCAATAGCCCAACGAGCTTTTGTGGATTACGATTCATCATGCTATCAATCCTCCTTTAGCTGATGTTGAGGAGGTGTAGGATATTCAATGTGGTTGTAATATTTGTGTCTGACTTTTGTGCTCTGACAGTTATGGAACAGTTTTGAAGAAAATTTTGTAAATTGTGCAGACATATCCTGATATGTGATCATTGTTCGTGTATTGGATATCCTTATTTGGAAGTCCCACTGCATTACTCGGCATAAAGCTTAACACATAATATCTTTTGTGTTAGCCTTTTTTCAAATATATGCAATAGTTTATTTTTATATGAACCACTATTTGGGTCATAGCCAAGTAATGGTTGGACCTTGCAACAGAATAATACAATCTCTCACATGACATTTTTTGTTATAACTATAAATAGTAATTTATCGAATGTAAGTTTAGTAGATCTCCTTGTATGAGATGTGGAAGATCACAATCTTCGTTTAAAGTCTTTTAGATAACATGCTCAAGATATCCACTAGAGTATTGATTTGAAAACCCTTTTTTGACAATGAGAATTATAGTCTTGAGACCCAGATTAGGGTATTTAAGATAAGAATATGGAAATCCACTTACGGATGCATAGATGGAAATTTTATAGCTCATACTTAAGCATTCACAATAGACGACTAGAAACCCACTTATGGCAATAACAGATAGAAATCCTGAAAGCCAGATTCAGGTATTTATAGTAAAAGACCATAGATCTACTTCTAGTATTAATAGAAGTCTTGAACCAAACCCAAATTCCGGTATTAAATAGAGGACCAAATATCCACATCTAGCAATTAATAGAAGTTCCAAACCAGACCTAGATTCAGGTTTTTAAGAGAAGAACAGATATCCACATCTAGTATTAATAGTTTTGTTACCCCTTCGAGTTTGAATTGGAAAAAAGAGGAAGTATGTGCTTAATGAGCTTTTGATTGTCAAAGCAGAGGATATACAAGCTTTGTTAACTACTCTCTAGGCTTGTGTGTCCTGCGAACTTGGCTAGCTTATGCTCAATTAGGGCCCAGGACATACCCAACCTCCCTCCAGGAGGCCACTTACCCTGGCCATCGTTGGCGGTGATAAGAGATTAAATGCTTTACACTGGCCATCGTAAATGCGGATAAATGCTTTCTCTTTTGAGGCTCCACCCTGGCCATCGTAGGTAGTGATAGAGGCTTACACATCACCCCGTCCATGGGGTGCCTTAACCTGGCAATTGTAGGCACGGATAAGGGTTTTCGATGCTTTAGCCTAGCCTTATCTGATTTGGACGCGGATAAAGGCTTACCCTCAACCCCTCCAAGGGGTGCTTTACCCAGACCATTGTAGGCAGGAGTAAGGGTTTTAGCCACTCCTCTCCGGGTATGGAGGCATAAACTTTTGATGCTTTAACCTGGTCCTTTCTGAAGTGGATGCTACTAAAAACTTACACACCACCCCCTCCGATGGTTGCCTTGGCTAGGCCATCTTGGCGGTGACAACGGTTTTCTACCATCGTAGGTAGCTTCACCCGTTTTAGATGGTTCAAAATTTTGAGGAGTTTCACATACTCCTGTCCATATAGATACTAATTCTTCAAGAAATCCTTTGTTAGAATTAGTTTTATCCTTTTACAAATCTTTGTAGTTGGCCTTGATTAAAGAACTTGACAATCATTCCTTCGAGAACTCTGCAGTGATTGGTTTCATGTTCATTCATCATGTGGTAGTGGCAGTATGGCCCTCTTAATTTCCTTTCATATTTTGGTTTCTTCTTTGTTGATGGCCAAAGTTAAGCTGGTGTTTGGTTAGGAAGTAGATATTCTCAATTGATATGATAAGGTTGCATTCTTTAATCAATCTTGGCACAAAGATTCCCTTTTGACGTTAGAACTTATCCCTTTTGTTACTTTGCTTTATTGCCTCATCTGTATCTTCGAATCATCTTTTCAATGCATTCCGTTTTTGATGTAGTTCTTTGAGCCTATGCACGGATGGCTTCCTTTAGGTTATGTTCCTTTGATGTAGACCTCTTAAAGCAAGATCGTGGTTGATCCAATGTGGAAATGGGTAAAGTTCCAACAGTCAGGATCATATTGTTCTACTTCCCTTTTCTTGTTTATGTTTCTTAAATCTTCCATTCTCAGCCTTTGTTCTTCAATAATTCTTTGACCACTGATGTTTGACATAGCCATTTGAGATTCAAAATCCCAATTGGATCTACATTAATTCTAAAGTGGGTGAATAAGGTTTACTGGAGTTTTATGAGATATTAAAAATATCACATCAAAGATTGCAATAGAGTAAATAAATACAGAAAGTAAATGACATGGAGCTTATCTAGCTTTGGCTGACCCTGCCTACTGCTAAATTCACCAAGGTTTTTACTAGAATTAAAATAATCTCTATGCTTCCAAAATCCCTGTAAACTAGCGACATCTGCTACCAACTATTCTAATCCTATGCTCAGAACCCTGCACTGATCTTTATCCCTAAGATCAAAATTTCCCCGAGTTACAAACTAATAACTCTTAAACCCCAAACTACATCCCTGTAGTTTGTAACTAAGTTAGAAACTTGAGTTCAAAAAAATAAAATACAATACAGTAAATAAAGAAGACTCAAGACCTAAGCACATAATGATCTAAACCGTAGAACAACAATGATACTTCAAGAAGGTTGGGTTTTCTCCCTTTTAAAATAAAGTGATAATCTTTATTAATCTCGGCCTAACTAAAATTCCTTGCTTCACAAAATAAATCAGCCACTTGCTTCACTCTTTTAACCATATCTTGAACACACAACTCTTGGCTTCTGGAAACGAATATGGCAGTGGCAATCTAACTAGGGTTTTGCAATTTCCTTTGATTTGAAATTGCCGCTCTCCTCTCTGATGTGCTCCGATTTTCAATTTCAATTTACTTTGCTTAATTTAGTGGAGGAAGCTTTGATTCGATCCACGGTTGTTTGTTCAATCTCTATTATGAATTTGCAATTCAAATTTTCTTTTGATTTATGCTCGAACTTGGTTAATTTTTTCCAGTGGTGAAAACGGTGTATAAATAGGGCTTAATTGTGCCCTAACTTTCTTTGATTTCCTTAATTGAGTTGGACTTATTTTTTACATGTTTGCATGATTAAAATGCCGTGATTGTTGCTCGAAAAAATTGATTTCCCAAAGTACTAAATTGATTGTCATGAATCCTATGTTGGTTTCTGAAATGTTGATTGAATTTTCCATTTCTACAATGTGTGGAATAAATTCAAAATGCTTACCAATTTTACTCGTTCGAAATCTCGAAATATTTCTTGGCTAATTTGCAACACTTGCCCTATATTCATCGCTCTGAAGATTTGTTCGACGATTTCTAGAAACATTATCTTGCGTGCTTTATTATTACATATCCAATCAGGGAAATTCTAGATTGATTCTATGTCCGAAAATGAGCTGGTGAATTTTTGGAAACATAATATTTCGAATTTGAATACTTTCCAGAATTTCATGCATGATTAAATTATTGCATGCCAGATTTTACAACTTGCCTTTTACTTAGAATATTTGTGCACTCTCATTCGCTATTTGCTGCTATGTTCTTTCCCCACTGTAATTTAAAAAAAATTGCCAAATTGTTTGTCCCACTCTGTTTATGCCAGCTGCTTTGTGGCTTGTTTACTTGGAACAGTCCTTGACGTTTCTGAGTAGATATGAAACTTGTATGACCATGATGTATGAACCTGAACTGTAGCAACTTGCACTTTGCACATGTTTGTGCAATTTTCTTTCGATCTGTTCTGAGTAAATCTGCCTTGTATAAACTTTGCTCGACTTTCCTTATTCCATGCCGACCCATGATTTTGAACTAATGGCTTGACCTGTGTGTGCCTCTGTCTACTGTTGGTTCCTCCATATACTCCATTTGTGTCCAGATATGATTTTGGCCCATTTTTCACTTGTACTTGAGCCATGCATCTTATATTTGTTATTGTTGTGTCCCTTGTTATATTTTTGTTCTGGCTTGATCCTTGTTTTATGTGCATGTGTCATTTGTTGTTCATGACATTCCATGCTTCTCGGCTTTAATTTTTGCTACACAATTTAATCTTTTATTGCTTTACCATTGTTTGTTCACTTGTGTTCTCGTCTGAGGTTTCGTTCGAGCTTGTTGTCTTGACCTATATGCATTCTGACTTTCACTGCATTTATTTGCGAATGTGTTGCATGAATTACTTGCGTGCTATGTTGAATTTGAATACTCGACCTTTTATATGTGCACATGCCTTGTGTCTTGCCGAGTTGTAATTACACTTGTCGTTGCTTGCACATTATAACACCCAGCATTTTTAAGATAATAAAATAATAATAACTTAATTTAATAATAAGAATTAAGTAAAACGAACATCTACATTGCGTCCGACTCGAAATTCTGGTCAAAATAGACACCTGATTTGCGTAAAACGGATAACGTATGAGGAAGTTATGAGCGTTAGAAGTTTGTATATATATAAGGAACTCATATGAATATATATATATATATATATATATAAATTAGTCCAAAAATCAAAATTCACGAGCGGGAAAGTCTGGAAAAAATTTCTGACGTGGTTGGTTCTGATGTTCTTAATTTAGATCTAAGGGACTAGGTTTTTCTGATAAACCTATAAATAAGTATTTAGAGCTAACCCTAAACCTCATATTTCTAAGGCTACGCTGAAGCTCTGCCATCGCTGTCCCTCTCCTCAAATCTATTCAGAAAATTAAGATTATTAGTTTAGGAAAAATTCTGAATCCAGATCTGACGGAAAGGAATGTATGTTTGTAAATAGGTGTTCAAATCTCTTATCGAAGTAAGGTAATTTTATAAATCTGGTCTATTTTAATTCTCTTTTCTTTTAGTAAAAATTATAGATCCATGGTTTTAGGTTTTGAATCCAATTAGGGGAAAACCAAGGAAGATTAGATCTGGACCAGATCCAGGATTTGGAAAGCATCTAACGTGAGTGGATTTAAGCTATAGCATTTTAGATAATATTATGTTATCAATTAAAGCATTCCCTGTTATTATATGTGAATTTGCCAAAATAATTGAGAGTTGCTATTATAACAAGTTGAGATGTTAATATGAATAATTCATATGTTGAATAGTTAAAGTGTTGGAATGATTACATGTTGAAAAACAAACTTGGTAGAATATGGGTAATGACTACTATTATTTTAATTACATGATTAACTTGTGGCATATTATTGAGTGAATGACATGTTAACCTGTTAGATTTGTACAATTACCCGATTAAATGTTTACATGTCAAAATAGAATTAAACACATGTTAAAAAGGACATGCGACATAATATAGGCATGATTTGAGGATAAATAAATTAGAATACAATAAACATGTGAACATGATAATATGCGTAAAATTTACAGTAAGTAGAAAACTGTAACGCGTTTAGACACGAGGATAGATTACACTTGTGGAGGATGTTTGCCCGGACCCGACCGACTTATCTAGCATCCACAAGTGATAAATCTAATGTGATGGGTCTAAGTGCATAAATAAAACATATAATGGTGCTAAGACACGAGGTTAAGTCAACTTGTGTTAGTAGTTTGCCTGGACCCACCCGACAGATCCAGCATCCACAAGTGTACGCTTAACGTGAGATGTCTTGTGCGTAAATATATATATATATATATATATATATATGTTAATCCCAAAAAATTCATGCGCACATTAGGTAAAGGGTACAAGGCAGATGTCATCAGGGTCGGCCGTGCACGATGCACCCGCACAAAGCAAGACCAAATATTGAACCCAAGGCAGGTCAAGTCAACCACTGCGTCCGAAGATAACAGTATAACATATCATAAGAAGTACGACCCCATAAAGATAAAGGCCACATATCCTGAGAACCACTCAAACACCAAAATGAGGCAAGTCGCCCACTCAACCTAAGCAGAAGCGACCTCATAACGAAGCCTAGAAGCCAAAGAGCGACATACAAAGGCAGCACGAAGACAAGCGCCCTTGGACCGAGAAGGACAGCCGCACAAGGGGCAAAGGAGACTCGACTCTAAACCCGCATCCCGCTCTTACAAAATCCCTTGAGGCGCTCATGGGATGCTCGCTTACATGGACCCGCTCAGGTATTCAAGATATTCGTTCCAAGGAGCCTCTCGCACATGATAACTGGATACAGCCACGGACAACTGGCTACAGCTAGCTGGTGGCATGGTCATAATTAGCAAAATGGACGATCCACAGCCTGGATAAAGGAATTCCAGGTTGTTTACCAAGGGGAGTTCACCTATAAATAGACCATGACTACCAACGTAAAGGGGATCGACTTCTAAAAACCACGAAGTGCTGCCGAACTTCATCCTCAATCACAGATTCAGCCATGGCGTCAAGCACAATTTCACAATGTAGGAAAACGAAGACACCTAACTTCTCAATTATTCATCCATCCCTCTTCTCCTCAAATTCTACTATTCTTTTATATAACTCCTTAGATTGAAATATATTAATGAGGGTATATTGAGCGGGTATAGAAATGTATGAAACGAGAGAGTTGATGTATTATGTAATTATCATTACAAGGCAGGAAATCACCTTCATAGTAAACGTAGGCCTCATTAACGGCTGAACCACTCTAAATCTCATCTATACTTTACTTTTTCTCATTTTACACTTTTTATTGTTGATTAAACACGGCTCCATTTATTTCATACCGAATTGGTGAAGTACAGTTTAGTACCTTGGGGGTTTAGACCATTTTTGGTGTAAACATTTTGGCGGCCACCATGGGGCTGTGTTCATAAATTCCTTTTTGTAGTTCAACAGTTAAGAGATCCCAAAATTGTTTTCTCCTTTGAAATCATGGTTAGATCGAAGAAAAGTGGTAAATCTATTAAAGTCGTTGCAGTCAATGAGGATGGTAATGCTGACGAAGCTACACCTCAGATCTTGAATCGAGGGGTTCGGGAAATCCCTGGGCCATCTGTAACACGAGATGAATTGAATGTGGTTGAAACCGGCTTGAACGAGAAAATGGATAATACAGCGAAGATGATAATGGAAGGGTTTGATGCCCTAACGAATGGCCAAACCAATTTGTTGCCGCCAAATACTGTGGTCGATGCTGATGAAAAAGAGGACTCATCAGCCTCAGACCCTGAAACACCTCATAGCCCAGTGAGAGATAGGGGAGAGGCCGGCATTGAGGATCCAATGGTCAGATCTCCACAGAGCAAAGAAGAACGTGCGACGAATATCACCAACACAACATCCCTCAAGAAAGATGCAAGGCGCCGAAGCTTAAACCATGGTCGCGCTAATAGGAACATCAGCGTTAATCCTGATGAACCAGCAGGCAACGAAAGGAGAATCATAGACCTAATCCAGCGAGTAATGAAGGAGAAGGCGACTCGAGAGGATGAGGAGAAAGAATGGGAGTTTTCCCCCAGCCAAAATCCATTCACAGAGGAGATCCATCAAGCGAAATTCCCGAAGAAATTTGTACCACCAGCAATAACGCCTTATAATGGAGTAGGAGATCCAACCATTTTCCTGTTCAAGTACGACCAGCACATGAATGGAGTTAGGGCCACCGATGAAATCAAGTGCTCATACTTTCCCGTATGCCTAGAAGGCATGGCCTTGCTATGGTTCACCAAGCTTCCACCTAGATGTATCGATTAGTTCGCGGATCTAGCAAGGAGGTTTAAGGATTAATTCCGATTACAAACCACCAAGGCAAGGGATGTGATGTCGCTCAGCGAAATGGAACAGAAGCATGGGGAAACCATCAGAGCTTTTCTTACACGTTTCAGTGCTGCAGCAGCGGAGGTCATAGAACCAGAACCTTGGTATTTGCTGGCAGCCCTGAGAGGGGCCATCGATAAGAAGTCAGAATTTGGAAAGTGGCTTAAAATGAAGAAACCAAAGACTCTAAAGAAGTTTTACAAGAAGGCCGAAGAATACATGAGTGTGGAAGGTGAAGCTCCAAGCATCCAGAAGACTACAGAAAATAACACAGCCAGAGAAGAAAAGAGCGATGAGCCCAGGGTAGAGCAGAAGAGCGATGTAGGACAAAAGAGGGGAAATGATGAGAGGGATAGCAAAGCTTATAAGAAGACACAGATGTACAAACCATCTGAGCTAACCCTCCTGAACGAAACCCCAGAAAGGATTTATCAAGCCGCGAATGACTCGGGCCTTTTCCCTTAGATAGAGCCGCAGAAGGTAACTAAGCAGCAGGAAAAATTTCCGTTTCCATAGCCAGCCAGGGCATAGCACTAACGAATGCCGGCACCTGAAGAATTTGATTGAGGAGCTCATCAGGAAGAACCGACTCCAGCAGTATGTGAAAAAATCCCCAAAGCACTCCAGCCGCGCAGGGGCATAACAATGCGGCCAGCCAGCCCAACTCGAGTGAAGAGGATCAAATGCCTGTTGACTCAAGGCCAGTAATCAATATGATATTTGTTGGTCCCCACCCCGCCGGGAGCAGTTGGGCAGATATGGAAAGATACGCTAACCAATTGAAGCATGTCACGGGAGATGAAGGATGCACGATATTGAACAACGAACTTCCAATGAAAATGCATAAAACTTCAACCAAGGATGTGATATTCAGAAATAAGGATATAGAAGGCTTAATTATGCCAACTATTGATGCCATAGTGATCATGAATGGTCTTGGGCCTGTAGTGGTAAAAAGGGTCCTAGTCGGCACCGGGGCATCAGTCAATGTGATCTTTATAAACACTTTCCAAAAGATGAATCTCTCCATGGAAAAAGTGTGCGCGTACCCACATAAGATCCACGGTTTCACAGGTCAACCTACGCAACTCATCAGAACGATAGATTTTCCTATCGAATTGGCAGACGGGAAGCGTCGAGTTTCCATGGTACAGACCTTTGTCATAATTGACAAGTTCTCGTATTACAATGCCTTTCCCGGGAGACCGACTCTTTCGGGTTTCAAGATCGCTTTAGCTCCTTGGTGTTTGATTATGAAGTTTCCAACCGAAAGGGGAATCAGAGTAATCAAAGGTGATCAAATTGCCGCAAGGGACTGCTATGTGACAGAACTAAAGGAGGCCAAGAGAAAAGAATCGGGAAAGGATGCGGAGGTTCTCCCTCGCATCCAAAACTCCCCCTTATAGCAACTAAAGAAAGGTCCGTGCACTGGTGAGCATAACGGGATGCAAAAAGAGATCAATCCTTGAGATGCCAGTGTAGAGGACGAAAGGGCGACCTCGGCCGAAGACACGAGTCCTATAGCTGTAAATTCATAGGACCCAAACCGTGTGTTGAATATAGGATCTCGGCTGAACCCTGAATTGAAAAACCAATTGATTGCCTTTTTGAGAGCTAAATTAGATGTGTTCTCATGGAACCATTCAGACATGTGCGGGATATCTCCGGATGTTGCAGTTCATAAGCTAAACATCGACTCACGCATTCCGGCTGTCAAGCAAAAGAGGAGAACCCAGGGGCCGAAGAGAACGCGCGCCTTAAAAGAAGAGGTCGACAAATTGATGGAAAACGGTTTTATTAGAGAATCTACATACCTGAAATGGGTATCCAACCCGGTGCTCGTAAAGAAATCAAACGGCAAATGTCGGGTCTGTGTGGATTATTCAGACCTAAATAAAGCTTGTCCAAAAGATAGTTTCCCTCTCCCTAGAATCGACCAACTGGTGGATTCCACGGCCGACCATGAGTTGTTATCTTTCATGGACGCATGTTCCGTCTACAATCAAACTATGATGTATGGTCCAGACCAGGAAACCACCAACTTCATTACCGATCTTGGCCTATATTGCTATAAGGTTATGCCATTTGGTCTAAAAAACGCAGGAGCAACCTACCAGCGACTGGTAAATGCTATGTTCAAGAAACAAATTGGAAGGACAATGGAAGTCAATGTCGATGACATGTTGGTTAAGTAGAAAAAAGAAATAGACCATTTAGAGGACCTAGCCCGAATGTTCGACATCTTACGACAATATGGCATGAAGTTGAACCCTTTGAAATGTAGTTTTGGGGTTGGCTCTGGCATGTTCCTTGGATACATGGTCAACGCTAGAGGTATAGAGGCTAACCCAGCCAAAATATCAGCTCTGAAAGAAATGCGTGCCCCAGGAACCAAGAAGGGGCTTCAGTGTTTGAATGGAAAGATCGTAGCTTTAAATCGCTTCATATCTAGAGCAACGGACAGATGTCTTCCATTATTCGATTCCCTCAGGAAAGGAAAAAAGGAGATACATTGTACCCCTGAGTGCTAGAAAGCCTTCTAAGAACTGATTCAACATATGGCAACACTATCCATGTTGTCAAAGCCTAGTGATGGGGAAGACTTGTTCTTATACCTGGCGGTCTCTGCCCATGCCCTAAGCGCAGAACTGATCAGAGAAGACTTGAAGGTACAAAAACCAGTCTATTACATCAGTAAGAGGTTATCCGTAGCGGAGCCTAATTATCCAAAACTTGAAAAACTTGCTTATTGTTTGCTCATTGCATCAAAGAAGCTTCGTCCCTACTTCCAAGCTCATCCCATCAAGGTGCTCACAGATCAACCTCTGAGGCAATACCTGTCCCGACCAGAAGCCTCCGGGAGATTACTAAAATGGAATGTAGAGCTTAGCCAGTACGACATTACATATCATCCCCGAAAAGCGATCAACGGAAAAGCGCTTGCCGACTTCATCGCGGAATTTACCGACCGATGGGAGGTAAAGGAGCAAGTTGATATCGAAACAAATATTCAGTGGAAGCTATTTGTAGATGGGGCATCGAATGACCACTGTTCGGGGGCAGGGGTAGTTCTCGAAACCCCTGAGGGAAGATCCTTATGCTATGCACTTAGGTTAGAATTCATTTCAACTAATAATGAGGCCGGATACGAAGCCCTCATCGCAGGAATAAAGCTAGCGAAAGAATTGCAAATAAAAACTATACAGATCTTCAGTGATTGCCATGTCGTAGTATGTCAGATTCTCGGGGAATTCGAAGAAAAAACGGGGAACTTGCCTGATTATCTTATAAAAGCCTTAGAATTGCTGGAAGCCATCGAGCATTACACCATATCTCAAATTCCCAGGGAAGAAAATACTAAAGTTGATGCATTAGCCAAATACGCGAGCACAGGAGATGCACAGTTAATGGGGTTGGTCCCAATGGAGGTCCTTTCCGATCCAATTACAAAGCAAACCGAAATGGATTGGATCATGGAAAAAACTGATGAATCAAATTCATGGATGTCGCCAATTAAAGAATACCTCACGACCGGGGCACTCCCGATTGAAACTAAACTCCGAAGAAAGATCTTACGAAAAGCTCGTTTATACCTTATTCAAGATGGACGACTGTATAGATGGGGATTTTCTACACCTTTACTTCTCTGTTTAACAGAAAAGGAGTCTAAGGAAATTATGGCAGAACTACACGAAGGGGAATGCGGAGGACATACCAGAGGACAAACTTTGGCCAAGAAGATCCTACGATATGGTTACTTTTGGCCAGATATCAACAAAGATTCTGCGGCTTACACCAAAAAATGTGATAGGTGCCAAAGATTTGCCAAAATCCCAAGGATGTCGTCCACAACTATAACTTGGTCAGCCCGTGGCCGTTTGCTATCTGGGGCATCGACCTCATAGGAGCTCTTCCCACCGCAAAATCCGGTTTCAAATACGCAATGGTTGTCGTTGACTACTTTACGAAATAGGCTGAAGCAGAACCATTGGCCACTATAACTTTAAATAAGGTTATTAACTTTGTCTTAAAAAATATCATATGCAGGTTCAGGGTTCCACAAAAGATAATCATAGACAATGGAACCCAGTTTGAAAGCGAAGAATTCCAAAGCTTTTGCGCCAAGCATAAAATCCAAAAAATCTTTTCAGCGGTCGCTCATCCACAGGCGAACGGGAAGGTGGAGGCAGTAAATAAAATCATTAAAACTACCATTAAGAAGCAACTAGAAAAGGCTAAGGATGGATGGGTAGATGAACTCCCATTGGCATTATGAGCATATCGCACTACGCACAGAACTGCAATAGGAAATACTCCCTTTTCTTTATTCTATGGTTCTGAAGCTATGGTACCAGTACAGTTGGAAGTCCCTACCCACCGAAGGATACATTTCGACCCCAAAGAAAATGATGAGCTATAGCTCGAAGCTCTCGACCAAATCGAGGAAAGAAGAAAGGAAGCGAAACTCAGAGTAGCCGCGCACCAAAGGAGGGTGGCCAGGCACTTCAATTCAAAAGTCAAGCATAGAACTTTTGAAATTGGAGACCTCGTTCTGAAAAAGATAATGAATGGTACTGGAGTCTTCGGGCCTAATTGGGAAGGACCTTATGTTATAAGCCAGAAACTCCAGGACGGAACTTTCAAATTGGCCACCATAGTAGGGAACCCGATTCCACGAGCATGGAATAGCGAGCACATCCGCAAACGAGCGAGTGGGAAGCACTTACTTGAGGAACTCCATCAAGAGACACTGGACCTCTCAACACAGGACCAACAAAAGCTTGGTGCTAGATTAAAAGAGTCAATGCTGGAGAAAAAGCAACTCAAAAGTCCCACGGATAAAACCGCTAAGCCCACCGAAGAAGCACCTTCTTAGGTGACCTTCCTAGGTGCTGGACACAGGTTTTCCAACTTGAGAAAAAAAATCAATGAGGCGAACCAACGTCTGTGTCCTTGGTCAAAGACAAAGTCGGAAAATCCGACATGTCCCGAAATGGAAAAATTGCCAATTGCAAGGAGCTCCTACCTTAGTAGGTAAAAGACACAAAATTTTCCCTTCTGAGTTAAAACTCGATGAGATTAATTGTCCGCCCCTCGGATGAAGCATAAAATAGGGAAGGATTAAACATGCTGGAAAGACCAGCACAAAACAGAAACCCGACCGAAAGAAGGTAGCCATCCTTGTCTCTGTTATTAAGCAAGTCAAACAGAGCCAAGGATGGATTACAACAACAGAAATCCTAGCCGTATGGGGGTACCCACTCTTGTTCTCCGTTGTTAACCAAGTCAAATAAAGCCAAGAGTACAATAGCAGAAATCCTAGCCGTATGGAGGTGTCCGTTCTTGTTCCTTTTGTTAACCAAGTCAAATGAAGCAAAGTTCGGATTCTACATTGGAGCCCAAGTCCTCCCATGGGGGCACGCATAAAAATGCATCACGAAAATACCCCAAACAAATAAAGCAGGATATTTAATAAAAAAATGTTGACTTGATAAAGTTAAAACAACTAAAGACTAACCAACCAAATCAAATACCAAGGGCTGGATAATCCCGGCTTAATAAGAACAAAGCAGGATTAACCGTAATACGACGTTGACGAGCGAATGCCTCGAGATTAACATACGAACAAGCGCCTCACGATACGATATTAACGTGCGAACGAACGCCTCGTGATACGATGTTAACGCATGATCAATTCGAAAAAACTTATAAGAAAGATGTGTGTGTATTGTCAAAGCAGGTCAAAGAGATATAGCATAGCGCGGAGATGAAAAGCATCACAAAACCAGTCAAGCAACCATTCATCAGGAGCATAGAGAGTGTCACGGGTCAAACAAAAAGTCACAAACAACAACCAGCACGATATTATGGGCAAGAACCGGCACCCGCTAACACAACCGGTCTCTAAAACTCAAAAGGCAAAACAACCAAGATAGAGGAGATTACAGATCCCTGACCTTCCTTGCCTACCAAATTTCCTCTTCATCAGAGCAAAACCTGATGAAGGCCCTTTAGCATGTACAGAAACCACTGACTCAACGTCCCCAGGGGCAAAGGAAGCGACTATGCTATCTCTGGACCCGAGGGCTTGGATTAACTTCGCCTTATCGCTTTCCAAAACAGAAATGTGCTCAAGGTTGTCCTTATGAAGTTTCTGGAGATCAGAGGCCAACTTATGCCAGCTAGCCATCCGCTTCGAAGAATGATTTTTCAGCAAATCCATCTGTTCTCCAAATTGATGCACGGCAGTCTCAAGGCGAGCCAACATTTGACCTTTCGCTGTAATCATATCACAAGCGAAATTCATAGAGTCAGCCAGAGATATATCCACATTCGAAGGGACCCCCTGTAAAATCCATCTCCGAAATCGCTTGATGAACCTGGGACTGCAAGGCCCAGGAGCGTAACGAGGCCTGTTGACGATAGCTTGGAGTTCCGCCTAAGAAGGGCCGGAAGGAGAATTGACGGACGGTTGACCAACTGACTGACTCTCGTCTCTTGAAATGCTCAAATCAACAAAGGCCCCCTTTTGGCGTTGTTCTGGAGAAGAGACCATCCTACAAACTGACCAGGGAATAGCCATAAGGCTCAAAGGGAGAATGAGCACAAGAAGGAATCAACAAACCTGAGTAGCACTGAAAAGAGATACGAATGGACAGTTGACCAAATGACTGACTATGGTCTCTTGAAATGCTCAAATCGACAAAGGCCCCCTTTTGGCGTTGTTCTGGAGAAGAGACCATCCTGCAAACTGACCAGGGAATAGCCATAAGGCTTAAAGGGAGAATGAGCACAAGAAGGAATCAACAAACCTGAGTGGCACTGAAAAGAGATACGAAGTTTTCCTTCTGGATTTGAGAGACCCTCTTGAAAGATAGATGGAAGCAAAATTGAATGAAAAATAGGAGAATGAAGGGCTGATTAAAAGGCATACCTCAAAAGTACTCTTCGCCACATTAGCATAACACTTAAGTACTGAAACAGGTGTTCCATCAGAAGACCAGTTGGCGTATTCACTTCCCCATAATTTGATTATTTACAATAAAGAAAAAGCAGTCCAAAAGTCTCATTCAAAGATAAAGGCGCCAATCAGTTACAATGAAGCAATCTCAGCTCCTGCACGACCGAGCCCTCAACAAGTCAGGACAAACCCACCAACCAATATGCGATCAAATACGTCGAAGCCTGCGATTCCATATACAAAAGAAATCACGGACTTCGAGGGGCAAATGTTAATCCCAAAAAATTCATGCACACATTAGGTAAAGGGTACAAGGCGGATGTCATCAGGGTCGGCCGTGCACGATGCACCCGCACAAAGCAAGATCCAAATATCGAACCCAAGGCAGGTCAAGTCTACCACTGCCTCCGAAGATAACAGTATAACATATTATAAGAAGTACGACCCGATAAAGATAAAGGTCGCATATCCTAAGAATCGCTCAAACACCAAAATGAGGCAAGTCACCCACTCAACCTAAGCAGGAGCGACCTCATAACGAAGCCTTGAAGCTAAAGAGCGACATACAAAGGCAGCACGGAGACAAGCGCCCTTGGACCGAGAAGGACGGTCGCACAAGGGGAAAAGGAGACTCGACTCCAAACCTACATCATGCTCTTAAAAAATCTCTTGAGGCGCTCATAGGATGCTCGCTTACAGGGACCCGCTCAGCTATTCAAGATGATCGTTCCAACGAGCCGCTCGCACATGATAACTAGATACAGCCACGGACAGCTGGCTATAGCTAGCCAGTGGCATGGTCGTAATTAGCAAAATAGACGATCCACCGCCTGGATAAAGGAATTCCAGGTTGTTTACCAAGGGGAGTTCACCTATAAATAGATCATGACTACCAACGTAAAGGGGATCGGCTTCTAAAACCACGAAGTGCTGTCGAACTTCGTCCTCAACTACAGATTCAGCCATGGCGTTAAGCACAATTTCACGATGAAGGAAAACAAAGACACCCGTCTTCTCAATCATTCATCCATCCTTCTTCTCCTCAAATTCCATTATTCTTTTGTATAACTCCTTAGATTGAAATATATTAATGAGGGTATATTGAGCGGATATAGAAATGTATGAAAAGAGAGAGAGTTGATGTGTTCTGTAATTAGACGTAGGCCTCATTAACAGCTGAACCACTCTAAATCTCATCTCTACTTTACTTTTTCGCATTTTTCACTTTTTATTGCTGATTAAACACGGCTCCATTTATTTCTTACCGAATTGGTGAAGTACAGTTTAGTACCTTGGTGTTTAAACCATTTTTGGTGTAAACAATATATATATATATGGGAAAGTCTATTTTGACACAATTTAGTGACACAAATGGTGACACAAAAGATCTGCACCATTGCATTGCCCCCTGAATTCCACCTTCCCATGTAAAGATAATAAGATCCAATGGTGCAGATCTTTTGTGTCACCATTTGTGTCACCAAATTATGTCAAAATAGATGCTCCCTATATGTATATATATATATATATATATATATGCATATAACAAGATATGAATAAATGGTAATTAAATGGGTAACTCAAAAAATAAGAAAGGAATTGATGTAATGGACCGAGTTAGTGTGAGGCAATGGAAAAGTGATGTATTTCCCTAACTGACCTATTTCTGAGAATGTTGTTGCAAGTAAGCCACAATAAATAAAGTAAAGAATTTACTTGCTACGACGGATTTCGATGGGAATACGTTATCAAAATAAATCACTGATTCCTTCTATCACTACAACAAAATGACCCTATTACAACGGTGGAACACCGTTGTAATAGGTTTTTACAACGGTGGGCAAACCGTCGTGTCTTAAGAAGTTGTAATAGCCTAATATCTTTTACAACTTTTCTGCACTGTTGCAAAACCGTTGTAATATGTATATTTTACAACTTTTTTCCACCGTTGTAATAAACTTTATTACAACAGTTATGCACCGTTGTGATTGATATTTGGGTTTTAAAAAAAAAAAAATTTTTGCAAATGCAACAAAAGCTGAATAAACAGAAAACAAATTGATATAAATTCAAAGCAACAGATCCATTCATACAAAAAACATTACAACTTTATATTCAAAATGCAAAAAATGAATCATACATCATCACGTTAATATATCAATTCTTCATTACAAATAATGATTACAAATTAGTACCATCCAAAAAAATTTCTTCAACTATCAGCTTGCTTCATCTTTGCACTTCCTCAACTTCCCCACCAACACAAGACACCACCTGCACAATCACAAAACATGCATATATATAAACATAACCTTAAGCTTGTTGTAAACATAAAATGGTGGATATCTACTTTTCTTCCAAGTTGGATGAGGAGTTTAAACTATGTAAAATGCAATGCATGTATTTTTGTAGTAAGCTAAGAGTATATAAGAGTTTTACTGGTTTAAGAAATACGTAATGACCATGAACTGCTTCGCTCTTTTAATGTGCTTAAGTTAATTAAGGTAATGAAAGATGATAGTAAGGATTAAGCCAAAAAGGCTGTTAAAGAATTTTGTTTTAACTGTATATATTTACTGAAGCAAATGAAATGAGATTTAAAGCATGGTATGTTTAGACAGTCATGAGAAATGTATCATTAGTGAAATTCTTAGTTTCAATCACTAACTTAAAAGTTTGGATTGGAATTGCTAAACGTATGTACTGGAAATGAATCATTCTTCTTACGTTAAAAGGGAGTTCTCATGAGGTTGTTTTCATTGCTAATAAACTGGAATTGAGTACAGCTGTATGTTAAAAATGAGTTTGCATGAGTTTGATTTTATTGCTAATAATCTGAGACTGAATACAACCGTGAATATAAAATAAAGTTCAGAGATATTATATAAAAGACATGAGTATGTGAAGCTACGTTGATGTGATAGCATTTAGCTGTCATGATAAGGTGTATGGATGTAGATAAATTCATATATAAATGAACGTATTTGGCAGTATGGCCATAGAATTGGACACAATTGTATATTTAAACCGGTGAGGTAATTATTTGGTACCAGTTACGAGCTTACAATACAAATATGATTACAATAGTCAAACTAGTTCCGTATTTGCACACAACTGCAAAAATAAGCAGCACGGTGTTTATTCTAATCAATACAACAATAAATTGAGCAAACAAAAGTAATGGGTATAAAGAAGTAGAACTAACCAGACAGAAGAATTGCTATGCTGCTTTAGCTGTTGAAGTACATCAATCTCGATCATAGCATCCTCACGATACTTATCTACAGCTCGAACAATTTTTACGGCTACCATTTCTTTACCTTCCCTGTCCCAACTCCCAACACTCCAATACTTGACCAAACGTGCCTTCTCCTATCTTATATATGAGAAGCGCAACAACTGAAAAAACAAATTAAAACTTATCATGTCTTCAAAACTTAAATAGTAAAAGAAACAAAATGACAAACAATAGCAATCCTCATTTACTCATAGCCACCCTTTCATGGAACCAGTAAAACAACAACCTACTTTTTCTGTATAAGAAAAACATCTAAAAACTTATTGAACGACATCGGATTGATCCTCCTAGACTCGCTGCATCATCTTTCTTCTGTTGAGCATAGTTTAACAAGTTTTTATAATCAACACTACTCTTATCTCCAAATTATTAAAGACCCTTAACAGTATACCTTAACCAATTTTATTATTACTTGGAACAAAAAACGAACTACAAAGATTAAGTCATATGACTCCTTTCAGTGCAGTACAAGAGACCCCAACAAAGACAGCGTCGAAAAATTGAAAATGCACAGCCAACTCATCGACTACTCAAAAATTCAATGTCTAAAAAAAAATTTGGGTTGATAAAGCACAAGTGCATAAATCAAACTCACGCTAATGTTTAAGCAATTCAGGCCAGGTCAACATGTAGTTAGCAAAAGCAACTTATGGCAAACATCACAAGTGCAGTAGGCAAGCATGCACGACATAAAGCAAAGAAAAAGTAGGAACTGTGCACCTGAATATCAGAACAAGGCTCACCAATAACATTCAAATAATAAAATGATCAAAGTTTTAATATAATCTGTACAAATTAGACGCTCTCAGGACTAAACAATCCTTGTATATGCAAGGGACAAAGAGTAATGGCCGAAACATACCCTTTAACGTGAATCCTCTACAGCAGACCCAAAGTAGCACTAACATTTATAATAATTTCTAATTATAGGTTGAGCGGGTTATCTAATACCAAAAGTTCTCACCCTTCATTTTAATTAAAAGAAGTAAAAGAAGTAAAGAAAATAGAACAGGAAAAAGTGATAGAAGCAAAATGAATTACCAGCGTTGACGACCGAGAAGCAAGAAGAGCGAGCAAGAGTTCACGGTGACTGAGCTCCATTGGGTGAAGTTGTGGCACTGGTCTGAGCTGTGCGTTGTCCGATGGCAGCTCTGGCGATTTGGTTGACTGACTATGGGAAGGAGGAGATGGCAGCGCGATTGCTGAAAGGTGAAGCGGAGCAATCGGTTGAAGGAGCGGCTTCCGATGAGGAGGGAGGTCGGCTATTGGTTCAGGTGGCGACGGTGGAAGAAAGCGAACGGGTAGTGCAGCAGAGGGATGACGGCGATGGCCATTTCAGTGGCCATTCATTTCGGAATTTTTGGAGGATTTAATTTTGGGGAAAAAATGCTGAAATCTCATGGGAACAAACGTGCCTTCTCCTAGACTCGCTGCTCTCGCCCTCGAGTTCGTCTCCATCACGAATCCGACTACAAATCTGATGCGAGGCATCGGATTGATCGATTTTCCCCCAATTTCCAGTCGCTAGGGCTTCGGCCATTATTGTTGCCTTTTATTTTGAACGAGATAAATGAAAATGACGGCTCGTTTCTCCTTTCTTACATTAACACGGCTAGGGTTATTTTCCTGCCAATTGACAGCTTTGGCCCTAGGGTTTTATTGGGCTTTATAACCCTTAAGCCATTTTATAATACTTAAATCAATATTTACAACACTTGGACGAATTTTAATGTCGCACACACACACAATATATAAATTAGCATGTATATTTGTTCACAATTTAAAAAATGTACAATTTTTATATATTCAATATGTACATAAATAAATGATTTATTTATTTATTCATTTATCCACCCTAAATATATATATATACATAAATATATATATATAATTGAGATCAATATTTTTTTTTTGAAAATTGAGATCAATATTATAAATTAACTATTAAATATAATCTTAGTTATTAATATCTTCTTCTTAATTATTAATCTCTACTTCTTAATTATTAATAGCAATCATTGATTATTCATGATTAGCATTAATTATTATATTTTAATTATTAGTATTGAACAGTGAATTATTATTTTATAATTTTTAATTAGTATTTGATTAATTATTATTTATTGAAAATTATTATCAATCATTAATTACTAGTATTTAACAGTGAATTATTTGTAAATTATTAATTAATTAATTAATATTTATTTGTTTACTTATTATCGATTATTAATTATTACTTACTAATTAGTTATTAATTAAATGTTAATTATTAATTAGGATTATTTCATATTTTAAATTAATTATTAATTAGGATTATTTCATATTAACAATAGTTATTATTTAACTTTTACTTATTTCTACTTAGTTATAATCGAGTAATAACTATTAAAAGCTTATAATGTATATGTCACCTAAATATTAATTAATAAGCAGTTAACATTAACTATTAAACATTAATTACCACTTATTAACTATTAATTATTTAATAAATATTATTGATTCCTAAGTTTATTATTAATTATTAATTATTATTAAATATTAATATAATTAGTTATTAAATATAGATATTATAAACATGAAGTTTGTAATGGGCATCTATTACAACTAACAAAACAAAAAGTTGTTAAAAATACGTTTATTACAACTTTAGGGAATACCACCATTGTAAAAAACCATTTATTACAACGGTGCTTTTACCACCGTTGTAAAAAACCATTTATTACAACGGTGTCTTTACCACCGTTGTAAAAAATCATTTATTACAACGATGCTTTTACCACCGTTGTAAAAAACCATTTATTACAACGGTGCTTTTACCACCGTTGTAAAATTAAAGTTGTAATAGGGTCATTTTGTTGTAGTGTATCAAACTGATAAGGTGCATGAAGTATTTTCCTTAATATGATAAGGAATCTATATTACAGTGAATGAAGAATAATGATTTACAATAGTAAATGGTTTAAATGGGGAATGATAATAACCTATTATAAATAAATTACATTAATGAGAATGTTGTATAATAGGTAGACTTGTCCTAGGGAGAAGTGAAGATTAAACTTAGGTTAAAATAAACTAGTAAGGAAACAGGATAACTGGTGAAATGAAATAAGGGACACTTAATTGTAAATTAAGTAATCTATAAATGGGGAAAACCTAAAACCAGTTGTGTAAAGGGGGAAATTTTATTAAATATAAGAAGTCATACTAAATTATAAATTAAGTAATCTGTAAACTTGGAAGTCTGAAACCAACTGATAAGAATAACATGTTTGGACTTGTCCAAGGGGCAAGAGGAAATTATAACATAGGTTATAACAAATAGGTAGAGAAACTTATTAACGGACCTTAGTTAAGAGAACTAAGTTAATACGTAAACAACGATAAGTTGTAACAACGGTGTAAAATGAAATTATGATTAAATGAGAAAGAATGAGGAAAACTTATGAAATAAGTTGTATTTAATCATTAATAATCACTAACATGTTAAATAGAAAACATGTGAATTAAGATATACTTAATTACATATTAAGTAGGACATGTTATTGTAATGACGAAATCAAACAAGAATATAAAAGGGATTGTGGATTACAAATCTTGGGTCACAATCTCGAGAATAACATGTTGTGGGCTTATTAATAAACTTAAATGGGCTATGTTGTATAACTAAAATCAATAAGCAAGAGGGGCCCATTCCTCAGAGATATAAGGGGATAAGAAGGACTTGGTGACCTGAATAAAAAAGGTTAAGATAACCAGGTTAAATGGAAACCTGATAAGGTAAAGCAAGCGCGTAATATAATGTTTAGACATAGGGACTAACAACATATTAAATTGAGGCGCTTGGACCAGTTCGCACGTTTGAGGATGAATAACCCAATGGGGTAGATCATCGTGATGTTATAAGACACGAGGGGAGCGTACGTTCACCTGATTATTCTGTCGGCTCCGAAGGACTGGAAGGGGAAGCACGCGGCTTCCTGAGATACATAAGGTGTTCCTGGTAGTCCTTTGTGCAGTGGCAGATGCTTAGGATGTGCTCGCAGAGGTTGGGTGTGCACGTAAATACTAGGTGGGTGGGCCATGACTGCAAAAGTAGATTTGCAGTCAGAATGTTGAGACGTGGTGACACCAAGGTGATTCGGCGGTTGCCTCAATGGGGAGGCATAGGGTCACGACCAACAAGGATAGTAGATCATCAGATACCCGTCATCGGCAGCCAGTGGGATGCGAAAAGACTAGAGCTAAAACCAGTAGACCATTTACCCTTCACAATCGAGGTACGGTGGTTGAGTAAAGACGCCAACTAGATGTTTAGATTGTTGATTTGGGGCCAGTCTTTTAGCTCTTGTAGTCTTTACTAGTTGAGGGAGGGGCCGAGGTGGGGCCATAGCCACCATGAAAACAGACCCTAGGAATATCTGTACATAGAGGCTCTTAAAGATGGGCCTTTACATATATGGAAAAGCTCCCGACCGAGTCCCGTGTTTCTTGTATCACCCTTCCATGAAACTCGGTGCACATTAGAGGACATGCAATTGAGGCATCGAGCTACAATTAACGGTACATACGTGGGACAGTCTAGATACATGCATGTCGGCTCTGGGTGGTGTATCGTAGACTTGAGGGCATTATTCCAGTTTGGAATCTGATTCGATCAAAGGTGGAAGTTCGTACGCTTATGTAGCGTAGTAAGGACAGATATATGCGGAACGTAACATTGTTATTCAGAGATCCGTACGTCACTCCGGCGTAGGATGAAGGACTGCCTACATTTTGGCGGATGCTGTGCGAGTGGGGTACCATGGGGTGTACCTTAATATTGGGGTTAGCTACATATATACTGTATTAGGTTAATCCACTGGGAAGTAAATGGGTGCGACGTGTGTGTAACCCTTGACTGCTGTTAACCCTAGTAACCTAATAAATAAGAAAATGTGATGGAATGACATACGTAGTGTTATCCAAAGTGTATAATTTAAACCCAGTCACCAGAACTTGTGTTCTGACCACCTCCTCATAACATACTCGTAGGTTATATTTTTGGCAGAGACATGATAGCTTTGGATACTGGTTAGGCAGTATTATTAATGCGGTAAGGCTATACTTTGAGTATATTATATTTTATCCATTCTGCTGTGAGTTGTTTTCTAAGCTCTGACATATTTTATGTCTCTGTCTTTTCTGCAGGATACTAGTGTAAACCAATACGGGTTTCGATAGATTGGAATTTTGGAGGAAAAAAAAGGTCAGTTGGAATTCGGGTTGTTGCACAGATTTTCACTTGTGCCTTGTAGCTTTGCTGTGTGGACTTGAATTTGACCTCTGACTTGAGTTTGTGCATGTTCTCGAGCTTGTGCATGTGTAAAATGCCAATTCCTTTGCTTGTTGCACTTATATGTTCATGCATATTTGCAGCATGCGTGCGTTGTGAAGCTTTACCAGAACATATCAAACTTGATATACTTGACCCTTGTTGTTTCAATGTTTGACCATGTTTCCCTGTACAAAATATATGTGTATATGTTTACACATGTATGTGTATACATGTATTCTGTATGTGTAGAATATATATATATATATATACACACACACACACACATATGAGCACTAGAGACACCGTGTACCTTGTGATATTTGTAGTGAATCACTATAAATATCACAAGCAATCTAGACATATATGTATATATATATATATACATATATATATCAGACCAATTCAAGAAATATGATGAGAAACACACCAAAATTCAAAAGAAAATAAATTTTAAAATAAAATTATATGCTATAATTTAAATATATTTTTGTTCTAGATTATAGTATGTGTTTCTGTGATAGGTATGTAGGTAACAGGAAGAAGCAGGATGAAGACAGAATTAAGTGTCAGTGAGTGACAATGTATGTATATGAGTGACTGAGTGAAATATAACTGAGTGACTGAGTGTTGTAGTGAGGAACTGATGCAAGAAATGAAATTGATATTGAATGTATTGTATTACAACAAGATGGAAAAATAGTGGAGTTGTAAGATTGTACTATTGAAATGTTTGAAATTAAATATTATATTTCAATAAAATACTATTTGAAAATTTTAAATTCTTGTGCAGTAGTATTTTGTTTAAAAATAAATATTTAATTATGTCTGTGATGCAGTGGAATAATACAATTGCAAACACATTTATAACAATATATATATACGTTTCTTATCATCAAACAATAATCATATAATTGTTATATACGATAATCTCCCCCTTTTGATGATGACAAACATATAATATGATTTTAAATTCGATAAATGTGTTTGACAGTGAAGTGTAGAACTCCCCATACATGTATGCACCCCATCTAACAAAACTTCCGTTAAATATGAATGAGTGAAAATAATAAATGAATTGAAATATCAATATTAAATATTTATGAAATATTTAATCATCAATCAAAATTTTAACCCATTCTTGCCCTTTTTTATCATCAAAAGGATACAGAAATCAGAACAGTAATGAAAAATTGACTAGAAATATAATATCTGCTCAAGAGGGATTGTTCACCATAATTCTCATTCAATAAAACAAAATTATAATATTCTAAGAACTAGAAGCAAATTTCACAAGGAGATCGGACTATTACTGAGTATGTAAGGAAATTCGAAGTGCTCTCCCGATATGCACCTGAACTGATTCAGGACCTGCTCCAGAAAAACAAGAGGTTCATTAATGGTCTTTCAAGGAAGTGTCGCAACAGGGTGACGACACATATTGAGCTTCCGTTTGCCAAAGTGATTAAGATGTCTTGAAGATATGAGAAGATTTATAAGAGAAATGCTAAGCAGGACCTTGAAAAATATCAAGCTAATAACAAAAGGAAGCAGTATGATAAGAAGCCAGAGGTGAGCGACACTGCAGCCGCCAAGCCTCAAGAGAGTAAAAGGGCCAAGGTCAAGTGCTTTAACTGCCAGAAACTCGGACACTACAATTATAAATGCAAAGCACCAAAGAGGCCAAAGAGGAGTGAAACAGGGCCAGGTCAGAATCCTTGAAATGCTAACGAATGCTTCAATTGACACAAGACGGGGCATTTTATTAGAAATTGTCCATTGCTGAAGAAATCCGAGGTGGCTCATGGGTACGATGGAGCGAGTGCACCAGCTTCTTTCAAAGGGGCTGGTAAACCAGATGTTTTGGGAGGTACCCTTACTGTTAAGAATATTCCTGTTACAGTATTATTTGACATTAGTGCATCACGAAGTTTAATTTTTAGTAACATGGTTAAAAAGTTAAATTTGAAACCAAAGGATCTTAAATAATCAATTAGTGTCCATAATTCGATAGGAGGTTCTCTTGTTCTAGGGTTATTTTGTAAAGTGCCCATCTCCTATTCTTTTTATCGGTTTCCTTTTAATCTTATTGTGATGAATTTTTTCGAGTTCGATATTATTCTTAGGCTGGATTGGCTAACGAAACATGAGGCCGAACTTAAATGTGTCGAAAGAATTGTCAAAGTCAAAACGAATCTCGGAGATATATTTATACCATGCCACTGCTCAGAAACTGATAAAAAAGAATTTTGGTCTTCTCTAGAAGTTACTCCTACTTCTATTGATAATATTCCTATAGTTAAAGATTATGCGGATGTGTTTGAAGAAGTTGATAGCTTACCTCCGCGAAGAGAAATTGAATTCAGAATCGATTTAGTCCCAAATGGAAGGCTAGTTGTGCATGCTATTCAGAGGATGACTCTGGAAGAGAAAGAAGAATTGAGCAATCAAACTAAACAGCTTTTGTGGAAGGGTCTAATTAGGCTTAGCTTCTCAAATTAGGGTGCAGCCGTGGTGTTTGTTCCGAAGTCATACGGTACTCTCAGACTATGTGTGGATTACCGAGACCTTAACAAGCAGACACTAAAGAACAAATATCCATTGTTGCGCATTGATGATTTATTAGATAGCTTGAATGGAGAGCAAGTGTTCTCTAGAATGGACCTAGCTACAAGTTTCCATCAATTGCGCATTGCCGAAGAATGTGTTCCTTTGACAGCTTTCAGAGGTCCAGACTTATTATATGAGTGATTAGTAATGTCGTTCGGCTTATGTAACGCTCCTGCTTACTTTGTCGATCTGATGAAAAGAGTATTCCGTGATGTCTTGAATAAATTTGTATTGGTTTTCATTGATGACGTCTTAATCTTCTCTAAGTCCACTGACGAGCATGAAAAGAATTTGAAAGAAGTCTTGGAAATTCTGAGAGAGAATGTATTAAAAGCCAAATTTTCTAAATGCATATTTTGGCAAGAAGAAGTGATGTTCCTCGGTCATGTAGTATCGAAGAAAGGAATTTCAGTTGACCCAGGCAAAATCACAGCCATTCGAGATTGGAAGCAGCCTAGCACTCCTATAGAAGTCAGAAGTTTTCTAGGATTGGCTGGCTAATATCGGAAATTCATGAAAGATTTTTTGAAGTTATCTTGCCCATTAACGAAGCTGACCAAGAAGCATACAAAGTTTAACTGGACGCCTGAGTGTGAGGCAGCTTTCCAAGAGCTAAAATTGAGGTTGACTACTGATCCTGTGTTGACCATTATTGATGGCAATAAAGACTTGACAGTCGATACAGATGCTTCTATTGAAGGTGTTGGTGCGATATTAATTCAAAGAGGCAAAGTAGTTGCTTATGCTAGCCGTTAGTTGAAGCCGCATGAGAAGAGATATCCTACTCATGATCTTGAGTTGTTAGCCATCGTGTTTGCTTTGAAGATATGGAGGTACTATCTTTTGGGTGAGAAGTTCGAATTATATACTAATCATAAATCATTGAAGTATCTGTTCACCCAAAAGGACTTGAATTTGAGGCAACAACGCTGGTTAGAATTTCTTGCCGTATACGATCTGGATATCTTGTATACTCCAGGGAAAGCCAATGTTGTAGCTGATGCGCTCAGTAGAAAGAATGCGATCATAGCCAATCTCATTATTACGCCTTCATTGATTGACAAAATCTCTGCTCTTCAGAAGAATGATGAATTTATTCAGAGGATTAGTAAAAGAGTTCAGGCAAGCGAACACTCGAGTTTCCAGATTGATAACAAAGGGGATCTGAGGCTATTAGGCTGAATTTATGTCCCGAACATTCCTAAGCTCAGAGGGGAAGTAATGGATGAATGTCACAAGTCCAAGCTTAGTATTC
Source organism: Allium sativum (assembly GCA_030737875.1). Classification (NCBI taxonomy): domain Eukaryota; kingdom Viridiplantae; phylum Streptophyta; class Magnoliopsida; order Asparagales; family Amaryllidaceae; genus Allium; species Allium sativum. Next base: position 599,703,014 of record CM060920.1, read on the forward strand.
ATCCAGGGGTGAGTAAGATGTATCATGACCTCAAGTGCACGTTCTGGTGGAGATCTATGAAAAGAGACATTTCCATATATGTTAGCAGGTGTTCTACTTGCCAACAAGTCATAAGCGATCAATAGAAGCTCACAAGATTGTTGCAACCACTAGATATTCCAATTGGAAGTGGGATCAAATTTACATGGATTTCATTGATGTCTTGCCCTGAACCAAGAAAGGCATCGACATTATATGGGTGATCATAGATCGTTTCACGAAGACCGCCTATTTTATTCCTGTCCGATCTAATAGAACAGCTCAAAGTCTGGCGCATATTTATTTTGAAGAAATTCTCAGAGTATATGGAGTTCCCAGTAGCATTGTTAGTGATCGTGATCCGATATTCGCTAGTAAATTCTGGGAAGCAATCCAAGAGGAGATGGGGACAAAGTTGAATCCGAGCACCGCTTATCATCCTCAAATAGATGGCCAGACTGAGAGGGTGAACCATATACTAGAAGACTTGTTGCGGGCATGTATTCTTGATTTTTGCGGGTCATGGGAAGATCACTTGCATTTGGTTGAGTTCTCTTATAATAACTGTTAACCAAGAAAGCTTGCAAATGTCTCCATTCGAAGCATTGTATGGCAGGCCGTATAGATCTCCCGCATGTTGGGTAGAACCAGGCAATCGATTAGTATCGGGTCCCGACATGATTCGAGAAGCATCAGATAAGGTCGATTTCATTAAGAAGTGACTTTAGATGGCTCAGAGCCGACAGAAGAGCTATATAGATTCAAGAAGAAGGGATTTAGAATTTGTCGTTGGTGATTATGTGTACTAGAGTGTTTCACTATTGAGAGGAATAGTTTGTTTCGGGAAGACAGGAAAGTTGGCACCTAGATTCATTGGTTCATTTCCTATTCTCGAAAGAATTGGAACTCTCGCTTACAGGGTTCAGTTGCCTAACTGGTTGTCAGGGGTACATGATGTATTTCACTTGTCTCAACTTCGAAAGTATGTACATGATCCAGACTTGATTGTGGAGGAAGCAACACAACAAGATTTGGAAATTACCCAAAGCTTAGTAGTAAGAAGAGAGCCAATGAAAATTGTTGGCAAAGAAACCAGAGTTCTGAGGAACAAGAGGATCCATTTAGTCAAAGTGTAGTGGAGCGGAGATCCTGGAGACTGTACATGGGAGACCGAGGATAGCATGATATAGGCTTATCCTAAGTGCAGAGTGGAAATCTATGATTTGCTATTGTGTTGAGGATAGCTTGTTACCTGTCACTTTAAATAATGAATCATTTCATACATTAAAAATGTTTCTTTTTAATGTTTACACAATTTGCTAATAAACATGTCACTTTAAATAATGTGTCATTACATGCATTAAAAATATTTCTTTTAATGTTTAAACAATTTGTTAATAAACATGTCACTTTAAATAATGAATCATTTCCTACATTAAAAATGTTTCTTTCTAATGTTTACACAATTTGCTAATAAACATGTCACTTTAAATAATGAGTCATTACATACATTAAAAATGTTTCTTTTTAATGTTTACACAATTTGCTAATAAACTTGTCACTTTGAATAATGAATCATTTCCTACATTAAAAATGTTTCTTTTTAATGTTTTACACAATTTGCTAATAAACATGTCACTTTAAATCATGAATCACTTCCTACATTAAAAATGTTTCTTTTTAATGTTTAAACAATTTGCTAATAAACATGTCACTTTACATAATGAATCATTTCCTACATTAAAAACGTTTCTTTTTAATGTTTACACAATTTGCTAATAAACGTGTCACTTTAAATAATAAATCGTTTCCTACATTAAAATGTTTCTTTTTAATGATTACACAATTTGCTAATAAACATGTCGCTTTAAATAATGAATCATTTCATACATTAAAAATGTTTCTTTTTAATGTTTAAACAATTTCTATGTTCACATATATACAATAAAAGATAATCTTATTGTATAAACTATTTTGACAATTTCTATGTTCACATATATACAATAAAAAGAAAGTTTTATTATCTACACAATTTCTACATTTCATATGTATAAATAAAAAGAATATTTTATCGTCAACATAATTTTTAAATTTCATATGTATAAATAAAAAGAATATTTTATTGTTTACATAATTTTTATGTTTAACATGACAAATAAAAAGGAGAATTTTTATTGTCTACAATTTCGATGTTTGACATGTGACAAATAAAAAGGAGAATTTTTATTGTCTACAATTTCTATGTTTAACATGTGACAAATAAAAAGGAGAATTTTTATTATCTACAATTCCTATGTTTGCATGTTACAAGTAAAAAGAGAGTTTTATTTGTAGAACAAATTTCTATGCAATTCCTATGTTTACATATTTACAAATAAAAAGAATATTATTTATATAAACAATTTTGTCCAATTCTATGACTTACATGTTACAATAAAAAGAGTTTTTTTTTATTGTTTAACAACTTCTAACATTAACATGATTATATATACAATAAAAAGAATATTTTTATTATACAAACAATTCTAATAATTTCATGATTATATATACAATAAAAAGAATATTTTTATTATACGAACAATTCTAACAAATTCATGATTATATATACAATAAAAAGAATATTTTTATTGTACGAACAATTCTAACAATTTCATGATTATATATAGAATAAAAATATTTTTATTGTACGAACAATTCTAACAATTTCATGATTATATATACAATAAAAAGAATATGTTTATTGTACGAACAATTTCATGATTATATATACAATAAAAAGAATATTTTTATTATACAAACAATTCTAACGATTTCATGATTATATATACAAGAAAAATAATATTTTTATTGTACAAACAATTCTAACAATTTCATGATTATACATACAATAAAAAGTATATTTTTATTGTACGAACAATTCTAACAATTTCATGACAATTTTCGCTACCTAATTCAATCCAATATATCGTCACTACAAAATCATCCAATTCAAATATCGTACAACATCAATATGAATTTTTACAGCATATATAAATAAATTTATCAACGCAATAACGATTAATTTTAACTTAAATAAGAGATCTCAGATTGGTTTTATTCCTTATGAATTTGTTTCTGAATTCCTGTTCTGACTTAAAATTGCCTCAAATTCAAATTTGCACCATTTCCGTTCTGATCAGTTCCATGTTCTAGCTCTCTTTTCTGCGATTCCAACGGATTCGAAATCGTTCAATTCCATTTCCGCATGAACAAGATATCGTTAATTAAACATTTGATTACATTGAATATTTTAATACATCATTAATTAAAATTAATAATTAATTAATTAACCTAATCCATGAATTTAGGCCGCTCATCCCCTTTCTCTTCGTTATTCTTGGAACCGCAAAAAGGAACACATCGCTGTCTTCGAGACTTCCTCCACCGCATCACCCAGAAGCCGTCGGACCATCATCATAACCGTTGAAGAGGAAGAGCTCGAAGAACTGATCATTATTACTGCTGGAATTTTATGGAATTGACGCTTGGATTTAGAGAGGAATGAGGGAGAAAAGGAGTCCATCACCGCCATTGAAAGCTTCTGGCAGCGGTTGTTTGTTTTGAGAATTAGGGTTAGGGGCATTTTGTATTATTTATTTATAGGAAAATAGAATATTATTATTTAATCCTTTAATTTCAAAACGACTAGTTAATCCATATGTTGCAAAGGAAATAAATTGGCTGAGGTGGCGTATTTATTTCTTATTGTCATCACTTACATTAGTTAAAAATTATATTTTTAACTAACTTATGAATATTCATTTCATGACCATTTTATATATCGCATATATGTATGTTCATATATCATATATGTATATTTTCATATAACGCCTATACATATTTTCATATAATGTATAAATATATATTTTCACACAACGCTTATATAGTTTATGCAACGCGTATATATTTTCTATACGGCCTACATACGTTCAAAATCGTATCTTTAACGAACTAGAAATTTTTCCTTAACATGACTAATTTTTTTTATATAGCATATTAATATTAAAAAAAAAATCATATTTTAACGATCTAATGATTTTTCTGTCTATTTTATATGACTCGTGTATATGTCAAAGATAATAAATCAACTAGCATTTATTTCATTTCCCTAGTATGTCTCTTCATATATAGTAGGTTACAAAGGAATTAAATTAGCTGACTAGGCATGATGGGACAATATTTATTTTTCTTTCAAATTTCAAAAGTAAATGACAATGAGAGAGAAATAGAATAAATAGAAAGAAATGAATGCTAGATTAATTATTTAATGGTAATTGTTAGAAAGTTTGCAACTTTTCAAATTTCAAAACATGTAGTATTAAATATCATGTGTTATCACATAGATAACATTAAAAGCTTTACGGTATTATATATATATATATATTGTTTGCTTCTGAATATGAACAACATAATAAAAAAATAAGGGAATACATATATTTAACAAAATGGAGAAAGGAGATTTAAAGGGATGTAGATTTAAGAAATGAGAATACAAATTACGATACATGTAAATAGAATGCAGGGAAGGAAATAAATGAATGTTGCATTAAGGAAACAATGAAGATGGGAGGTCATTGAAAATGAATGCAACCATTAACATTTTAAAATTTATTAATTAATGATCGTGACACTTTCGATAGACAAGGAAAGTATTAAAGATGACATTTTTTTATCTAACAATGACAAATTTACAAAATAACATTTTTCTCTAACAATGCCTATTATAACATAACGACATTTTGTCATAATTTATTTCATTTAGAATCTACATATTATTTTAAATCAACTTATCAGCATATATTAATAAATCTCATTAATAACATCATAATTATACTTAAAAAAACTCTTTTTTTCTTCTTTTTCTTATATTCGATAATTTAATTTAAAAATGGAATTTTTAAATTTTGACACATTTTCTAACAAAATTTCCTTAAAATAATTTTTTTAAATTGGTTTTGATTTTCCGGGTTGTTACAATCTCCCCCACTTAAAATCTTTTCATCCTCGAAAAGGAACGGGGCTGGAAGTTGTTTAATAAACTAACTTAACTTTCATTCTTTTACTGGTTTCAATAATTTTATTAGTTGAATTAATAATCACAAAACACAATCATCAATCAATTAGTTGATTAGCTTTTCAAATATATATAACTTTTATATATTTAAAAATCATATTTTCTAAGATCGGACTATATATATAATCACAAATACGTTAATTATAAACTTGTCACTCTCAACTCATTTTATGGATTTCTAACCCTATATCTAATGAGTTTTCTCATTCTAGGATACTACTGATCCTATCTCTAATGAGTATTCTTTTATAGGACATTGCTAATCCTACCTCTGATGAGTCTTTTGTTCAGTTCTAATGAGTTGTGCCCCAAACATTTGAGTAAACCAAAGCTAATCAGAATTTTATAAAATGGAGAGTGTTTTAAAACATTGAATTTTAATTATTTTCAAAGAAATTTTTAAAATTGAGCACAAAACAGTGATGTATTTGGACTACGGTTATAAATTCAAATCAAGTGATAAAATCAAATAATCTCAATCCCAATGACTATCAATCAACAAATCATTATATATCATAAAATACTAACACATTTCATAAATTAGAAAATGGATCGATAGGCTGGTTTTTACACACCAAGGAAGATTTCATACAAATTTTTTCTTTTTATTTTAAGCGCACACTAACCACCCATATCCAGATCATGGATTTTTAAATGGGACCAGTCGCAGCTTAATTTGTAAGTAATCCCATAACCATGCATAACCAGATCTTGGATTTTTAAATGAGGTTTGAGAAACGCTTATTATATGCAAAATTTCCCCAATGTATTAAACCAAAATGGATGATAGAAATGTGGTAGATACAAATATAGTTTGTGAAATAAATTTCTAAATTAATTATATTATGAAATATGCTCAAATGTATCAGAATCTTTGAAAATTTTCAATTATCTCCTTTTCTGAAAAATAATAATATAATCACATTTCCATCAAAAATTTTGACACTGTGTATTTAAGTTAATTTTACAAAGTTAAACTCTCCACAATATTATAAAATCATGATGGATGACAGAATGATGGTAGAAAAAGGGGATGGTCGTGAAATAAGTGTCAATTCAAAGATATTATAAAAAACCATTCAGACATCATGACAATTTAAATAATATTTCCTATTGTTTTGAAATATACTATAGTCACAACTCATCACAATTTCAAAAATCTGATAATAATTTTGATGGGTTCCAAATATAGTTCAATTTTGTTAATAATTTCAATTTATGAATAAATAATCAAAAAATGTTTTTAAAATATAAAAATAAATTATAAGAGGGGTTCAAAAAATTCTATACAGGATGAAAATCAGATCATTCAATTTTTTTTCAACAGTTCTAAACTGATACCACTTGCGGTTCCTAATTGATTATAAAAGTCAATAAGAAATCTGTACATTGAATTCTCAGAAAAAAATGGCTAAGCTAAAGCAAACAAATCTAGCACTTCAATATTATCTATCAGAGAAGCAAACTTTCAAATTCAAGGCACAACACACAAGAGAATTTTTCACAATTATTTGAAACAAGCACAAGATATGATTCATGATCCAAGATTAAAAAGATAGTTTATTTGAAATCACTTGAAGGGATGCGTAAATTTCTTTCAACGCCATATGCCAAAATATTTTCAACTCAGAACAGTTAAGCCAATCCAAAAACCAATGAAATTATCACAACTGGAAAATCGCTGTGTGCTGTAGTGAGTAAAAATTTTCAAGTCTTTCCAAAATGAATTAGAAGAACCTTAAAACAGCAGAGATATGTGAAATATCATTAATTTCTTAGATCTTTCAAATTTTAGAATTAAATTTATCAGTGTTCAAAATATCATAAAAATGCTTCAACATAGTTAGGAACTCAGAAATCAGAAAAAAAAAGTAAACCTCAAAATAATTGCGAAAATTTGCAATTTTGAATTCAAGATCTGGAAGTCATTAAAATATGAGAGTTTTATACAAATGAAGCAAATTTCTAATAACCAAGAATTCTGCAATTTAAGTTAAGAAATTAAGAAGTGAAAAAAAAATGTGGTAGTGACAAAGAAAATAACAATAAAAAAAGAAGGACAGAGAATATTAATAGAAATGAGTTTAGAGATCATACCTGATTCATAGTAGACATTGTGGATCTCAAACTCGACAATTTTGCCTAAGGAAATATGAATGATTCCAAGAATGTAGAACAATTTGAATTCAATCTTTTTTAGCAAAGTTGTTACTTAGCCATCTATGGTACATAAGAATTTAGAGGGTCGAGTGGTCAAACATAATTTGAAAACCACTCATAGTTTCATTCACACGTTTATTACCCAAACTCTTTCGTACATCAATCCATTCGAATTTACTTTTGTACCCTTGGGAACATGTTAACCCTCTTTTTGGCAAGAGTCTCAACGAACAGGGCCAAAGCCCAAACGCATAATCAGATACAAGTCGTGCTTCAGGAGGCCCAACAGGGGCGCAACTTAGAGCAATGGCACATCGGCCCAAACCCAACTCAGTCAGATTGACTGTGCATTACCGGAAGAATCGCTCACTAGGACAACCGAGTTTCTCGCTTCCAAAAAGAACTCATCGACCGATTATCTCGGGCTAGCGAGGAAGATATCTGCAGAGCTAGTCCTCCTAATATCCCGACTTTCAAGGCAATAAAAGCGGTCAAACCATATACAGACAAAGCTCTGCTTTTAATAAACCTCTCCGTGGATGCCACGTTAGCCACAACTTCCGAGGATACCATTTATAAACAGTGGAATCAGTCCTTCAGCCGCAATTCAAGCCAATAGATGGATTCCACATGTCCAGGCTTTCACGGAATGGCCGGACCATACTGCAACAACCCAAGCTGCATTCTCCACCTATAAATACCCTTAACCTTAAAGAGGAAAAGAGACTAAAAAAAAGACTTTTGGGGACTTTTAGCCAGACAGCTTTCTCCAAGCTTTTCATCTCTACGTTTCTTCATAACTCCAATCTCTCTCAAAAAGAAGAAGGGAAGATAGTCATTTCTTTCTCTTCTTCAAACAGAAAAAGCATTGTACTTGTAATAAAAAAAGAGAAATAATATATAAAGTGGACGTAGGCATCGTCTTTGCCGAACCACTATAAAAATTCTGGGTATGCTCCCCGCTCTTTTACTTTTTATTGCAATTTTAATCTTTATCCGTGTGTTGATCACGCGATTGGGGGTTGATCGTCACTAGTAACCAACTTTTGACGTCAACAGAACCCAAATCTGTTTGAATTTAGTCAAAAACATTTTATTTCCTTCTTAGTATCCAAGCTTGTTTAACTGGTTATTACCAAATAAATTATTTTCTCATTTATGATTAAAAAATAAAATAAAAATTTTAAAGTTCAAATTTTCAAAACAGCCTCTTTCAAGGAAATTTGAAGGATTTTTAAAATCACATGAATTCAGCTTTTCAAAATTATCAATTTTCCCAAAGCCAATACCAAATTTATTTCTAACAGGAACTTGGTTTAGCAACATCATATCCAACGAGTTTTCCCCATTAGAAAATTTATCCAAAGTTGATTCAAGTCGTTGAATTTTAAATTTAAGATCAACGTTTTCTTTCGTTATATTTGAACAATGATAGTTATGGATCTTCCTATCAGCACCTGTTTGTTTCAAAACCTAACTTTTTTTCAAGCAATTTAATTCTAACTTGGGACTTAGAAATTTCAAATTCAAAATCTTTTTGCTTTTCAAATTCAAGTTTTTCAGAATTCTTGAATTTTTCAATCTCGTTTTCAAGCTCATTCAAAATTGATTCAATTTTAGCAAATTATCTTTTTCAAAAATTTCATATTTGTAATTTTACATTTCTTAAAATTACCCATTTCCTTTTGTAGAAATTTGTTTGAACTTATTGGCTCAATCTTGTTCTCTTTTAAGATCAGAATTTCATTTCCAAGTTTTTGAATATTGTTATTGAGATGAACAAGATTGTTTCCTAAATTCAAACAATTTTTGTTCTCAGAGTTTTCAGATCTTGATGTTTTCGTGTTTTAATTCGAAACAATTAACTGTGCTAGTCAACTCATGATTTCCTGATTTCAGAAGTTTGATTTTCCAATGGACAATATCAACGGATTTAGTTAAATCGGTACACATATAAACTAAGTCTTCATAAGAGAAATTTCCAGTCTCATCATCTGTTGAGTCTCCACCGCTCTCGTCATCCGTTTCTCCTTTTAGGCATATTTCTGAATTTGAGTTAACCTTCTAGGGTTTTTAGCAGTTGCTGTCTTTTCTTCCATACAGCACATCTAGAATTTTCCAAATATCTTACGCAGTTAAACAATGAGAGATAAATTTTAATTGATCATTAATAAGATAGGAATAAATAATATGCATAGCATGTGCATTGAAAACGGTATTCCTCTTATTTAGTGTTAATGCAAAAAATTGCACTAACACCCCCAGAGGTGTGTGAACACCATAAAAAATGTTTTGAATGAGGTTAAGAGCAAACATAAGCAAACACCTTAAAAAATGTCCACTTTAATCAATGATTTCATTACGATCTTCATCATTACAAGATACATAATCATTTCCATTTTATACATCTTTTATTTATTTTACAATTCTCTGTCTCTTCTATTCGATCTCTTAAATTTACCGTAGAAATGCTTAGATTCCTTTAGTTTAGGAGATTATTGAAGTAGATCTTCGATAATCGAGGACTTTGATGATCTTTGACGATTTCACGATGATGATGAAGATGGTTGATCGAAGCTTGATGGAGCTTAATGGAGTTTGAGATGATTTCTCAATGTAAAGAAATGAAAATGGCAGGCTTTCGGAATCAGATAATTCGCTTTCCTCAATGTGTGAAATGGTGGGGTATTTATAGATGTCGTTTAAAGGGAGTGGAAATCTTTTGATTATGTGTTTGAAGACTGATGGATCGGTACAATATATTGTAAAAATGACCCCTCAAAAAAGTAAGTCGATCCAAGCATTTAAATAGTGCACGATCCATGCATTATAAAGCAACTGATCCATTATAATAATTGTGCCCGATCCATCATATTTACAATACTTCCACCGAATTATAAATATAACCGATCAATCATAATTACAGAATTGCCACCGCATCAATATTGCAACCAATCCATGAATTAGACAGTGCCACATACGTTTATTAACATATGTTAAATACTGTAGGTTGGTGTAAGATCCACATGGCTTATTTTATCATATGCGACCCATAACTGGAAGTCACGGAATGCATTACATTTATCCCCAGTTTTGACGTGTACAAATCATTGTCGATCCATAATATATATATATATCCCTCAGCATCTTTGCTCTATTATGAACCGATATATGCTTTGTTATATATTGCCGATCCATATAACTAGAAATGCTACCGATCCATGTATTTGAATAATGATGACCGATCCATTATTTAATGTATCTGCATGCCTTCCATATATTCATATTGGACACGATTCATTATATAATGCTAGCAGGTTCATATTCCAGTTTGTCACGTAAGATCTAGCCAATGCATTTTACTACCTTGTTGCAACAACCGATCCATTCATACATATGGAACTGCCGATCAATATTATTTTTACTGTGTCAATCCATGGTGTGAGAGAAATGCCCGATCCATGGTGGTCTGACACTTCCCGATCCAAGGATTAAAGCTCCAGATTTTCACAAGTACTCACATGCACAAATTGTGGTAGTCTATGCATGCATTATGTTAACGCGTATAACATATTTGGACCCTATGTAACTATGCCATGTCCCCATATATGTATGCTTGCACATGGCACTTTTTTGTGCTTGACATGTTCCACGTCAGGTCGTGTGAAGGTATGCAATTCCCATGAAATATCCACGATCAAGTTAAGCAGGTCATGTAAATATCTAATCCATACAAGCTGAACTCATCACACTAATTTTTGTTGACCTTTACTTAGGTTTCTCGAGTTCAACAATCTTTCTTTTTTAATTGTCTGGGAAGATAAACTTTGATCACCAAGGCCCTTTGATCATGCTTCGGATTTACCACAATTTCAATGGATCGGTTATGCCCGATCCATGGTGGATCGGCAATGCCCGACCCCTGATGAATTGGCTACATACACTCCATTGAAATGTTGTATGCATCGACTGTTTTCTTTAACGATGGGGCTTCTGGAAGCAATGCAAACTTTTTCAAAGTGTCAACAACAAATTTAACTTGTAACTTATATATTGAACATGCCTTTTCACTGCTACAACTTGTCCTATAAATAAAAAACATTTGCACGTTTCTGGGCCAATATTTTGTCATTGACTACCCACATCGACAACAGATTAGTTAACCATTAAAAATTTAACTACAGCAAATTTCTTTTCCTGAATTGAAGGATGTACTTACACAGGAACATTGTATTCAACTGTTTATAATTCGTCGAACTTCGACTGTATAAATATGACATTTTAATCCGAATTTGCAATGACGCTTGAAATCAACTAACGGATACACGCTGACTGTAGATTTCAAGATTCATTTTTTAATGACTCATACAATTTTGCATGTTAGTTCATATTTCATGAAATATGTACCTGCATGTTGTTCTTAAAACTAGATTCCATGTGTAGAGTGAATACCAGAAAGACGAGTTTTCTCGTTCTAGAAAGGAAAACACTTTTGCTCAAGTTGTAGCTACATTTAGAGTTACTGAGGCTCAGGTGACTGCAGGTTCTGGATTGTAAACAAATCATCCATTGGATACTCCTCGTCCTCTTAACAATTAGCTGGAGAAATGCCATTCTGTGCTAAGTTAATATGTTTTTAGTCAAGCAAGCACTCAGTTTGGCATTCCTGAATCTTACGCGAAATTTCCAAAGAAAGAGGAATTCGCTGAATTTTCATCTTTAGGCTTGTTGCGGTAGCTTAGTTGGTGTCTTCTAGTATCTGTTGAACTCGGTAATTTGAATTTGAATTTGTACATGGCTTTTGAACCAATGGACGATGCACACTGGAATTGTTTGGTCCCTTGCCTTATTTTGATGAATAGTTGTGCGACATTGTTCCAATTTTATTGGACAGTTACTCTTGACATGTGTGCTAATCCAGAACAATTGTAATGAAGATCTTTTGTGCGCATTTGACAACAAATTCATTATCGATTGCTCAAAATGACAACGGGTTAGTCTAATAAAAGGAAACAGATCGTAAGAAATATTTACAAACTCAAGCGTGTTATCAACATAAGACTGTTTCATTTGAGAGTTTATGGCTCACTAGATGCAGTTTACGTTGGTTTAACACTTCTTTTGCTTATCAACGATACTTAATATTCGTCGGCTTATGTTTTTGACTGCGACTTCTATGTCTTTTTATGCAGCTACTGCAGCAAATTCAACATTTACGAAAGGTGTGCACCTGACAATTTGTCTGATGAAACTTTGAGTCTGGCCTGACTCATACAACTATTAGCGATTCCCCAATTAGTAAGACTCGCGTTCTCCACCAATCCCTTTGGGTGTCAATGACCGTAGTATTCTTGGAAAACTAAATGGCCTATGTGCATTGCTTAATGAGTTGTACTAAGTTGGCATTTTACAATTTCTTTTGGAGCATCTATCATGAGATCAATGAACCTTGGAGCTAGGTCTTGAAATATGAATGTCGTACAGAAATGAAATGCTTCTTGCATTATTCTTGTTCTAGCATATGTTGACTTTCTTCGTATTCGAGGATGCTTTTTGAATATTGCAACCTTGTAGTCTTGTTGTCTCTTCCAATAGTGTTTCATATCATGGATTATCACGGGTTATATAAAACATAAAATCTCAACTTCACGATGGCTTGCCCCAATGCATGACTATTGCCCAATCTTATTTTTATATTTCATACTGACACCATTGATGGACATTAGCTTCAATTGCTTCGGAAGCGCTACTGCTCCAATGGATTCGAACTATGCCATATTTGCACAATCGCCTTTTAAGCATCGCTTATCCTCAGGTTTGAAGCAGAATACCATAGGGTTCATTTAATTATTTATGATTGGAGCTATACAAACGAGGAAGCCTTTGCATTGAGAGATTCTACTTTTGCTCAATGAAGGAATTCACTCTTGTAGGAGATTGCTTTTGATTTAATATTACCTTTGTATCCACCTTTCCTCATTTTTTAGGTTCGCAACTAGTCAGTGCAACCCAATTGGATTTCCGATGTTGAATTTTACCAGTGAAATGAGCTTTATTGACGTATCAAGCATATCAATTTTGTCAAATTTTCAGACGCCCTACTCTTGAAGACGAGGTACTTTTGCTAAGCAACTAAGGAGAGATCTTCCGTTTTTTATACACTCTGGTTTATACATTTCCGAGTGTATTCGCCTTTTTTGTCAAGTGCAAGTTATTTTTTTGCTTTTTATGATGTCGCGATGAACCCATGGTATGTTTTTTGAGCATCGTCCTATCCCAATATGGTCGTGTTTCCCCCATGCCATGGGTCTTCATGAGCTGCAAAAGATAGATGTGATCAGCTTGGCGAGTTTCCTTGATTGTGGTTGACATGCTAGAAGCTTCAACTTTGTCGGTGAGAGCACTTTATTCTTGCCAATATGTTTGGATCTTCTGAGCTTGCCAATTCCATAGAAATACTGGCTTTATAGGCTGGTCCATTGCTTCCTTTTGGACATATCTTTGACTTAAGTGTCCCCGGAGATGACTTTAACTTATTTCAACTTTATCGATGTATCGAGCGTATCGATGTACCGATTTCATTGGATGCCACCGGAGAGGACTTTGATTTATGTATACCCCAGAGAGGACTTTGATTTATGTGTGCCCTTGGAGAGGACTTTGATTTGCGTAATGCCCCCAGAGAGGACTTTGATTTGAGTGGTGCCCCCGGAGAGACCTTTTAATTAGGTGGTCCCCTTAGAGATGACTTTGACTTATGTGTGCCCCTGGAGAGGACTTTGATTTAAGTTGTTCCCCAAAGAGGACATTTACTTATGTGGTACCCCCAGAGAGGACTTCTACTTGTCTGTGCCCCCGGGGAGGACTTTGACTCATGCATTCCCCTAGAGAGAAATTCGACTCATGCATGCCCCTGGAGAGGACTTTGGCTTGTGCGTGCCCCCGGTTAGGACTTTGACTTGTGTGTGCCCCTGGAGAGGTCTTTGACTTGATCAAACTTCATCGATTTGTCGTGCGGATCGACATATCAACTTCAATAGATGCCCTCAGATAGTTCCTAAACTTGATCCTACTTCATCCATTTGTCATACGGATCAACGTATCGACTCCAATTGGATGCCTTCGAAGAGATCTTGAATTTGATTCAACTTCATCGATTTGTCATGTGGATCGACATATCGACTTTCATTGGATGCTCCAAGAGACGTCTTGAGCATGATCCAACTTCATCAGTTTTGTTGTGTGGATCTACGTATCGGCTTCATTGGATGACTTTGATGAGCTCTTTAGTCTGCCTTCTTATCCCTCTTTTCGGCATTTGACACTTAGTGACTCTCGCTTTCGATCTACAAGGTGGTGCATTCCATCTTCGTGTTTGTGCAGAATGATGTTTTTATTGCACTCGACACTTGAGATGTCTTTATAATGATGTGTTGCAAAGGTCACCAGGTCTTATCGGGTTGTAGGAAAGCAAACATCTTTCTGGTAGCCTGCAACGTTAAATCGATTTTTAGAAACTTTTCAATTATTGTCATAATTGAAATAAAGCGGAGGCAGACTTCTTACTAATGAAAATGAAAATATTTGATTACAACACCCCCTTAAGCTTAGGTGGTTTAAACTTGTAGTAGAAAACTACAACGATTTTTAATAGAAATGAGCTATGCTCTAAGTAAGATGGTTTTGACGTGAATGGTCATTATTCCAAGCTCTGGACATTTTTCTTTATTAACCGATGTTGGCTCGATTTGGCCTTCGAGTGGTTGAAGAGGTATCTGCTGCTTGTGGCCTTTTGACATACTCTTGCAGTTTATTCTTCCTGATCAACTCTTCGATCAAGCTGGTCAGATATCGACACTCATTAGTGTCATGTCCTGGCTAATTGTGGAAGCGAGAGAATTTTCCAGAGTTTACTGCCTTTCTCCCTATCTTGATTGACTATGGCTGTTTTGAATAATATCCTGCATCTTTGGTGGCGAAGAAGATGTTTTCCATAGTATCGTTTAACAGATCGGATTTAAAAAAGCAAATCTACTTTTTTTATTTTCTCCTTTTTTGTTGTCCTTATTTTCTCTCTTAATACCTCCACCATTCTTCTTATCAACTTGAGAATCATTATCCTTCCATTCTAGCACAATGTTGCTTTCGACAAGATTCTGGGTGATAGACGGGTCATCTTCAACTCTGATGAACTTCTCTGCCATCTTATAGAATTCCTCAAGAGTATTAGGCTCCTTCAAGCTCAGTCTTCTTGTCTACAGCTCGATACAATGTCATCAGCACCATCTGTGGCTCTGGCTTCCCCATTTCTATAACAACATCATTAAATCAAGTAAGAAAGGCTTTGACTGATTCACCCAGTTTTTGCTCCAGGTCAGACAATGACATCACCTCATTGACTTTTGTCGTGTAGGGCCTAAACTGCTCCTTGAACTTCTTTTCCAAGATAGAAAAATCATCCATGGACTTTGGCGGTAATTTTTTGAACCACAATGTTGTCACTCCCTCCAAGTAGATACGAAAATACAAGCATTTGATTTCATCAGTATTCCGTGCACCATTCATATGCTGGTCGTACTTATACAGGAACAGGTTAGGATTGCCAGTTCTACCACATGCTGGCAAGGTTGGAGGAACAAACTTCTTCATAAATACATCCTTCCGAATTATCTCAGTAAGTGGAGTCTTTCTTAGAGAAATCCCATTCTCTTTCATCATCGTTCATTTCCGTACTCTCCTTCATAATCTGCCTAACCATCTCCGAAAGAGGTTCTTCGTCGTCGTATCAACCCACAGGGCGGACGCCGTCACCTTTACTAGATGCTCGCTTAAGCTAACGATCACAGTTCAAGATCCGGGGGCCTGGGCCTCCATATTGTGGGGGTGCCCCTTTGGTGGGACTAGCAACGGTGCGAGAAGTATTTCTTACAGAATGATTCTTAGCAATAAGTCTAGGTCCCTCGATATCAGCATTCTCTTCATCTCTCAATGAATCATCAACTTCGTGTACATCATTCTCATGGTTGCTGTTTCAAGCAGAAGAGTGAGGATTATCATCCAAGTCATTATGAGCCTTCTGGTTAGCTGGATTTTCTTGAGCAGCGAAGGGAGCTTCTATCCTATCCATCATAGTTTTGTTTAAAACTTCCATCGATCGAGTCAAACCAGCAACAATCGTATCCAACTCTTCTCAAGACACACTAACTCTTGGGGTTTGAGAATTAGTTGGATGGTTGGTTTGAGGAGTGGCTGCAACATCATTAGCAGCATTCCCCGCACCTGAAGCTCTTGCAGATTTGCTTGTTTTCCTATATGGTGCCATAATTTATGACAGCTTTTTGAACTTCATAGAAATTCTGTTGATAGGCTTGACTTTTAGATCTCGTGGACCCATAGTGAAGAATCAAGCTCTAACAACTTCCCCAACAAGGCTCTTAACCTTTGGTCGTAGGTTCGAGCCCCAGAGTGGGCTCCAAAAATATTAATGCAAAAAAATGCACTAACATACCAAGAAGTGTGTGGACACCTTAAAAATGTTTAGAACAAGGTTAAAAGCAAACACAAGCAGAAAACAGTAAAGTAGAGAGCCTTTTATAGTAGTTCGACCTCAGTTTTGGTCTGTGTCCACTTTAATCGATGATTTCACTATGATCTTCGTCATTACAAGGCACATAGTCATATCCACTTTATACATCTTTTATTTATTTCACAATTCTCTGTCACTTCTCTTCGATCTCTTGAATTCAACGTAGAAATGCTTAGATCCTTTTAGTTGCGGAGATTATTGAAGTACATCTTCGATAATCGATCACTTTGATGATCTTTGACGATTTCATGTTAATGATGGAGATGGTTGAACGAAGCTTGATGGAGCTTTAATGGAGTATGAGATGATTGCTTGATGTTGAGAAATGAAAATGTCAACCCTTCGGGGTTGGAGAATTCGCTTTCCTCAATGTGTGAAACGGCGGGGTATTTATAGATGTGGTTCGAAGGGAGTAGTAATCTTGTTATTACGTGCTTGTAGACCGATGGATCAGTACAATATAAAATACAAACGACTCCTCAAAAAAGTAAGTCGATCCAAGCATATAAATAATACACGATCCATGCTCCAGCTCCCATATAAATAATGCACGATCCATGCTTTATAAAGCAACTGATCCATTATAGTAATTGTTCCCGATCCATTATATTTAAAATACTGCCACCAAATTAATTATAACCGACCATCATAATTATGAATTGCCACAACATCAATATTGGAACTGATCCATGAATTAGAGAGTTGCCACGTATATTTGTTAACATATGTTAAATACTGCAGGTTGGTGCATGATCCACGTGGCTTATTTTATCACATGCGATCCATAACCGGAAGCCATGGCATGCATTATGTTTGTCCTCGGTTTTGACTTGTAGAAATCACCGTCGATCCATAAGATATATTTCCTTCAGCATCTTTACTCTATTATGAACCGATCCATGCTTTGTTATATATTGCCGATCCATAAAACAAGAACTACGATCAATCCATGTAATTGAATAAAGACGACCGATCCATTATTTAATGTATCTACATGCCTTTCATATATTTATATTGGACACGATTCATTATATAATGCTTGCTGGTTTATATGCCAGTTTGCCATGTAAGATCTACCCAATGCATTTTATTACCTTGTTGTAACAACCGGTCAATTCATACATATGGAATTGCCGATCCATATTATTTTTATTGTGTCGATCCATGGTGTGAGAGAAATGCCTGATCCATGTTGGTCTAACACTGCCCGATCCACAGAATAAATCTCTAGATTTTCACAAGTAATCACGTGCCCAAATTGTGGCAGTCTATGCATGCATTATGTTAATGTACATAACATATTTGTACCCTGTATAACTATGTCACGTCCCATATATGTATGCTTGCATGTGGCACTTTTATGTGCTTGCCATGATCCATGTCAGGTCGTGTGAAGTGAAGGTATGCAGTTCACATGAAATATCCACGATGAAGTTAAGCAGGTCATGTATACATTTAATCTATACAATATGAAGCCATTTTCAATTCACATTTGGCCACGTGTTAAGCTTTACCTAATTGTCGATCCATTGTTATAGAATTGCCCGATCCACGGCATTGTTGCGTCTCCGATCCACCAAGCAGAGTACCTCCCGATCCATAGCGTTTGAAGCATATCGATCCATCATAGCTGCATATGGCCATTCCATTAAATTAGCAACTGCCCTATCTATCGTGCAAAAGACGCATGATCCATGGTTTCAAAGTGTTTGACCAATCTATCAATTAGAGTGCAACTTCTTCATCATATTGTATTGTAATTGATATATAATTTATGAACCGTGTTTTATAACGGGGTTAACATCTGATATATCTCCCATATTTTCAATAACATTCCAATATTCAGAATTAACAGATTTTAAATAGAATTCGATTTTCGATTTTCGATTTTCGAATTATAAAATCGGTCCCATTGAAAATAACTGGAATATTACTAGGCCGACTCTCGCTAATATGACAACTAGCCTGATCCATGACTCTAGAGTTATTGAAAACACTTGCTCTGATACCACTTGTTGTATCTAGATTAACCCTATAGGATGGTGATGTGGTTGATTGGAGTTTTACGAAATATTAAAAATATCACAGCACATATTGCAACAAAGTAAATAAATGTAGAAAGTAAATGATACAGATTTTCCCAAGCTATGTCAAACCCTGCCTACTGCTGCATTCCTCAAGTTTTTACCAGAATTAAAACAATCACTATAGTTACAAAATCCCTGTACACTCGCGACACCTGCTACCAACTGTTCCAATCCTGTGTTCAAAACACTGCATTGATCTTTATCCCCAAGGTTAGATTTTCGTCGAGTTACAAACTCATAACTCATAAACCTCAAACTAAATCCTTGTAATTTGTGACCTATTTAGAAACTTGAGTTCAAAAAAACAAAATACAATACAGTAAATAATAAAGACTCAAGACCTAAACACTTAATGATCTAAACCCTAGACATCGATGATAATTAAAGAAACTAGCGTTTTCTCCCTTTTAAAATAAAGTGATGGTCTTTATTGATCTCGGCCCAACTAAAATTTCATGCTTCACAAAATAATTCGGCATGCTTGCTTCACTCTTGTAACCCTATCTTAAACTAGTAAATCTTTGCTTTTGGAAACGAAAATGGCAGTGGCAATCCAACCAGGGTTTTGTGATTTCCTTTGATTTGAAGCTACCGCTTTCCTCCCTGATGTGCTCTGATTTCCAGTTTCAATTTCCTTTACTTAATTGAGTTGAGGAAGCTTTGATTCGATCCAAGGTTGTTTGTTCGATCTCTGGTATGAATGTGTAATTCGGATTTTCTTTTGATGTATGCACGAACTTAGATAATTTTTCCAGTGATGAAAACGATATATAAATAGGGATCAATCATACCTAACTTTCTCTAATTTCTTTAATTGATTTGTGATGATTTGTTGCAAGTTTACGTGATTAAAATGCCGTGATTATTGCTCGAAAAAATTGATCTCCCACGGTATTAAAATTTCATGATTGATTGCCGTGTATCCTTTATTGACTTCTGGAATGATGATTAAATTTTTCATTTATGGTATGTCCGGAATCAATTCAAAATGCTTGCCAATTTTGCTCGTTTGAAATCTGGTAATATTTCTTTGCTGATTTGTAACACTTTCCATGTATTCATTACCCCCAAGATTTGTTCGACAACTTCTGGAAACATTATTTTTCATGCTCTATTATTACATATCCATTTTGGAAAATTTTGAATTGATTCTATGTCGGAAAATGAGCTTGTGAATTTCTGTAATCATTATATTTCGGATTTGAATACTTTCTTAAATTTCATGATGATTAAATTCGTCCATGCTAGATTTTACAACTTGCCTTTTACGGTGAATATTTGTGCA
Organism: Allium sativum; assembly: GCA_030737875.1. Taxonomy (NCBI): domain Eukaryota; kingdom Viridiplantae; phylum Streptophyta; class Magnoliopsida; order Asparagales; family Amaryllidaceae; genus Allium; species Allium sativum. Next base: position 599,723,263 of record CM060920.1, read on the forward strand.
CTCTCATTCACTGTTTGTTGCCTTGTTCTTTCCCTACTGTAATTTAGAAAAAGAACTTTGCCATATTGTTTATCCCACTGTGTTTAAGCTAGTCTTATTATTGTTGCTTTATGGCTAGTTTACTTGAAATAGCCCTTGACATTTCTGGGCATATATGAAATTGTGTGACCATGATGTATGAACCTGAATTGTAGCAACTTTCACTTTGCACATGTTTGTGCAATTTTCTCTCGAACTGTTCTAGTTGAATCCGCCTTGTTTAAATATTGGCTTGACTAGCCTTGTTCCATACTGACCCATGCTTTTGAACGAATGGATGGACCTGTATGTGTCTCTGTTCTCTATTAGTTGCTCTATATACTCCATTTGTGTCTATATATGATTTTAGCCCATTTTTCACTTGTACTTGAACCTTCACTTGTACTTGAGCCATGCATCATGTATTTGTGGCTGTTATGTCCCTTATTGTATTTCTGTTCATGCTTGATCCTTGTTTTATGTGTATGTGTCATTTGTTGTGCATGACATGCCTGGCTTCTCGGCTTTAATTCTTGCAGCACAATAAAATCTTATCTTGCTTTGTCATTGTTTGTTCACTTGTGTTCTGGTTTTAGCTTTTGTTCGAGCTTGCTGTCTTGACCCATATGCATTCTGACTTACACTGTTTGTATTTGCACATGTGCTGCTTGAATTACTTGTGTGCCATGTCGATTTTGAGGACTTGACCTTGTACATGTGCACATGCGTTGTGTCTTGACGAGTTGTAATTGCACTTGTCATTGCTTACACATTTTCACTTGTGCCATGTAGCTTTGTTGTATGGACTTGAATTTGACCTTTGACTTGAGTTTGTAATTATGCTCGAGCTTGTGCTTGTGTATATTGCCAATTCTTTAGATTATGGCACTTGTATGTTCATGGATACTTCCATCATGCATGTGTTGTCAAGCTTCATCGGAATATATCAAATTTGATATACTTGTCCCTTGATATTTCAATGTTTAACCATATTTCCATTGCACAAAACATATGTACATACACATACACATGTATGCGTACACATGCATCGTGTGTGTGAAATATATATATATATATATGTGTGTGTGTGTGTGTGTGTGTATGAGCACTAGAGACATTGTCTGCCTTGTGGGATTTACAGTGAATAACTGTGAATGTCATAAGCAGTCTAGACACAGATGGATGTATATACATATCAAACCAAGTCAAGAAATATGATAAGAAAGACATCAAAATTATAAAGCAAACAAATTTTAAAATAAAATTATGTACTAGAATTTAGTACTATTTTGTTCCAGAATACTCTGTATTCAGTGACAGGTATGCAGGTGACTGAACTAACAATGCAGCAGGCTGATGACAGAATTGAGTGGCAGTTAGTGATAATGTATGTATATGACTGACTAGTGAAATGCAACAGAGTGATTGTGTAATTGAGTTTTGTAGTGAGGAATTGATGTAAGAAATGAAATTGAAATTGAATGTAATGTATTATAGTGAGAAGTACAAATAGCGGAGTTGTAAGATTGTACTGTTGAAATGTTTGAAATTTAATATTATATTTCAATAAAATAATATTGAAATATATATAAATTCTTATGCAATAGTATTCTATTTAAATATAAATATATATTTCTATCTGTGATGTAGTAGATAGTAAAATTGCAAGCACATTTATAATAATATATATTTTTTATCATCAAACAAAAACCATATAATTATTATATACAACAGACCTATGTCTAGACCTTTTACTCATGGTATTGCTTCTTCGAAGCTTAGTCCAATCGAGATAGAACAACTAGGGATGTGGTTAGTTATTCAAAGGATCGGAGGATCAAGCCCTCCTTCTAGCACCAAAATTTTAACGTTAATTTTCGTTAACACCGAAATTAGAGTTTAGGATATGGATCCAAGGAATTAAGGGATTAATTAGCTCCTACAAGCTTATGTTAGATCACCATTTCCTAGATATCAAGGTCATAAGCCCAAATATTAGTTACTCTTCCTTCGAGAGGTGGTATCACGCTTACAAAACCCAAGGACCAATAGTTACCTTAGGATAAGGGTTCCTTAAGCTTAACGCAAGTTAGAAAGCTAAAATGACTTAAGGAAGGTTATTTTTGTAATTAGGCTTATATAGATAGTTTTATCGCAAATCAGCAGTGGAAGACAAGTAAAATAAGTGACAAGCATTAATTCTCTCTAATCATTTGCATGAGTACATAAGTGATTATGAGTAAAATCCCTAAATTGATTTACAAATTAGGGTTTACTCATTAAGAAATGGATATAAGATTAAGAAACAAGAAAAGTCCGCCCATAATGAGACCCCTGAGTTATTATTTATAGACAAATCAAACCCCTTATGGTAGCGATCGTAGAAAGCACGTTTTTGAGCGGCTTCAATAGCTTCTTTGCGGTGCCGGTATCGACCCACTTCTGTATTCTTGGTGTCTTCATCGGTTTGGCATTGCTTTGTGAAGTCGATGTCGCCTCCATGCAATGTATCGACACCAAGCAAATTGGTATAGATAGCTTCCATTTTTGATTTCGATGTTGATGACAAGTCTCTATTCCAATAACAAGCCCTAAGCTCTGCCCTACTTTAGTGGCTTCTGAGTATTACTGTTATACTTCCTTTCCTATGACTTTTGCTTCTTCCTTGGTTTCAGTATCGACACTAAGCATGTTAGCGTGGATGACCCTTCCTCCTTGGCTTACGTTAGCTGTCTTTTGTTTCGTTACCGACTTCGTATCTGCGCTATTTAAAGATTCTTCCTGACGACTTCGAAGCTACTTTCTGGTAGTTGTATTGATATCAAGTGTATTGGTATCGATAGCTCTTTGCTCGAACCCAAATCGGTCTCGTGCTTTCCCTTTTGTGACTTTAAGCTTCAGTATCGAACTGTATACTTCCAAAATTGAGATCAGCTTGACTACTTTCGGTTTTAATGTCGTAGCAATTCTTGGAGGCTTATTGTATATTAGCTTCGGTATCACCTTGCCGCAATCTTCCTTGTATCAGTACCAAGCTTCTTCCTCCAACATTGGTACCGATAGCATGTTGACCAAATATTTTCCCTTCTTTTACTTTTGGTATCAACCTTAAGCTTTCCTGCCTTGTATTCTGATGCTAGTACCATTCCGATCCCTTTCACCTTTGTCTGGTTTCGATGTCGGAATCTGATTATAACACGTAGCACTTTCAAATGATATGTTCACATGGTCACTAAAATATTGAGGGATAAGATGAAGCTTCTTCTACAATGTACGATTTGCAAATTGAACCATTAACCAGGGCTTTCTGTCTCACTTTTTTTCTTTAGATGATTTAAGTACCTATTAAGCATTATTTTAAAAAATACTTAATTAACCAATATTTAATGAACTACATATTAATATACCTTCCAAATAGATATATCCATCCATATTTCACAAGCCCAAGAAGATGTGCTTATAAGGAAAGATGAATTGGTAAATGCTCTATAACATTGAAAAAACCTGGAGGAATTATTTTTCCAATTGGCAGAGCAATATAGTGATTTCTTCCTTAAGTTTACGTAGTGCGATCAATATTTAATTTAGTCGAACAAAATTCTTTATAAAACAAAGTAAGTTCTGTTATAACAGTCAAAACTTTTAAGGGCAATATTTCTTTGAAAGTGATGGATAACAAATTTTCAATCATAACATGACAATCATGGCTTTTCATCCTGCTAAGTATATTGTTCTTATAGTCGACAAATCTGCGACGATTAGAAGATGTACCATCCAGAAATAACAATCCTTCCACCCATATTAAAAGTATTTTAACTTGATTATTGTCGAGATCATAACATGCTTTGATTTTTTTTTTTTTGTTATTTGACTTTATGTGATGCTTTGGACAATTGCATATTACTTCAATATCACGATTTGATTTCAAATCATCTTTCTTCTTTCCCTTGACGTTCAAAATTATAATAAAATTATTGTCAAACACGTCTCTCTCATTATGCATCATGTCAATATTATGTCGAACCAGGAGATTTTTTCGATAAGGAAACTCCCAAAATATGCTTTGTTTGCACCAATTAGAATTGATGATTTACCTTAAATTTCAATTTATTCTTCAATTTTATGTATCTTTGGATTATCCTTTACGATTACATAAATATCTTCCTTGACCAAACAGTAGGTGGTCTCAAAGTTTCATTCCTGTTAGCTGTAGAGGTTTTCTTCTCCTTTCCAAAAGGATGATTAATATGAAGAAAACATCGATGACAGTCAAACCACGATATTTTCTTTCCATGAGGTAAAAAAATGCTCATGTTTCTTCAATGTAGTAAGGACAAGATAAATGACCAGTAATACTCCAATATGAAAGTATTGTCCAACACCCCACGTCCGTTAATGTCACTCTTTAACAGAATGCAATAAGTTCCGAAAAGCGTTATAGGTAAACAGAAGCAGAAACATCACAAGACAAATATAAAATAACAGTGGAATTTAAAGCTTTATTCTTCAAACAGAAAACATCATGGTCCAAAATCTAGGTACAACATAAGTCTGAAATACAGAAAACCCATTACATCAAACTAAATTATCTGCCTTGTACTAAAATCATCAGAGTACAGCAATATAAAATCATAGTCCTCAAAAATAGCCATAGCTAGGTAGAAAGGTAATCAAAGCAGCCCCAAGCGGAACCAGAAGAGAGAATCCTAATCAAGCCAGAGTATTCCCACCCCAAGAACCTGAGGGTCAAAGGAAGAGAGAGAAAAGGAAACAAAATGGATCAGACATAAAGTCTGGCGAGTCTAGTTACTTTTAGCATATAAATAAGTAAATGCATCATGATAGGCATATAAACTGAATGAGAGAGATAACAGTATCATAAGACATGTATAACAGTCTGAGCACGATAAGCAGAATAAATGCAACAGAATAGATTAAGCTTCCCAAATACTTTCTCTACACCAGTGCTAGTATAATAGAAACAGAATGATCCCAACAGAAACAGAATGGTAGACTTAGGTGTACTTTTAGTGACGGGTTTTACCCATAACAATAATAATAGGCAGCCCTATAGAAATAATGGGGGTTACACCAAATGATAATAACGGTCTCCTAAACAGACAGGACTAGATGTACCCTAATTACTACCCCAATCGATCGGCTCCCTATCCCGTAGATACCCTGTGTTGGCCCCAGAGATGGATGTATCACTTCCTAAATTGGCGACCCCTTCCCTCGATAGGCACGACCATATCTACTAGTGTTATAGCGTCTTATTTTCCCAAGCAAGCGGATCCATGCACGCACATGGCTCCGTCATAACGCGCCATCAGACATCTCTACCCATATTGAGCTCTTATAATCATCACAGTAAGCCACCTTTTAGGCATGCATCCCCACTACTTGGATTTCGACAGCTTATGCCTAACAGATTAACAAGCCCGCATAACCCCAACGTGTAAAACAGGTTAAGTTTGTCGGGTTCGTATAACCCCCCAACAGATTTAACTGATTTACTTAACCCCCCATTTATCCAAACAAGCTTACTTAACCATTACACAATTTGACATGTTCATATAACCCCCACATATTCAAGTAGGTTAAGTATTACAGTTTAACAGGTTATTATCATTTCCCATTCATGTATGTTAATTCACCAGGCTTCTCACATTAAGTCGACCACTTGTGGATGCTGGATATGTCGGGCGGTTCCGCGTAGACTTCTACTACAAGTTGGACTTAACCTCGTGTCTTAGCACCGTTACGTGTACATTTACACACTAGACCCCTCACATTAAATTAACCACTCATGGATGCTGGATTTGCCGGGCGGTTTTGGGCTGACTTCTACCACAAGTGTAATTTAACCTTGTGTCTGAATGCGTTTATAGTTTCTATTTACTGAAAATTTAGGCATATTCATTCTTAAACAATTAGTCATATTCATCATAGAGTTTTCATTCACCTTCCATCAAGTCATAAATCATCATGTACGATATGCCCCAAATTAAAATCTTAGATCACGTTATAGGTTATAACCCCAAATCCCAGTCATGTTTTACAATACAAGTTATTCCTCAATTTATCATTCCCAACCATTCCCAATTTCGTTCGTTCGCATATTTCAGCGATAGACCAAGGCTCGAAGGTATCCTGGCTAAAAAATAAAAAGGGAAGGAGGGAGAGAAGATAACAGAATAGGCATAGTAACAAAACAGGCATATGATAACAAAATAGGCATAATGACAGAATAGGCATTTGATAACAGAAATAGGAATAATGACAGAATACGCATATGATAACAGAAATGGGTATAATAGAGATAAGCATGAAATGACTGAATAGTAGATCAGGTGTACAAAAAATGACATATCTGTTTAGTTATGATTTAGGTTATTGACAGGCATAGGTTTAGATCCAAACTTATAACCATGTCAGGATTACTTATTAAATGTTTATATCTAAAAGCAACTTAAACTCATAGAAACTAGATCTAAAAAACTGAGAAAAGAGTGTTGATGTTGTAGAAGAGATTCTTGAATACGTATAAGTAGTTGTTGCAGAAGAATAGACTAATTCAATATGAGCTAGGGTAGCATCTCGTTGTCTCCATTGTTTTGGGTGAATAAAAAAGTAGAAATTAGGTCCTATATATGGCCTAAAGCCAGCGAACCAAGTCAAGAAACAAGTTTAGGTGCAGAGAATGAATCTGCAACGGATCTGGGTGGGGTCGACACCCACTTGTGCGGGTCGAGCCTAGGGTTGACCCCCAACGGGTCGATTTCCTGCCTGTTTTCCCGCTCTTCAATTTTGATTTCTGGACTGGTTTTGTATATATATGTTTCTCCTATACGTATACAAACTTCTAAGCTTAATAACTTCTTCATACGATGTTTGTTTTACGCAAACTCGGAGTCTGCCTTAAGCAGAGTTTCGAGAGGAACACAATAGTGCAGTTCGTTTTACTTAATTCCCAATATTTTATTAAGTATTCTTTAGTTTATCAGTATAATGTTCTTTAAAATTACGAGGTGTGACATTCTCCCCTACTTAAAGGATTTCGTCCCCGAAAACTCCAAGTTAAGAATAATGTGTATCCTAACATCCATCATCCATCTACTCATCAATTAATCACAGTCATCCATTGTCCTTAAAAGATTTCTAATGCTTATATGAACATATGCACAGGTGTGTGTATATGTCTCTACACTAATGCGAAAGATCAAGCGGTCTACTGATTCAGTCTACCTCATTAATGCAATGATGTTAATGCCATGAATCCAACATGTATGCAAATTATCCAAATATAACATGTAAGGTCTATATGTGTGCACAATTCATCCAAATGTAACATTCATGTGATGATACACTCATTTCCATCCATAAAGAAAAATATGCACATGCATCCATATGTAGTATGAGAGTGATCGAGCCGATCTAAAGCCTAGTGTGTGTGTGTATATGCATCCACGAGCAACCACTAGCAAACACTTGCACGCACTTGCATCCATCAAACATAACATGTCTCAAACACGTGTTTACATCCATTGATTTTCTACCAAAAGGTCGAAGTCTCGATCGATAGGATACATACAACTGATAGAAACAAGTATGAATAAAAGCTTTTGGAAAAAGAAGTTAAGAACATACCCTTGAAGTGAAACGGGTACGAAGCGCGAATCTTGTCTTCAGTCTCCCAAGTTGCATCTTCGCTATCTTGTCCCCATTGGACTTTTATCAACTTGACCTCTCGGTCGCGTAGATTCTTAACCTTTTATCCAAAAATACAGGTAGGAACTCGTCTAACTGTCACCTCCTATTCCACCTCTACTTCCTCAAGCATACTTGGCTCAACTACCTTTGTTGTATCGTGTAGACATTTCCGCAAATGAGAAACATGGAAAGTATCATGAACGCCCGCCAATCTCTCTAGTAGCTTCACCTTATTAGCCATTTGGTCAATCGTTTCTGTTATGGGAAATGGCCATACAAACCTTGGCTCTAGTTTCCCTACAAATCCAAAGCGAACCACATTCCTCAAAAGTGATACCTTAAAGAAAACCGTGTCTCGCACCTCAAACTCAATATCAGTCCTTCACTTATCTATGTAGGACTTCTACTTGTCCTGAGCTGTCTTCATGTGTATGCGGATAAGATCAATCTTCTCTGACGTTTTTCTAATCATCTCAGGTCCAAGTAGAAGCCTATTGGTAGACTCCCACCAACAAGTTGGTGATCTACAGGGTCGTCCATACAATGCCTCGAAGGGTTCCAGGCTAATACTAGCTTGATAAGTGTTGTTGTAGGTGAACTCTACTAAAATAAGATACTCTTCCTAAGTCCCTTTGAAGTCTAGGATACACAGCTTCAAAAGATCCTCAAGAACTCTATTCACCCTCTTAGTCTGCCAATCGGTCTGAGGGTGATAAGCGGTGCTCAAACACAACTTTGTACCTAACGCCTCCTGCAAGCTCCTCAAAAACTCACTGGTGAATATAGGGTCACGATCACTCACTATACTGGAAGGTACTCCATGAAGATGGACTATCTCACGAATTTAAACTGCTGTCAGCCATGCTGCTTTTCTCTTACTCTTAACAGGAATGAAATGAGCGCTCTTAGTAAGCTTGTCAACTATAACCTAAATACTGGCGTTGCCCTTCCTCAATCTAGGAAAACCATCAATGAAATCCAGAGTAAGCTCGGCTACTTCCACTATGGGACCTCCAAAGGATGAAGTAAACCACCAGGCTTCCTTTGCTCAGCTTTGACTTGCTGGCAAATCAAACATCGAGAAACAAACTCCTCTACATTCTCCTTCATCCCAGCCCAAAAGAAAACCCTCTTCATATCTCTATACTTCTTGTCATCGCCTAGATGGATAGTCAGCCTTGAATGATGGGCTTCCTCAAGGACTGTCATCAACAAACTTCCATCTCGGGGAACACAAAGCCTTCCATCTCGTCGCAACCACCCTTTGTCATCCGTGGAATATCTACTAAGGTGACTAGAAGTCTTCACTCTACTGAGCCCATCCAAGATATCTGCTATCTGTTGGTCCTCTTTCTGCGAAGTTCCAATCTAATCCATAAGAGTATGTCGCACCTCTAAGACGCGAACCAAACAGGTGTAAGATCCGTAGATGGCCTAAAATCAAAGGTCGATATATACTCCAAACTCAACATTTATACAAATAGTTGAATCAAAGTCGCCCTCTGCCTGCTCAGCACGTCTGCCACCACATTACCCTTGCCAGGGGTATAAGAAATTTCAAAATCATAGGATGCTAAGAACTCCATCCATACCTGTTACCTCAAATTGAAATCCTTCCGTGAGAACAAATACTTAAGATATTTATGATTGGTATACAACTCGAACTTCTCTCCAAGTAGATAAAGGCGCCAAGTCTTAAGCACGAATACTATGGCAGCCAACTCTAAGTCATGGGTAGGGTAGTTCTTCTCATGAATTATTAACTTTATTCCATCGCAACAAACTACCCTTCCCTCTTGCATCAAAACAGCAGCAAGCCCCGTTCCATATGCATCAGTGTGTACTGTGAACACTTTGTTCCCAGCAGGCAAGGTCAAGACTGGGGTTGTTGTCAGAGCCCTCTTCAATCGCTGAAGAGCATCCTCACAATCAATATCCCAAGAAAAGGTCAAATTCTTCTTCATTGTTCTGGTAAGTGGGGATGATACCTTCGCATAGTCCATAATGAACTTCCTGTAATAGCCCGCTAAACCAGGAAAAATCCTCAACTCCGTTGCATTCTTTAGAATCTTCCAATCTTGAGCTGTAACTACTTACGCGGGATCCACTGATATCCCATCCTTAGAGACCACATTCTCTAGAAATCTCACTTCCTTTCTCCAAAATTGACATTTGGAGAATTATGCTTTAAGCTGATGCGCTCGTAGATTCTTCAAAACCTCCCTTAAATGTAGGGCATGCTCTTCTTCATTCTTCGAGAAAATCAAGATGTTATCTGCAAAGACCACGACGAACATATTTAGAAACACCCTACTCATCAGATCCACAAAATAGGTGGGTGCATTCGTCAAACCAAAAGGCATGACAAGCCACTCGAAGAAACCATTTGAACTTCTAAAAGCGGTCTTGTCTATACTGTCCTCGGCCACCGTCAACTGATGAAACCCGATGGCCAAGCCTAATTGGGAGAAAATGGATGCACCAACAAGTTGGTCAAACAGATCATCTATCCTCGGAAGTGGGTGCCTATTCTTCTTAATGAGCTTATTCAGCTCCCTGTAATCCACACATAAGCGAAGAAAGCCATCTGCCTTAATCGCGAAAATGACTAGAGCACCCCATTCTGATATGCTTCGCTTAATAAAAGCTTTCTCAATTAGCTCCCCTACTTGCTTGCTGAGCTCCTTCCTTTCTCTTGGAGCCATATGGCGCATAGGCAATGCAACTGGTTTTGCATTATCCACTAAGTATATCCGAAAATCAATCTCGCGCCTTAAAGGCAAGCCTTCAACCTCCTCAAAACAATCATGATACTCATAGACTAGTGGTACATATCGTAAATCATCTACAGAAGCATCATGATTCTAGGAAACTATGCATGACAAACCCCTTAGGGTAACAAGAAATCTCGAGAGTCCTCCCATGGTTAGTCAAAAGCCTAACGACCCTCCTCTCACAGTCCAGAATGGCACCATACATGGAGAGCCAATTCTTCCCTATAATTAAACCATAGCCCATGAAACCAAGCACATATGTGTCGCAGTTAAACTCGACGCCCAATACAGATATCCTCAAACCCTGACAAATCATAGATAGATGAGTTGTGCCCCCAATGCGGTTTGAAACAACATCGGGATTGAAAACCATACTAGTACTAAGGCGTATAGACTCAACCACAAAATTATAAATAAAAGAATGTGAGGCGCCATAATCAAAAAGAGTTCTAACAGGATGATCAGAAAGAGAAATCAAACCTTCAACAGAAACTTTTCTACCTTTATTCGGTACACCAGCCATGAGAGCATGCACCTGCCCTCTAGAAGATCTTGCCCTTTGGCCCTGTCCTTGCTTCTTCGGGCACTCCTTAATTTAATGTCCGACCTCACCACAATGGAAACAAGCATTCTTCCTTTTTCTGCACTCTTTTCTCAAATGACCCGAGCATCCACAACTACGACATTTCCTCTTATCTCGGGCTTAGTCATTCTTTCCACCCTTCTTTTTCTGTTGTTGTTCTTTCTTGGACGACACTTTCTTGTCTTGTGTCTCATCAATCTAAGCCTCTTTCTTTTCGCCTTTATCTTCTTCGTGCATAAATTCCATATCAACGAGTTTCTCGAAAGTTGCCCCCATCAGAATATGAGACATAGCCAACCCACAGAGGGGTTCATTTAGCCCTCTTGCATACCTCAAAACTTTCTTATGCGGGGCACTCACTAGCTCCAAACCAAACCTCGCCAATTGATTGAACTTATTGAATACTCTTTGATAGACATTCTCCATGCTTAAGTGCTAGAAACCTTTCCATTTGCATACTCTCTTCGGCTTGAGAAAGAAACTTCATCTCGAATCTCTATTGGAAATCATCCTATGCCTGAACTGGACACTTTGCTTGCATCACTTCCGACCAGAATGACGCCTCATCTTTAAGATGGCAAATGACAAACTGAATCTTCATATAGTCCTCAACCTCAAAAATCACAAATAAATCCTCCGTCTCTTTAAGCCAATTCCTTGCTTCTACAAAAGTCTCAGTTCCGCGGAAAGGCTTTCCTCCCATCTTACAGAAATCCTTGCGTATGTGGGAGAAATTATCCATTAGCAGAGGATGAGGAGAAGGAACAACGGCTGCATGTGGGGGTGGGTGTTTGCTTGGCCTTCGGTAGGCGTCGTAGCCTCAAGATACCTGCGAAACCAAGCCGGTATCTGAACACCCTCGGGAATATTCGGTTCCCCAGACATGTTGGAAAGAAAAGGAAAACGGACTCAAATAGTGAATCAAAAGATATTTCATATGGTTTGGGGAGTATGTGTTTCAAAAACAAACTTTTCTTTGAAAATACCTTCTTTTTGAAACCTTTTGAAAATAATTTTCGAAATCTTTTATCCGATCTGGTGACCTTCAACTCTGATACCAAATGTGACACCCAACGTCTGATAATGTCACACTTTAAAAAAATGCATTAAGTTCCATGAAGTGTTATAGGTAAACAGAAATAGAAACATCACATGGCAGATATAAAATAATAGCGGAATTTAAAACTTTATTCTTCAAACAGAAAACATCGTGTCCAAAATTCGGTTACAACATAAGTCTGAAATACAGAAAGCCCTTTACATCAAACAAAATTATCTCCCTTGTACTAAAACCATCAGAGTACAGTAATATAAAATCATAGTCCTCAAAAATATCTATAGCAATGTAGATAGGTAATCAAAGCGGTACATCAGTGAAGCTCCAAGCGGGAACAGAAGAGAGTATCCTAATCAAGCCTGAGAATTCCCACCCTAAGAATAGAAGGGAGGAAGAGAGAGAAAAGAAAAAAAATGGATCAGACATAAAGTCCGACGAGTCTAGTTACTTTTAACATATAAATAAGTAAAAGCATCATGACATGCATAAAAATAGGATAAGAGAGATAACCGTATCATAAGCCAGGTATAACAGACTAGGCATGATAAGAAAAATAAACAGAACAGAATAAATTATGCGTCCCAAATACTTTTCTCTGCACCAATACTAGTAAAACAGAAATAGAACGATCCTAACAGAAATAGAATGGTAGACTTAGGTGTACTTCTAGTGATGGGTTTTGCCCCAATGATAATTACAGGCAGCCCCATAGAAATAACGGGTGTTACCCCAAACGATAATAACGGGCTTCTGAACAGGCAGGACTAGATGTACCCTAATTAAATATCCCAATCGATCGGCTCCCTATCCCATAGATACCCTATGCTGGCACCACAGCAGGATGTATCACTTCCTAAAGTGTCAGCCCCTTTCCCCAATAGGCACAACCATATATACTAGTGCTATAGCGTCTTATTTTACCAGGCATGCAGATCCATGCATGCGCATGGCTACGTCAAAATGTGCCATCAGACACCTCCACCCATATGGACCACTTATAATCAGCAAAGTAACCATGCACGGACCCTACCTAGTTCGAGGTCCCCCTTTTAATACCAGTTTGGGTTACTGACTAATATGGGTCCCACAAAATAGATGATACAAGCTACCCTCTATGTGACACCCCACGTCCGTTAATGTCACTCACAAAGGGAATTCATTCAGATTCAAGAAGCGTTATAGGTAAACAAAAACAGAAATATTACGAGACAAATATAAAGTAACAGTGGAATTAAAAAAATTATTAATCATAAAGCATCGTGGTTCAAAAACATCACATGTCTAAAATACACGAAAACCATAACATCATAAAAACTAATGTCTTGTACTTTAAAACATCAGAGTATATAAAAGAAGAAAAATTCCCCAAATAATATATAACCATAATAGCAAGGATATGAGCTTAAGTCATACATCTTAGAAACTCCAGCAAAATGAAAGCAAAATTACAGTCAAGCCTGAGTATTCCCACCTTGAAAACTTAGAGGGAACGGAAGAAAGAAGAGGGAACAAAAAGGGTCATACATAAAGTCTGGCAAATCCAGTTACATTTTGCAAGTAAATAAGTAAAAGTATTATGATAGGCATATAAAGTGGACAAGAGAGAGAGATAACAACATATAAGACAGGTATGACAAGGTAAATATGATAGAGCGTATATGCTTCACTAAAGATACTATGATTCTCTGCACTAATACTAATATCACCATAATGAGATGATCCCAACAACTATAATATGGTAGACTTAGGCATATGTCCCGATGTATCCTAACCACTACCCTAATCGATCGGCTCCCTACTCCGTAGATACCTTATGCCGGTCCTACAGTAGGAGGTATCACTTTCCTAAAGTGGAACCCTTTGTTGATGTGCACAACCATATCTATTGGTGTCACGGTCATCTTATCCCCCTCTACCCAGCCCATGCAAGCACATGTTCCCGGTCGGTTTGCGCCGCCCACACCGTCCTCCACGTTTGGATCTCTTACAATCAGTCCAGTAAGCATGTCCTTACTCCGACCCAGGACGGAGTGCTTGTTTGATACCGTTATATGGGTTACTGATAGAAACGGGTCCCCCACACAAGATGATACAAGCTCTACCCCTTGTCTTGCATCCCCACTAGGATTTCCTTAGGTTATGTATACCTATTGGTGTCTTTAACTACATTACCCCCTCATTGCTATATGTTATACTTACCTTACAGTGTCTTTTATTATGTAACCCTAATATTTCCACAGGCTATGCTAACATAAAAAGGTATCTTTAATTACATAACCCCAACCGGTTAAGTTTTGTGGGCCTATATATAAATATTACCCACCACCCCAGATTTACTTAACCCACCACTACCCAAACAAATTTACTTAACCCCTACTCAAGCTCATGTTCATACGACCACTTTGGATTCCACTAGGTTAAGTATTCAAGTTTATTACCATATATTCATTTAATGTTACAACAAGCTAGACCTCCCACATTAAGCCTACAATTTGTGGATGTTGGACATGTCGGGCGGGTCCGGGCGGGCTTATTACACAAATTGGTCCTAACCTCGTGTCTTAACACGTCTCACATTTGTGCGCTTAGGCCTTCCACATTAGATTAACCACTTGTGGTCGATGTATATGTCAGTCGGTTCCGGGCATTCTTCCACCACATGTGCAATCTAAACTCGTGCTTAAGTGCGGTTTACAATTTCAAGTTATTGTCATTCTAGGCATTTCCATTATTAGCCAATTTTACCTATGTCTTTATAGGTGTTCTTGCCCCTTTTTCCCCATTATGAATTATATGCCCAATTTCATGTTAATAAACATTACTCAAGTTATGCCAAATTAATATTCACGTATTTCATTCAGGTCACGCCAAAACTTCCAATTACCAATTTATGCCGATTTCAATATTTTACCCCTCGTTCCCCGTTTAATGCATTCGTTCGTTTTAGCGACATGCCTAGGCTCTAAAGTTGCTAGGCTATATAAAAAAAATAGGAAAGGGCGAAGGGAAGATGACAGAAATGATTATTCTAACGAAATTGACATAAACATATAATGGCATAATATTAAGATGGACATATAAGGATAGGTCTGGTGAACTTGTAATAGTAAAACTGATTCTAACATAGTAGGGATATCATAATAGGCATGAATAAATCTAAACAAGATTTACATGTCCACTTAATGACAGGTCCAAATTAACCACAAACATGATAGGTACAAAAAGATCTTAATGATGAATTAGATCTATAATCAAAAGTAGATCTGACATGATAAAGGTTAAGATCCAAGTCAGAGTAAATTCAGAATATCATGGATTCATAAATTAAAAAAGATCTGATATGATTCAGTCACAGGCATAGATCCAATTTACAGTCATATCATGCTTTACTTTTAATTATTTAAATCTAAAGGTAACTGAAACTCACAATGGTCGGATTTAGAAGAATTAAAGGAGGAAAACGGAGATTGAATCACAGATCTACACTTGAATGACTAAACTTGATTTGCAGAAGAAGAAAAGGATTTGACTAAGTCCAGGCACCGACAACATTTAGACCTCCATTGATTTCATTGTGAGAAAACAAGAGAAATGAGCCTATATTTATAGCTGTCAGCCCCAGAATTCGTCCTTCCACCTCAGCCCTAGGGGATCGACCCATGGGTCGACACCCTCCTTGAGGGGTCGACATCGCGGTCGACACCCCCTCTATGTGGTCGACTCCCTTGGGCGGGAAATTTGTCGCCTCCAGAATTATGACTTTTGAACAATTTCTGATATTTTGAATTTAATTATATATGTATATAATTTTCTTGTGCATATACAAACTTCAAACCTTCATAAATTCTACATGCAATGTCCGTTTTACGCAAAACAAATGTCTATCTTGACCAAAATTTCGAGATGGATGCAATGGCCCAATCCGTTTTGCTTAATTCTGAATACTAAATTATTTATTCTTTAATTTGTCCTCTTTTAATGTTGTTAAAATACAGGGTGTTACATTCTCCTCTACTCAGGATTTCATCCCCAAAATCTCCAAGTTAAGAACAACGCATATCCTACCATCCACATCCATCTATTCATCCACCAATCAAAGGCATCCATTGTCCTTAAAGACTTCTAATGCTTATATGAATATATGCAAAGGTGTGTTGGACATACCAGGCGGGTCCGGGCGGGCTTATTCCACAAATTGGTCCTAACCTCGTGTCTTAGCACGTCTCATATTTGTTCACTTAGGCCTTCCACATTAGATTCACCACTTGTGGTCGCTGTATATATCAGTCGGTTCCAGGCAGTCTTCCACACCATGTGCAATCTAACCTCGTGCTTAAGTGTGGTTTACAATTTCAAGTTATTGTTATTCTAGGCATTTCCATTATTAGCCAATTTTACCTATGTCTTTATAGGTGTTCTTGCCCCTTTTTCCCCATTATGAATTATATGCCCAATTTCATGTTAAAAAACATTACTCAAGTTATGACAAATTAATATTCACGTGTTTCATTCAGGTCGTGCCAAAACTTTCAATTACCAATTTATGCCAATTTCAATATTTTAACCCTCGTTCCCCGTTTAATGCATTCGCTCGTTTTAGCGACATGCCTAGGCTCTAAAGTAGCTAGGCTATATAAAAAAATAAATAGGAAAGGGCGAGGGGAAGATGACAGAAATGATTATTCTAACGAAATTGACATAAACATATAATGGCATAATATTAAGATGGACATATAAGGATAGGTCTGGTGAACTTGTAATAGTAAAACTGATTCTAACATAGTAGGGATGTCATAATAGGCATGAATAAATCTAAACAAGATTTACATGTCCACTTAATGACAGATCCAAATTAACCACAAACATGATAGGTACAAAATGATCTAAATAATGAATTAGATCTATAATCAAAAGTAGATCTGACATGATAAAGGTTAAGATCCAAGTCGGAGTAAATTCAGAATATCATGGATTCACAAATTAAAAAAGATCTAATATGATTCAGTCACAGGCATAGATCCAAATTACAGTCATATCATGCTTTACTTTTAATTATTTAAATCTAAAGGTAACTGAAACTCACAATGGTCGGATCTAGAAGAATTGAAGGAGGAAAACGGAGATTGAATCACAGATCTACACTTGAATGACTAAACTTGATTTGCAGAAGAAGAAAAGGATTTGACTTAGTCCAGGCACCGATATCATTTAGACCTCCATTGATTTCAGTGTGAGAAAACAAGAGAAATGAGCCTATATTTATAGCTGCCAGCCCCAGAATTCGTCCTTCCACCTCAGCCCTAGGGGGTCGACCCAGGGGTCGACACCCTCCTTGAGGGGTCGACCTCGCGGTCGACACCCCCTCTATGGGGACGACTCCCTTGGGCAGGAAATTTGTCGCCTCCGGAATATTGACTTTTGAACGATTTCTGATATTTTGAATTTAATTATATATGTATATAATTCTCTTGCGCATATACAAACTTCAAACCTTCATAAATTCTACATACAATGTCCGTTTTACGCAAAACAAATGTCTATCTTAACCAAAATTTAGAGATGGATGCAATGGTCTAATCCGTTTTGCTTATTTCTGAATACTAAATTATTTATTCTTTAATTTGTCCTCTTTTAATGTTGTTAAAATACAGGGTGTTACATTCTCCTCTACTCAGGATTTCATCCCCAAAATCTCCAAGTTAAGAACAATGCATATCCTACCATCCACATCCATCTATTCATCCACCAATCACCAGCATCCATTGTCCTTAAAGACTTCTAATGCTTATATGAATGTATGCAAAGGTGTGTGTATATGTCCCAATACTAATGCGAAGACCAGGCAGTCTACTGATTCAGTCGACCTCCTTAATGCAATGTATGTTAGTGTCGTGAATCCAACATGTATGCAATAATCCTATTTTAACATGTAATTTCTACATGGGTGTACAAACATCCATCCAAATGCAACGTCCATATGATGATATATTCAATTTCATCCATAAAAAGAAAAGAACATGCACACACATCCATATGCAATATGTGAGTGATTGAGTCGATCTAGTGCCTAGTGTGTGTGTATATGCATCCACGAGCAACCACTTGCAAATACTTGCATCCACTTGCATCCACCAAACATAACATGTCTCAAACACATGTTTACATCCATGGGATTCCTACCTAAAGGTCGATGATTCTATCGATTGGACATATTTAAATGATAGAAACAAGCATACATAAAAGTTTTGGAAAGGAAGTTAAGAACATATCCACGAAAAGAAAAGGTTATGAAGCACGAATCTTGTCTTCGGTCTCCCAAGTTGCATCCGTTGGGTTATCTCCCCATTGAATCTTCACCAACTTGATGTCTCTATTGCATAACTTCTTCACTTCTGATCCAAGAATACGGGAAGGAACTCGTCTGAATGTCGCCTCCCGTTCCACCTCTACTTCTTCCAATACACTCGACTCACCTACTTCCCTGATATCATGACAACACTTCCAAAAGTGAGAAACGTGGAAAACATGATGAACGCCAGATAGTCTCTCTGGCACGTTTACTCTATAGGCCATTTGGCCAATCCTTTCTATTATGGGAAATGGCCCCACGAATCTTGGTGCAAATTTCCCTACAGATCCGAAGCGAACCACATTCCTCAAAGGTGATAGTATAATGAAAACCGTATCTCCTACTTCAAATTCAATGTCAGTCCTTCTCTTGTCTACATAGGATTTCTGCCTATCTTGACCAGTCTTCATTCATCATCTAATAAGATCAATCTTCTCGGACATTTCTCTAACCATATCCGGTTCAAGCAATAGACTTTCTGTAGATTCCCACGAACAAGTTGGTAATCTACAGGGTCATCTTTACAATGCTTCGAAGGGTGCCATGCCAATGCTAGCTTGATAACTGTTGTTGTAGGCGAACTATACTAAAGGAAGATGATCTTCCCATGTCCCTCCGAAGTTTAGGACACACAGCCTCAAAAGATCCTCAAGTATTATGTTCACCCTCTCCTTCTGTCCATCGGTCTTGGGATGATAATCAGTGCTCAAACATAACTGTGTACCTAACGCTTCTTGCAAACTCCTCCAAAATTTACTAATGAAGATGGGGTCACGATCGGTTACGATGCTGGAAGTGCTCCATGAAGACAGACTATCTCACGAACATAAATTGCTGCCAACCAAGCTGTCGTCCTCTTACGCTTAACTTGAATAAAATGAGCTCTCGTAGTAAGTCTATCTACTACCACCCAAATACTGATGTTGCCTTTCTTTGATCTAGGCAAACCATCTATGAAATTCATAGAGACGCTCTCCCACCACTGCAACAAAATGTGATATTTATAACGCCATTTAATAACATGTTATGCTGAACTGTTATTATTTACATTTAATTGTTTACTTTCTAAGTCATTTTGTTTTAACCATACTACGTAACGCTCACATTTTCTAACCCCTCATTTTGACTCCCTCCAACTTCGGGAATTCTTTTTCCCCTCCCTCCAAAAATTTCGCCTCCCTCCTATAAGCAGAGGTTCATTCCTTTTTACGAAACACTAATTTTCGATTTCGATTTTTGCTAAGCTGTGTTCCCCACATCCCCACTACTAGATTTCGACATCTTCTTCAACATACCTGTAATGACCCGGGTTTTCGGTCAACTAATTTCAAATATTTAAATACAGATTTAAATATTGAGTTGATAATATAAATGGAATTTTATATTGGAGTTATCGATTTAATAATCAATTTTGATTTATTATCGAATACATTCAAGTTATCGAAATTCGATGTTAATTAAATTCAAGTTTTATACTGAATTTAATTCAGTTCAGATGATCAATATGAAATTCTATTTGAATTTATAACGGTAATAATATTTATATATTATTGAGTGAATAAATTGTTTGAATTTAATTTATATCGAATTAAATTAATATCTTATTCAAACGATATAATTAGACTGCATAGCTCGTTCCAGTGTGTTCGGAATGGTAATATAACCCTGAAAATGTCAGTTGTTCGGTTCAGAAAGGAGTTCAGAATCATGGATGTTTTATTTTAGGATACCGGATCAAAACTAAACAAAGTAAAAATAAAATAACATAAGAAAATTCCTTTTGTGTGGACCTAAACTAAACAACAATGAAGAAGAAAAATAGGCAACACAGTTCAATTCGAAATCGCTGGCATCCCTACCTCCACAAAAATAATGGCTTGTTGTTCAAAGCATAACCGCACACTACCTTTACAAATTCGTAACCATCTCCTTATCAATTTCATTTTTCATTTTCTTCATTTCCTTAAAATTTCCGAAAGCTTCAGCATTCCTCAAAAGAAAAATGGTGCCGCACACTCAAGAATCAAATACATCCACAACCGAGAGTGCTCTGAAACTCGACTTCGACGTGGGGGAGGGGGGGATTCGCGATTTTTGGTTCTCTTTGGAATTCGAAAATTTAGGGCATGGGAATTTTGTGTATCGCGGAAATCATTTGGGGAGTTGGGTGGTACTGTTGCGGCTGCGCTCAAGCTTGGAGGGGTCGAGGTTAGCTGAGGTGAAAGCAGGGAGTTGCGGCAAACTCCTGGTGGTTGCATCGATAAATGAAAGGGGGGAAATGGACATCGCGAAGGAAATAGGAGAGGTTGGTTTAGGCCTGAAACACGATGATACAGGGGAGGGTTTCGGGAAAAGCAAGTCCTGGATGCTGAAGAGAATTTCGAATCGAGATGATGGTGATTTAAGGAAGAAGAACCAGCGTGAAATGGATTGGGGGATTCCGATTTGGTCAGCATGGCTTAGGGATGGTCAACGCAGTAAGGAGAAGAATGGTTAAGGCTGAATTAAGGTAAATTCTAGTTAATTAAATTTATTATCAATTTATATAATTAGTTTATAAAAAAAAAGAAAAAAAAGTTATAAAATAAATAAATAGGTTAGACATTTAATTTATAAGGGTTTGTGATGATTTAATTTAATGGAAAGATATATATGTATATGTATGTATATATAAATATATATAAGGAATTTATTTATTCGATAATTTAAATAAATGTTAATCATTAAATTAAATAAATCGTAGGTACAAAGAGATTTGTCCGAGACGATTCATAGCTAAGGCGATATGGAATTTAATTGGTTGCTCAACAAGTAAAAATCTCGATGAGTAAATCTCACTCACCATTTAATTAGAATTATTTTTAGTGTTAAAAATAATTGTTGTTGCTTGTTTGAATGCTGTTTGGTTGATTTAAATATATTAGTTATTTAGGATTGACTATTATATATATATATATATTGGGTTGAGGATTGGATTGTTCCCGTAGTCTCATTAGCGGATGCCCGGGTTACCATAGCGGATGATTACCCTATACGCCCCACGCTATGATTAGTGGATGACCTTCTATACCGCGATATCCTGCCTCGAAGCAGGATGGGTATTACTATGTTGACTAACGTCTGTGGATGCAGGAAAACAGGTTGGAGGAATCCAACTGGATTCCTCAAAAATATATTATATGTTGTTGTTTGTTTGATTTCATATATATTCATATATGATGTGTTAAAAATCAAATGATTGAAAATTGGTTGATTTGATTGTTTAAATATCACTGGGCTTGGGATATTGATTTATAAAATACCCTGAAAGGGTATTTGAGATTTAAAAAGTGAATTCTATTTTTATAAATAGAATTTGAATTTTTAATGAACTATAGGAAATATTTACTTGTTTTGAAGATATATAAAACGAGTATTGAATTTATAAACTCTGTTTATAAATTAAAATATGGGATTTGAATTGAATTTATAAACTCTGTTTATAAATGAATATGTGGGATTTGAATTGAATTTATAAACTCTGTTTATAAATGAAAATGTGGGATTTGAATTGAATTTATAAACTTTGTTTATAAATGTATAATGGAGGATTTTAAGTAAAGTTATAAACGTTGTTTATAAATAATGCAGAGAATTCAAATAGATTTGAATATAGAATTTGAATAGAGTATTCAAATAGAGATTTAAAACATAGAATTTGAATAAAGAAATTGAAAAGGGATTTGAATATAGTATTCAAATGAATTTGAATATAGTATTCAAATAGAATTTAAAACATAGAATTTAAAATATAGAATTTGAAGATAGTATTTCAAATGTAATTTAAATAGGATTTGAATATAGTATTCAAATGGAATTTAAACCATAGGTTTTGAAGATAGTATTTCAAATGGAATTAAACAATAGGATTTGAATATAGTATTGAAATAGGTTTTGAATATAGTATTTCAAGTGGAATAGACTAAGAAATTAATTAACAGATTTAATTAACAAATTGAGTTAAAACGATTGGTATAGTTAAAAATAGACTGGACAGGTTTAAATATACAGGAGAGGTTTGGAATAAAGTGTTAGAAGGTATATATATAGATTGCTCGACAAAAAGGTACGTAGTTAATTCATATACGAGATTTTATGCGCCGTATCGGCTAGCCGCTTGGCTTTTCTTTTTCTTTTTGATTGGAGAAGGCCTGTGTGGAAGTTTGGGGATTTTCCCGATGCTCCTGGTACAAAGGAGGTTATGGTGAATTTTTCCGGGAATTTAAGGAGTTAGAATATTTTTAAGATAATTTGATAGTTAGAAATCAACGTATCAATATATACAGAAGTCGATAAGGAAACGAACTTAGAAATAGAATAGTATAATCAAAAAGGAAGACTAGGAATAAAATCTCGAATGAATAGAAAGAGAAAGAGTAAATGTGTTTAAAAGTGAAGAAGTAGTTGTATGGCATTGATTATTTGAG
Organism: Allium sativum; assembly: GCA_030737875.1. Lineage (NCBI taxonomy): Eukaryota > Viridiplantae > Streptophyta > Magnoliopsida > Asparagales > Amaryllidaceae > Allium > Allium sativum. The sequence goes on from CM060920.1 coordinate 599,746,223, forward strand.
TAAGTGGTCTTATCTGTTTTAACGTTATAAAGGTTATTCAGTCAAGGTCTGAGAGGTAGTTATACCCCAACTTGATTGGTTTCATTATTAACAAATAAATAGTAAGATTTCAGGCTCGAAGATCAATGCTGGATAAGAGTTATTTGAATATTGTATTTGGGTTGTCGTAACGATGTTTTCACACAACATCCGTTTTAACCCAAATAAATGTAAGCTGCGAAATAGATGTTAAATATTTCCTAAGTATAGAAATAAACGAGATCGGAAAAGAGATAAGTAATTGGAATATTTTCCAGTTATAAATAGAAGATATTTTCTAAGTTTAGAAAATAAAGGAAGGCAATATTCGGAAATGTTTTCCAAATAACGTAGCTGGCCAATATGGTTATTGAAAATATTTGGTTAACAAATATTGATGAAGAAATAGAGAAGAGATTTAATTAATGGAATATTAATTAAAGGCTCAGTGATTGTTGGATGTTTGGATGAACACTTGTTTTATTCGATAGTTAAATCATCGACTATCGAAACACTTGTTTTATTCGATAGTTAAATCACAGACTATCGGAGTTTTGACCATCGTTGTCAATATGGAGAGATCGGATGGATTATTATCCGAAGAACCACTCCATATTGGCAGTAGCGTGCGAATCAAATTATATAAAGATAATCGAAGACGGAGTAGTGTGCAAGGACTTTTTCTATTAATAGAAATTGTGCCTTCAATTCATCCTGTTCCTGGGTGACGTGTATGGATGAATGTCTGACAGAGTATTTACAGAAAGCTCACGTGCATTGATTTCTTCAACCGTACAAAGAGTGGAAGTGGAGAAGGAAACTTCTTTTAGCTAACACGTAATGTATTGTTGTAGACGTCAATCGGTGATTTGATGGATTTGACGATGTGGCATTCGAAGTGAATCTGGTGTGATGATAAAGCGTAGCTTCTAGCCTCATCAACCGGTAAATAACAGAAATCAGGAAAGCAGCATGGCTATGTAGGTCGCACCTATTAGGGTGTATAATCACCTGATCTAGAGTTTCATTTACTTCTAAAAATCTATTGTCGATGCTGTCCCATTCGGGAAACGGTTGCTGATCCCAATCGTTGGTGATATACATTCGATACACTCAAGCGAAACGAGTGGTCGGTCATGTGTGGCTGAGTTGCAAGATGTTCTTGTTGAACTCGGTGTATTCTCCTCTAGAGATATACCAGCGGAAGGTGGTTCCATACCTTGTCATAGTTGGAAATCCATTACCCAATACGTGCTTGCGGTTTATGATTGTAATTATATATGTGGAACGTGAGATGCAAACGTTCCACTAGATTGTTATTTACTTGATTTAGACATTATTATAATATCAAAAGAGTTTTGATATAAAGATAAGTCAAGTGTTTGGATTCTCATAAGGGAAAAACCCATTCCGTGTTATACGACGTGGTCTTATGAGATATCATTTAGTTTTCTGAAATTGTTTTAAACTGTTTACTCATACCAGTCCCATGACTGACCCGGAGTTTATTTTGTTTTGTTCTACCTAAACTCTTGGGTGCCTAAATTTGTACGGGCAGTTAAGTAGTTCAGGATTTTTCAGATATATCTAAAGGAGCTTGGAGCAGGAGGCTTCAGCGTTATCTAGTTATAGTCTTGTTCCGTTGTGTTGTAAGTGTTGTACTCTGGTAAGTGTATGTTATACAGTTGAGATTTTGTATTTCAAAAGTTATAATACATTATATTTTGTTCCGCTGCGATGTGAGATTCTGTGTTGTTATTTCTGTTCTTCTTCTATTCTAAGTTTCTATCTTATCTATCCTCACCCTCTAACTTCTTTCTATTAATGGTTCGAATTGCTGTTTTATTTGGGGTTGGACTTGTGTTTTTGGTCAGCTCAAATTCTACCGGATTTTTGGGTCACTACAGTTGGTATCAGAGCTTAGGTTGAGCGAATACCTAGGCTTGTTGGAATGTGCTCATTAGAGATAGGATCAGTAATATCCTAGAATGGGTTGAGTGTATATATATACGAGAGAGCGTATTTGTTATTTGATATAAAAACTGTTTTATATTGTGTTGACTAGTCTGTTGAGTGGATTATAAATTTTGGTCGAATCGTGGGACGCCACGATGTCGATAGGAGTTTATAAACACTTGAACAGAAGATTGGACACGATATTGTTTTTAAATAGTTAAGTTGATTGTTAGGATTATAATCGAATTAGATTATAAAACAGAAATAGTTATATATATAACCAATGGAATTTGTATATGAAATCAAATATACAAATGTGATAAATTGAAATTGAATTCCAACATGAATTCAGAATTTAAAATCCTGGGAGTTTGGAAAATATTTTTCTAAATGGGTTTTGAAAGAAATAAAGCACTGAACTCATTCAGTAGCTGGGAAATAATTCTGATGATGGTCGCAACATCATCAGTGTTCATTTTCGAGTTTCTAAGTGATGAATTACTGCCTTAGAAAAGTTTTTGATGGAAATTTGTTTGGAAAGAAAACAAGTTGTTTGAAAATTCAAATGTTTTGAATTTGGGATAGATATAAATATATGTATATATTTATATTACTTCAAAGGAATTTTGAAATGGGAATTGGAATATAGATTTCAAATAGAAGTAAAATAAAGGAATTTGAATATATATATAATTCAAATAGAAGTGAAATAGAATTTGAATTCAAAGGAATTCAAATGAGTTTGAATAAAGAAAATTCAAATAGAAATTGTATAAGAAAAATTGAAATGGAATTTGAATTCAAAGGAATTCAAATGGATTTGAATAAAGAAAAGTCAAATAGAGGTTTGAATATTAAAATTCAAATGGAATTTGGTTAAATAGAATTTCAAAGAGAATATAAAGTGGAGGATGAATATTAGAATTCAAAGAAAATATAAAGTTTGAAATAGAATTTGAATTCAAAGGAGTTAAAATAGAATTTAAATTCAAAGGATTTCAAATAGAAATTGAACAAAGGAATTTAAATAGAAATTGAATAAAGGATTTCAAATGGAATTTGAATAAGGGATTTGAAATGGGTTTTGAATAAAGGATTTCAAATAGAAATTGAGGATAAGAATTTCAAATAGAATTTGAAGATAAGGAATTGAAATAGAATTTGAATAGAAGAAAATTCAAATAGAAATTTAAATAGAAATTGAATAAAGGATTTTAAATAGAAATTTAAGATAAGAAATTCAAATAGAATTGGAGAATAATTAGTTAAAGGAAATTTGAATCGAAATTGGGTTTTTGGATAAGTGAAAGAGATTGAGGATTTATATTCGAAATCGAATATATAACTCGAGTTGAAATTATAATTAGATTAGTTTATAATTAAGTCGACATATATTTGAACCAGTTATATTCAAATAAAAAGGGTGAAATAGGCAAAACGGTTAATTAGCAACTAGTTAATGGGATTTTGAATGATTGAAATTTAACTTAAGTAAGTTAAATGGATCAAAACGAATAAATTGAGTAAAATCAATGTGAATGAACTTTGGGTGTGAATAAAGAAAAACAACCAAAAGAGTCAAAAAGAAAATATATTTGTAAACAAATATAAAGGAAATATATTTGTAAACAAATATAAAGGAAATATATTTGTAAACAAATATAACGGAAATATATTTGTAAAACAAATACAAAGGAAGTTATGTCCAAACAAATAGAAGAAGAAATATTTGTAAAACATTTACAAACAGAATTTAAAAGGAAATATTTGTAAAACATTTACAAATAGATTCAATGGAAATATGTATTTATAGAAAATAAATAGAATGTTATAAATGAGATATTTATTTGTTAAATAAATAGAATTTAATCAAAGGAATATTCAGAAGATGAATAGAAAATGGAAATCTGTTTTTAACGGATAAATAGAAAAGATTAATTTATAAATAACATTTTATAAATTAAATTAAATATTTATCATTCGATAAATGGAATATATAAGTCTGAACTTATATAGAGAAGAGATATTGGTTTTTAACACCGATAGTTTTAAATAGAAGGGGTACACAACACTTGTATAAGTGAAGTAACGTTATTAAAGAAATCATTTATAAAGTGAAGAACCGTTACTAAAAGTAAATCTTTATAAATGAATAAATGTTATCCAATAGGAGTTATTCGAATAAGAGAAGTCGATTAGGGATAAAAAATAATCGATTAGAGTTAGAATAAATCGATTAGAGTAAGAATTAACCAGTTAGAATTAATCAGTTAGGGTTAATCCGTAGAGTTAATTGAATATTAGTTATTCAATTAGAATTTATCGAATATTTGTTATTCAAAATTAAGAGTTAACCAGATAAAGTTAATTGAACATAGTTAATCGAATTAGGATTTAATTGAATGTTAGTTATTCAATTAAAGTTGATCGAATATAGTTATTGAGATAGAGTTAGTCAAACATAGTTACTCAGGATAAGTTGCCATTTCGTACGACTGCTAGCGTAAATTGCAGGGCTGCAGATAGCCTAGGACGGTCGGATGTTTACTGGGGGAATCAGGCGTAACCATTGTGATCGCTGCGATCTACATTCCAGCGAATGGAGTTAAATCAAATATAGTTATTCGAATAGAATTAAAGGAGTAAATCGAATATAGTTTATTCGAATGGAGTTAAAGAAGTTATCGAACATAGCTTATTCGGAAGGAGTTAAGTGAAAAGAACTAATCAAATAGGGTTAATCGATAAGAGCTAATCAAATAGAGTTAATTGATAAGAGTAAATTGAATAGAGTAAATCGAATATAGTTTATTCGAAGAAAGGTTTTCGAATCTAGTTATTCGAAAGAGAGATTTTCGAATATAGTTATTCAAAGGGAGGAGTTATCGAATAGGGATTTATTCGAAAGAGAGTTACGTAAGGAAGTTTGAAATGTTGAGTATCAACATAAGTTTTGAAAAAAAGATAAATGGGTTTGTAGCACTTTTTCTACATTAGCAATTTCGAGGACGAAATTATTTTAAGTGGGGAAGATTGTAATGACCCGGGTTTTCGGTCAACTAATTTCAAATATTTAAATACATATTTAAATATTGAGTTGATAATATAAATGGAATTTTATATTGGAGTTATCAATTTAATAATCAATTCTGATTTATTATCGAATACATTCAAGTTATCGAAATTCGAAGTTAATTAAATTCAAGTTTTATACTGAATTTAATTCAGTTCAGATGATCAATATGAAATTCTATTTGAATTTATAACGGTAATAATATTTATTTATTATTGAGTGAATAAATTGTTTGAATTTAATTTATATCGAATTAAATTAATATCTTATTCAGACGATATAATTAGACTGCATAGCTCGTTCCAGTGTGTTCGGAATGGTAATATAACCCTGAAAATGTCAGTTGTTCGGTTCAGAAAGGAGTTCAGAATCATGGATGTTTTATTTTAGGATATCGGATCAAAACTAAATAAAGTAAAAATAAAATAACATAAGAAAATTCCTTTTGTGTGGACCTAAACTAAACAACAATGAAGAAGAAAAATAGGCCACACAGTTCAATTTGAAATCGCTGGCATCCCTACCTCCACAAAAATAATGGCTTGCTGTTCAAAGCATAACCGCACACTACCTTTACAAATTCGTAACCATCTCCTTATCAATTTCATTTTTCATTTTCTTCATTTCCTCAAAATTTCTGAAAGCTTCAGCATTACTCAAAAGAAAAATGGTGCCGCACCCTCAAGAATCAAATGAAACCATAACCGAGAGTGCTCTGAAACTCGACTTCTACGTGGGGGAGGGGGGGACTCGCGATTTTTGGTTCTCTTTGGAATTCGAAAATTTAAGGCACGGGAATTTTGAGTATCGCGGAAATCATTTGGGGAGTTGGGTGGTACTGTTGCGGCTGCGCTCAAGCTTGGAGGGGTCGAGGTTAGCTGAGGTGAAAGCAGGGAGTTGCGGCAACCTCCTGGTGGCTGCATCGATAAATGAAAGGGGGGAAATGGACATCGCGAAGGAAATAGGAGAGGTTGGTCTAGGCCTGAAACACGATGATACAGGGGAGGGTTTCGGGAAAAGCAAGTCCTGGATGCTGAAGAGAATTTCGAATCGGGATGATGGTGATTTAAGGAAGAAGAACCAGCGTGAAATTGATTGGGGGATTCCGATTTGGTCAGCACGGCTTAGGGATGGTCAACGCAGTAAGGAGAAGAATGGTTAAGGATGAATTAAGGTAAATTCTAGTTAATTAAATTTATTATCAATTTATATAATTAGTTTATAAAAAAAAGAAAAAAAAGTTATAAAATAAATAAATAGGTTAGACATTTAATTTATAAGGGTTTGTGATGATTTAATATAATGGAAAGATATATATATATATGTATGTATATATAAATATATATAAGGAATTTATTTATTCGATAATTTAAATAAATGTTAATCATTAAATTAAATAAATCGTAGGTACAAAGAGATTTGTCCGAGACGATTCATAGCTAAGGCGATATGGAATTTAATTGGTTGCTCAACAAGTAAAAATCTCGGTGAGTAAATCTCACTCACCATTTAATTAGAATTATTTTTAGTGTTAAAAATAATTGTTGTTGCTTGTTTGAATGCTGTTTGGTTGATTTAAATATATTAGTTATTTAGGATTGACTATTATATATATATATATATATTGGGTTGAGTATTGGATTGTTCCCGCAATCTCATTAGCGGATGCCCGCGGTACCATAGCGGATGATTACTCTATACGCCCCACGCTATGATTAGTGGATGACCTTCTATACCGCGGTATCCTACCTTGAAGCAGGATGGGTATTACTATGTTGACTAACGTCTGTGGATGCAGGAAAACAGGTTGGAGGAATCCAACTGGATTCCTCAAAAATATATTATTTGTTGTTGTTTGTTTGATTTCATATATATTCATATATGATGTGTTAAAAATCAAATGATTGAAAATTGGTTGATTTGATTGTTTAAATATCACTGGGGCTTGGGATATTGATTTATAAAATACCCTGAAAGGGTATTTGAGATTTAAAAAGTGAATTCTATTTTTATAAATAGAATTTGAATTTTTAATGAACTATAGGAAATATTTACTTGTTTTGAAGATATATAAAACGAGTATTGAATTTATAAACTCTGTTTATAAATTAAAATATGGGATTTGAATTGAATTTATAAACTCTGTTTATAAATGAAAATGTGGGATTTGAATTGAATTTATAAACTCTGTTTATAAATGAAAATGTGGGATTTGAATTGAATTTATAAACTTTGTTTATAAATGTATAATGGGGGATTTTAAGTAAAGTTATAAATGTTGTTTATAAATAATGCAGAGAATTCAAATAGATTTGAATATAGAATTTGAAAAGAGTATTCAAATAGAGATTTAAAACATAGAATTTGAATAAAGAAATTGAATAGGGATTTGAATATAGTATTCAAATGAATTTGAATATAGTATTCAAATAGAATTTAAAACATAGAATTTAAAATATAGAATTTGAAGATAGTATTTCAAATGTAATTTAAATAGGATTTGAATATAGTATTCAAATGGAATTTAAACCATAGGTTTTGAAGATAGTATTTCAAATGGAATTAAACCATAGGATTTGAAAATAGTATTGAAATAGGTTTTGAATATAGTATTTCAACTGGAATAGACTAAGAAGTTAATTAACAGATTTAATTAACAAATTGAGTTAAAACGATTGGTATAGTTAAAAATAGACTGGACAGGTATAAATATACAGGAGAGGTTTGGAATAAAGTGTTAGAAGGTATATATATATAGATTGCTCGACAAAGAGGTACGTAGTTAATTCATATATGAGATTTTATGCGCCGTATCGGCTAGCCGCTTGGCTTTTCTTTTTCTTTTTGATTGGAGAAGGCCTGTGTGGCAGTTTGGGGATTTTCCCGATACTCCCGGTACAAAGGAGGTTATGGCGAATTTTTCTGGGAATTTAAGGAGTTAGAATATTTTTAAGATAATTTGAAAGTTAGAAATCAACGTATCAATATATATAGAAGTCGATAAGGAAACGAACTTAGAAATAGAATAGTATAATTAAAAAGGAAGACTAGGAATAAAATCTCGAAAGAATAGAAAGAGAAAGAGTATATGTGTTTAAAAGTGAAGAAGTAGTTGTATGGCATTGATTATTCGAGTAAGTGGTCTTATCTGTTTTAACGTTATAAAGGTTATTCAGTCAAGGTCTGAGAGGTAGTTATACCCCAACTTGATTGGTTTCATTATTAACAAATAAATAGTAAGATTTCAGGCTCGAAGATCAATGTTGGATAAGAGTTAGTTGAATATAGTATTTGCGTTGTCGTAACGATGTTTTCACACAACATCCGTTTTAACCCAAATAAATGTAAGCTGGGAAATAGATGTTAAATATTTCCTAAGTATAGAAATAAACGAGATCGGAAAAGAGATATGCAATTGGAATATTTTACAATTATAAATAGAAGATATTTTCTAAGTTTAGAAAATAAAGGAAGGCGATATTCGGAAATGTTTTCCAAATAACGTAATAGGCCAATATGGTTATTGAAAATGTTTGGTTAACAAATATTGATGAAGAAATGGAGAAGAGATTTAATTAATGGAATATTAATTAAAGGCTCAGTGATTGTTGGATGTTTGGATGAACACTTGTTTTATTCGATAGTTAAATCATCGACTATGGAAATACTTGTTTTATTCGATAATTAAATCACAGACTATCGGAATTTTGACCATCGTTGTCAATATGGAGAGACCGGTTGGATTATTATCCGAAGAACCACTCCGTATTGGCAGTAGCGTGCGAATCAAATTATATAAAGATAATCGAAGACGGAGTAGAGTGCAAGGACTTTTTCTATTAATAGAAATTGTGACTTCGATTCATCTTGTTCCTGGGTGACGTGTATGGATGAATGTCTGACAGAGTATTTCCAGAAAGCTCACGTACATTGATTTCTTCAACCGTACCAAGAGTGGAAGCGGAGAAGGAAACTTCTTTCAGCTAACCCGTAATGTATTGTTGTAGACGTCAATCGGTGATTTGATGGATTTGACGATGTGGCATTCGAAGTGAATCTGGTGTGATGATAAAGCGTAGCTTCTAGCCTCATCAAGCGGTAAATGACAGAAATCGGGCAAGCAGCATGGCTATGTAGGTCGCACCTATTAGGGTGTATAATCACCTGATCTAGAGTTTCATTTACTTCTAAAAATCTATTGTCGATGTTGTCCCATTCGGGAAACGGTTGCTGATCCCAATCATTGGTGATATACATTCGATACACTCAAGCGAAATGAGTGGTCAGTCATGTGTGGCTGAGTTGCAAGATGTTCTTGTTGAACTCGGTGTATTCTCCTCTAGAGATATACCAGCGGAAGGTGGTTTCATACCTTGTCATAGTTGGAAATCCATTACCCAATACGTGCTTGCGGTTTATGATTGTAATTATATATGTGGAACGTGAGATGCAAACGTTCCACTAGATTGTTATTTACTTGATTTAGACATTATTATAATATCAAAAGAGTTTTGATATAAAGATAAGTCAAGTGTTTGGATTCTCATATGGGAAAAACCCGTTCCGTGTTATACGGCGTGGTCTTATGAGATATCATTTAGTTTTCTGAAATTGTTTTAAACTGTTTACTCATACCAGTCCCATGACTGACCCGGATTTATTTTGTTTTGTTCTACCTAAACTCTTGGGTGCCTAAATTTGTACGGGCAGTTAAGTAGTTCAGGATTTTTCAGATATATCTAAAGGAGCTTGGAGCAGGAGGCTTCAGCGTTATCTAGTTATAGTCTTGTTCCGTTGTGTTGTAAGTGTTGTACTCTGGTAAGTGTATGTTATACAGTTGAGATTTTGTATTTCAAAAGTTATAATACATTATATTTTGTTCCGCTGCGATGTGAGATTCTGTGTTGTTATTTCTGTTCTTCTTCTATTCTAAGTTTCTATCTTATCTATCCTCACCCTCTAACTTCTTTCTATTAATGGTTCGAATTTCTGTGTTATTTGGGGTTGGACTTGTGTTTTTGGTCAGCTCAAATTCTAACGGATTTTTGGGTCACTACAATACCAATCGATTTCGACAACTCCTATAACCTACGTTTGTTAACTGTAATTAAATTAAGCGCTCCAAAAAAATCATTTGTCATTGTTTCCTTTTCTTTCCCCAATAATTTTTGAACTTTAATTCCATCGATTAACTCAAGTTCAACATTCATTATTTCTGGCAATCGACTGCAAGCAGTGAAGAATCAATGAGGGCATGGTAATTTCTCACATCGCCCTGTCAATTTTGTTGCAGAGGTAATATTTATTTTCTGAACCGTGTATTGAAGCGTGTATTCTTTCTGATCCGGTTACGATTGTCGTTGGTTGATTTGACATTATGAGGTCCACCATAAATTTCAATACCATACGGTTGTCATTGTATATTTTATTACTGTGGATAACAGTTATTTGTACTTGCTCAATGTAGTATATGATACTTTTTGTTAAATTGAAATTAATTTATTACCACAATTTTTAATAGCAATTTTCTTCTATTAAATTTATGTATTTGATATATCATTAACTAAACTTTGTTGTTACCAGATGTATGCATTATAACCATATCTTTTCATATACAAATGACAATTACTAACTAATAATAAGTTTCAACTTTTTAGACAACATTGATCTGTTTCCACTGTACTTGAACGTGTTGTAACTTGTAACCTGCTCCTTATATAGCATTTCCATCATAGAACATATAAATAGGACTATACATCAAACATTTTAATGCAAGATAATAGGTCACCTATGTGATTTTAATTTGAACTAAGGATATCAATCATTTAAACATATTAACTTTTTTTAGTTTTAAGAGATCATAAACTGTTGTAGTAAATTAGAACAATCTAAAATATCCTCTTGATTAATTTGTAAAACGAAATTGAAGAAAATGAAGTTGAGATATCAAGATATTGGGAATCTTCTCATGTTTGAGCTTAATTGGTTATTAGGTTCTTCTACCATGAAAACTGGTAATAAACAACTTGATATTAACTTGCCTTATTATTGCCTAGCAATCAATCTAACATAGTATATGAAAAAAAATGATTTTGCTTATAGTTCACCAAAGATAGATTTGGAAAATCATATAATTTAATTGAAAAAAGAAGAAGAAAAACTTACACCCATGATTCATCAATGATCACTTTTTATTCCATAATCCTGCAATTGAGCACTATCCTAAGCATAGCAAAGGGCTAAGCATAGTCGGTTTAGGAAAAATCAAGGCATCTAGTGGCAACTACTGAAAGTTAGATTGATTGATATAAGAGCACTATATTATGCCATGTATAAAAAATATAGCTTAGATGGAGCCTTTTCCAACGTAATGTTCTCATATGCCACTTCTGCAGCTATAAAAATGATGAAAATTGACTAAGATGTTGGATCCAGAGTGATGTAGACTAGAAGTTTACACTATAAATTTAATGTAAACACAATTACCATCTTATATATATATTTGAAAATTAATTACCATCTTATACACATAAAAAAAATTAGTAAATGCAATTAACGTCATATATACAATTTACAAGCTATCATAAAAATGCTTCTGTTGTCAAGGAAACAAGGCCTAAGGTCAACAGTAGTGCATGTTATCGTTGATGCTCAAATATGTCGTGCATGGTACTGTGTTATCCATATGAAAAATGATATTCGAACAGAATTTGGTTTGGTTGTTTTATGCGAAAATAAACATTAATTTCGGAATGGCCCAAAAAAGAAAGCTGCAAATTACAATTATACCCTCCTGAATTCCATACTTTGTACCTACCGCATTTTTTGACCGATAGTGTTTCGGTCCACGTAGCAGTATTATATCTATATTGTTAGTTCACTTAGCTTATACATTTTGTATCATTTTCTATACAAATGACAACTATTTCAAATGAATTGTTTTAATCAAAAAATGATCAAACACCAAATACGATGCTCTAAAGAGTGCGTCGCCCGTTCAGTGGCAAGGTGCTAAGAAAGCACGTTTCCAAATTAGGGGAGAGACACTATAAAAAGCATGTATGAAGAAATGTGAGACCGCAATTCGCAAAAAACAAAGCAATAAGAGAGAGGAACACACAATTTTTAGAGTGGTTCGGTCAAACGTGACCTACGTCCACTATGCAAACATTTTCCATTATCACTTTCATGATTCCAAGTACAATGCCATACAAATCTCCCTCAATTTACAATGAATCTCTCATTTCTCCCTCTTTGATGTGAATCGCACTTGAATTAGCTAGTGGATCGGTTAGATCTCCCCAAGTATTGATTGAAATGGATGAAAAACCTTCAATGCTTCACTTTAGAGGTAGATCTCTTCGATTCCATAGCATTTTGATAGTAGATCCAAGTTTCTAGAGAGAATTCAATGGAGACTTGTGTTGCTTAAGTGGAGCTTGAATGGATTTCCATGGATGAAGCTTTGAGAATGCCTTGGGGAAATGATTTTTGCAGCCCTTCGGGTTGTTCGACTCTCCTCCCTGAAGTGTGGAGAAAGGGGCTATTTATAGTTGGAGATAAGGGGTAGTGGCACACTTGTAAATATATGGTGTATGGTTGGCGGTGAGTTGGCGATGGGTTGGCATTAGGAATCGATAAGCTTTATCCAGTCTAGTAACCGACCAGACATGCAAAATATGGACCGACCAGTATATGCTGTCAGCGATTTGAAATTGTCTTGAATTAAAACCGACCACGTGTGTATAGCGACAAAGAATTGCAAAGCACAAGTAAGTCCCCTTTTACTATGCAAAATGGGGTTCCATAATTATGATATTTCCATCTCTTATTTGGTTTCTTTTGTGCAAAGCTGCTCGTCCAAAGTGCCTGAGCTCTAAATTAAGAAGCTGCTAGATCTCTCCCGCATGGATGCTTGGAACCGACCAGGTGGAAGATCCAGACCGACCAGGTGGATGCTCAACCTTGCCAGCTTGCTCGACACGACCAGCACTTGAAGGAGCGACCGATTCTCATGAGCTGATGCGACCGACCAGGTGGTGTTCCCTTTGACCGACCAGGTGGTGCTCCTCTCGACCGACAAGCACGAGTTTCCAGCACCGACCGCGACCAAGATGGATGAAGACTGACCAGCATCTAGAGCTCGAGTCTGACAAGGTGGAAGCTTGGATCGACCGAGCACGGCAAAGACTCGAGACCGACCAGTAAGATCCCGAACAGTTTTCTGATGGTGCTCGAACCCAGGTTGGTGAACTTGTACTGTTCGACAAAATGCTTGAGTGAATTTTCTTGGTAGTTAACAGTAGTTAACATTTGCCCCTCGAAGCTTGTATTTTTTGCTTGCGAGAAATGCGGGCTTCGAAAAGAACGTTGCTATCATGGTCTGTGTTGGAATTCTGTCGTAGCATTTTTTTTGCTATAGCAAATTTTTCTTTGACTCGCTGATTCCAGATGATCCAAGTTTGAACTTTTTGACTGGACTTTGTGCTTCGTAACACCTGTTCTGTAATGAAGACAAAAACTTGCACGATTTTTGACTTATACGTTGTTATTGATCGTCCACATCAATAACAGGTTAGTTAATCATTAATGAATGATGTACAATAAATTGAATGTCATATCTACGCAGAACTGCTTTATTTAACAGTTGTGATTTGTCAAACGCTGTTTGCATAGACATGGTATTCGAGTTTGAATTCATAATGGCACTTGAGTTCTGAATTGCAGATTTCAAGTTACGCCTTTGCTATGAATTACGTGATCTCGTATGCCGGTTTACGTTTTATGAGACGTGTACCTGATCGGATCAATACTCTGCTTTGTGCTTTTGATGCCAAGGCGATTGTGGCCGTTGGATGGATCAGAATTTTGAATTTGATCAATTAATTTGGGGACTTCTACTTGGAGAAGTCATTGTATCTTTCTGCCTTTGCTTGAAAAGGTCTTATGTAAGGTGCCCCCTCTAGGGGAGGACTTTGGGTTTGATGCCCCCTGCTAGGGGAGGACTTTATGTTGGATGCCCCCGCTAGGGGAGGACTTGGGATTTGATGCCTCCGCTAGGGGAGGACTTTATGTTGGATGCCCCCGCTAGGGGAGGACTTGGGATTTGATGCCTCCGCTAGGGGAGGACTTTATGTTGGATGCCCCCGCTAGAGGAGGACTTGGGATTTGATGCCCCCGCGTGGGGAGGTCTTTCGTCGTTGCTCTCACGAAGAGGGGCTAGACTTTTTTATGCCCCCGCATGGGGAGGTCTTTCGCCGTTGCTCTCACGAAGAGGGGCTAGACTTTTTTATGCCCCCGCATGGGGAGGTCTTTCGCCGTTGCTCTCACGAAGAGGGGCTAGACTTTTTTATGCCCCCGCATGGGGAGGACTTTCATCGTTGCTCTCACGAAGAGGGGCTAGACTTTTTTATGCCCCCGCATGGGGAGGTCTTTCGCCGTTGCTCTCACGAAGAGGGGCTAGACTTTTTTATGCCCCCGCATGGGGAGGACTTTCGCCGTTGCTCTCACGAAGAGGGGCTAGACTTTTTTTATGCCCCCGCGTGGGGAGGTCTTTCGCCGTTGCTCTCACGAAGAGAGGCTAGACTTTTTTGTGCCCCCGCATGGGAGGTCTTATATTTGAATCCGTGGGACAGACGCCAGTTCCTTTACTGGATGCTTTGGCATGGCAAACGATCTCGAATTAGGGAATCTGGGCCATAAGTAGTCGCTTGTTCCTTCATGGGTTGTTCAACTTAGTGAGTCACCTCGATGTATCGTGTGGTCAACGCTTGCGGGACCTCGCTAAGGAAGCTGCGACTTATGAAGTCGGCTGTTCCGCTATGGGTCCTCGACCTAGTGAGCCCTCTTGATGTTTCGGGTGATCCATGCTTGTGAATTGCACCACATCAGGAGACACGGACTTAATCAAGCTGTCAGGGATCTGCCCTTTTTTGTGAAGCTTGGAACCCATGAGGTAGACTTTAACAGTCGCGTTGGATGTGCTTAGTTGTGATAAGCAATTGCAACCGGATTGAGAAGTCGTGCTCTTTTGGGATTTGCGGGGTTTGCGTCATTCCGTGGAGCGAACATTGGCCTTGTACTGGAAGCACTTGATCATGGCAAGTGTTCATGATTGAGCGCAAGTTGCCCCTTGGAACTTACAACCTGCGGCGTTGATTTTAGATATGCTTGTTGACCTCTCCACCATCTCATCTTTGGCCATCCCTTCTAATCACCCTTCAAGATGGTGTTTTTATGATCGCACTTAGATGTGTTGACACTTTGTGCATCCCATGCTTGAATAAGTGTTGTGGAGTTCGCCATAGTGCATCGGTTTCGAGGAAGCGAGCATTTGTCCTATAACCTGTAATAGAGAATCGTCTTTTAGCAAGTCTTGAATTAACGAAGATCTTGTAAGTAAGAGATTCACACAAGTATGCAGGACTTTATCCATAGAGATATTGTTCAGTACAATCCTTATGCAATATTACAAGTTTTTTACAAGAAGTTCTGAATGTAACAGAAAGCAAGATGTAAAGTAAAGCAAGTAACAAAGCAGTAAGTAAGGAAAGGCGATGGTGATCGCTTATTTCGAGTTGTTGAAATGAGATTCCCATCAGCCCTCAGTTGATGATTGGCCTGTTATTGGGTTGAACCAAGAGAGAGCCTTGCCCCTGAGGAGTCTGAGCGGCGTTTGAGGATTGTAGATTCTTGATGTACTGTTGTAGTTTGCCATTCTGAATCATTTCCTCAATTATGCTTTGGAGAATTCTGCATTCATTTGTATCATGACCCGGCAGCTTGTGGAGTCGACAGTACTTTCCAGAGTCTAGAGTTTTCTGTGTAACCTTGAACTTTGGTGGCTCCGGATAGTGCTCGGTATCTTTGGTGGCAAGGAAAATGTTTTCTATGGTATCATTCAGAGGAGTGAGTTCTAATGGGTTGTAGAAGCGAAACTTCTTGTTTGCCTTGCTGTTTTTCCCATCATTGGCTCGTTTCTGCCCCTGGATATTGTGCTGATTAAGTTGGATGTCAGTGCTTTTGGGAGGATCAACAGTCTGATGAAGCACAGGATGATCTCCCACTCTCATATACTCCTCGGCTTTCTTCTGGAACTTTTCCAGCGTGTTCGGCTCCTTCATTTTGATCCATCGACCGAATTCGCTATACTTGTCTATAGCGCCGATTAGAGATGCTAAGATCATGCGGGGGTCAGGATTCCCTACTTCAGTTAAAGCGGTATTGAACCTCTTGAGGAAAGCTTTAACTGACTCTCCAGGATTCTGCTTCATTGATGTGAGGGAGATGACATCCTTAGCTTTTGTGGCCTGCAACCTGAAATGCTCTTTGAACTTATGAGTCAAATCATCAAAGCGATCGATGGATTTGGGCGGGAGCCTTGTAAACCATAGCGATGCGACGCCTTCTAGATAGAGCGGGAAACACAAGCACTTAATCTCATCTGTCGCTTTAGCCACATTCATGTGCCACTCATATCTGTATAGGAAGTGATTTGGATCAGCAGTCCCATCGTATGGAGGCAAGGTGGGATGTGCGAACTTCTTCGGAAGCTCAGCTTTGCGAATTCTTCTGGTGAATGGGTTTCTGCTCGGAGAAAAATCCCATTCCCTTTCCCTGTCTATGCAGGTTAGGCCGTCTTTCATCATCCGCTTCACCACGTCCTCGATGTCCCCTTTTGAGTAGTGTCGCTTGGGAGAGCGGACCTCGATTTCCTTTCCGGATGCTCGGTCGCGATTAGAGTGTACGGGTCCTTTTCCTTCAGTTGGGAAGGTGCTCCCCTTTCAGGACTTGCGACTCGTCGGGCATCTCGATTGGAAACGCTTTTGGCTTTCAGCTTGGAAGCATGAATGTCGGCTCCGTTGAACCCTTCAATGTTATCATTGCAATAATGATCGGAAGTTGATGAACTTGTGTTTCCCTCAAGGTTGTCATGAGCCTTTTGAGGAGGAGCGGGATTGGCTTGAGCGTTTAGGAGAGCGCTCACTTTATCCATCAAAGTTTGATTAGTATCCACAAGAGTTTTGTTAGCATCCAACAAGGCTTTACTGGAAGCTTCCATCCGTTGGTGTAGATTAGCGACAACGACATCTAGCTCGGCCCTTGTTACTCCAGCTCCGGTTATGGAATTTTGACCAACCTCGAAGCGGTTATTAAGAGGTGTAGCTTCGTTGTTAGCAACATTATTGACGTCGTCGTTGTTGTCGTTTTCTCCAACGGTTTTACTTGCGGTTTTCTTGGACTTAGCCATTATCTCGGACATGGATTTGACTTTGGAAGATAGCTCGTCGATTGGCCCAGATCTGAGATTTGCGAGATCTATGGTTGAAGCAAGCCTAGATCTTACGTGCAAAGTTCTTAACCTTGTCGAGTTTAGGAGAAGTGCGAATGCGGCCCCACGGTGGGCGCCTAATGTTTTAATCAAAATATGATCAAACACCAAATACGATGCTCTAAAGTGTGCGTCGCCCGTTCAGTGGCAAGGTGCTAAGAAAGCACGTTTCCAAATTAGGGGAGAGACACTATAAAAAGCATTAATGAAGAAATGTGAGACCGCAATTCGCAAAAAACAAAGCAATAAGAGAGAGTAACACACAATTTTTAGAGTGGTTCGGTCAAACGTGACCTACGTCCACTATGCAAACATTTTCCATTATCACTTTCATGATTCCAAGTACAATGCCATACAAATCTCCCTCAATTTACAATGAATCTCTCATTTCTCCCTCTTTGATGTGAATCGCACTTGAATTAGCTAGTTGATCGGTTAGATCTCCCCAAGTATTGATTGAAATGGATGAAAAACCTTCAATGCTTCATTTTAGAGGTAGATCTCTTCGATTCCATAGCATTTTGATAGTAGATCCAAGTTTCTAGAGAGAATTCAATGGAGACTTGTGTTGCTTAAGTGGAGCTTGAATGGATTTCCATGTATGAAGCTTTGAGAATGCCTTGGGGAAATGATTTTTGCAGCCCTTCGGGGTGTTCGACTCTCCTCCCTGAAGTGTGGAGAAAGGGGCTATTTATAGTTGGAGATAAGGGGTAGTGGCACACTTGTAAATATATGGTGTATGGTTGGCGGTGAGTTGGCGATGGGTTGGCATTAGGAATCGATAAGCTTTATCCAGTCTAGTAACCGACCAGACATGCAAAATATGGACCGACCAGTATATGCTGTCAGCGATTTGAAATTGTCTTGCATTAAAACCGACCACGTGTGTATAGCGACCAGGAATTGCAAAGCACAAGTAAGTCCCCTTTTACTATGCAAAATGGGGTTCCATAATTATGATATTGCCATCTCTTCTTTGGTTTCTTTTATGCAAAGCTGCTCGTCCAAAGTGCCTGAGCTCTCAATTAAGAAGCTGCTAGATCTCTCCCGCATGGATGCTTGGAACCGACCAGGTGGAAGATCCAGACCGACCAGGTGGATGCTCAACCTTGCCAGCTTGCTTGACACGACCAGCACTTGAAGGAGCGACCGATTTTCATGAGCTGATGCGACCGACCAGGTGGTGCTCCCTTTGACCGACCAGGTGGTGCTCCTCTCGACCGACAAGCACGAGTTTCCAGCACCGACCGCGACCAAGATGGATGAAGACTGACCAGCATCTAGAGCTCGAGTCTGACGAGGTGGAAGCTTGGATCGACCGAGCACGGCAGAGAATCGAGACCGACCAGTAAGATCCCGAACAGTTTTCTGATGGTGCTCGAACCCAGGTTAGTGAACTTGTACTGTTCGACAAAATGCTTGAGTGAATTTTCTTGGTAGTTAACAGTAGTTAACATTTGCCCCTCGAAGCTTGTATTTTTTGCTTGCGAGAAATGCGGGCTTCGAAAAGAACGTTGCTATCATGGTCTGTGTTGGAATTCTGTCGTAGCATTTTGTTTGCTATAGAAAATCTTGCTTTGACTCGCTGATTCCAGATGATCCAAGTTTGAACTTTTTGACTGGACTTTGTGCTTCGTAACACCTGTTCTGTAATGAAGACAAAAACTTACACGATTTTTGACTTATACGTTGTTATTGATCGTCCACATCAATAACAGGTTAGTTAATCATTAATGAATGATGTACAATAAATTGAATGTCATATCCACGCAGAACTGCTTTATTTAACAGTTGTGATTTGTCAAACGCTGTTTGCATAGACATGGTATTCGAGTTTGAATTCATAATGGCACTTGAGTTCTGAATTGCAGATTTCAAGTTACGCCTTTGCTATGAATTGCGTGATCTCGTATGCCGGTTTACGTTTTATGAGACGTGTACCTGATCGGATCAATACTCTGCTTTGTGCTTTTGATGCCAAGGCGATTGTGGCAGTTAGATGGATCAGAATTTTGAATTTGATCAATTAATTTGGGGACTTCTACTTGGAGAAGTCATTGTATCTTTCTGCCTTTGCTTGAAAAGGTCTTATGTAAGGTGCCCCCGCCAGGGGAGGACTTTGGGTTTGATGCCCCCGCTAGGGGAGGACTTGGGATTTGATGCCTCCGCTAGGGGAGGACTTTATGTTGGATGCCCCCGCTAGGGGAGGACTTGGGATTTGATGCCTCCGCTAGGCGAGGACTTTATGTTGGATGCCCCCGCTAGAGGAGGACTTGGGATTTGATGCCCCCGCATGGGGAGGTCTTTCGTCGTTGCTCTCACGAAGAGGGGCTAGACTTTTTTATGCCCCCGCATGGGGAGGTCTTTCGCCGTTGCTCTCACGAAGAGGGGATAGACCTTTTTATGCCCCCGCATGGGCAGGTCTTTCGCCGTTGCTCTCACGAAGAGGGGCTAGACTTTTTTATGCCCCCGCATGGGGAGGTCTTTCGCCGTTGCTCTCACGAAGAGGGGCTAGACTTTTTTATGCCCCCGCATGGGGAGGACTTTCGTCGTTGCTCTCACGAAGAGGGGCTAGACTTTTTTATGCCCCCGCATGGGGAGGTCTTTCGCCGTTGATCTCACGAAGAGGGGCTAGACTTTTTTATGCCCCCGCATGGGGAGGTCTTTCGCCGTTGCTCTCACGAAGAGGGGCTAGACTTTTTTTATGCCCCCGCATGGGGAGGTCTTTCGCCGTTGCTCTCACGAAGAGAGGCTAGACTTTTTTGTGCCCCCGCATGGGAGGTCTTATATTTGAATCCGTGGGACAGACGCCAGTTCCTTTACTGGATTCTTTGGCATGGCAAACGATCTCGCTTTAGGAATCTAGGACATAAGTAGTCGCTTGTTCCTTCATGGGTTGTTCAACTTAGTGAGTCACCTCGATGTATCGTGTGGTCAACGCTTGCGGGACCTCGCTAAGGAAGCTGCGACTTATGAAGTCGGCTGTTCCGCTATGGGTCCTCGACCTGGTGAGCCCTCTTGATGTATCAGGTGATCCATGCTTGTGAATTGCACCACATCAGGAGACAGGGACTTAATCAAGCTGTCAGGGATCTGCCCTTTTTTGTGAAGCTTGGAACCCATGAGGTAGACTTTAACAGTCGTGTTGGATGTGCTTAGTTGTGATAAGCAATTGCAAGCGGATTGAGAAGTCGTGCTCTTTTGGGATTTGCGGGGTTTGCGTCATTCCGTGGAGCGAACATTGGCCTTGTACTGGAAGCACTTGATCATGGCAAGTGTTTATGATTGAGCGCAAGTTGCCCCTTGGAACTTACAACCTGCGGCGTTGATTTTAGATATGCTTGTTGACCTCTCCACCATCTCATCTTTGGCCATCCCTTCTAACCACCCTTCAAGATGGTGTTTTTATGATCGCACTTAGATGTGTTGACACTTTGTGCATCCCATGCTTGAATAAGTGTTGTGGAGTTCGCCATAGTGCATCGGGTTTCGAGGAAGCGAGCATTTGTCCTATAACCTGTAATAGAGAATCGTCTTTTAGCAAGTCTTGAATTAACGAAGATCTTGTAAGTAAGAGATTCACACAAGTATGCAGGACTTTATCCATAGAGATATTGTTCAGTACAATCCTTATGCAATATTACAAGTTTTTTACAAGAAGTTCTGAATGTAACAGAAAGCAAGATGTAAAGTAAAGCAAGTAACAAAGCAGTAAGTAAGGAAAGGCGATGATGATCGCTTATTTTGAGTTGTTGAAATGAGATTCCCATCAGCCCTCAGTTGATGATTGGCCTGTTAGTGGGTTGAACCAAGAGAGAGCCTTGCCCCTGAGGAGTCTGAGCGGCATTTGAGGATTGTAGATTCTTGATGTACTGTTGTAGTTTGCCATTCTGAATCATTTCCTCAATTATGCTTTGGAGAATTCTGCATTCATTTGTATCATGACCAGGCAGCTTGTGGAGTCGACAGTACTTTCCAGAGTCCAGAGTTTTCTGTGTAACCTTGAACTTTGGTGGCTCCGGATAGTGCTCGGTATCCTTGGTGGCAAGGAAAATGTTTTCTATGGTATCATTCAGAGGAGTGAGTTCTGATGGATTGTAGAAGCGAAACTTCTTGTTTGCCTTGCTGTTTTTCCCATCATTGGCTCGTTTCTGCCCCTGGATATTGTGCTGATTAAGCTGGATGTCAGTGCTTTTGGGAGGATCAACAGTCTGATGAAGCACAGGATGATCTCCCACTCTCATATACTCCTCGGCTTTCTTCTGGAACTTTTCCAGCGTGTTCGGCTCCTTCATTTTGATCCATCGACCGAATTCGCTATACTTGTCTATAGCGCCGATTAGAGATGCTAAGATCATGCGGGGGTCAGGATTCCCTACTTCAGTTAAAGCGGTATTGAACCTCTTGAGGAAAGCTTTAACTGACTCTCCAGGATTCTGCTTCATTGATGTGAGGGAGATGACATCCTTAGTTCTGTGGCCTGCAACCTGAAATGCTCTTTGAACTTATGAGTCAAATCATCAAAGCGATCGATGGATTTGGGTGGGAGCCTTGTAAACCATAGCGATGCAACGCCTTCTAGATAGAGCGGGAAGCACAAGCACTTAATCTCATCCGTCGCTTTAGCCACATTCATGTGCCACTCATATCTGTATAGGAAGTGATTTGGATCAGCAGTCCCATCATATGGAGGCAAGGTGGGATGTGTGAACTTCTTCGGAAGCTCAGCTTTGCGAATTCTCCTGGTGAATGGGTTTCTGCTCGGAGAAAAATCCCATTCCCTTTCGCTATCTTTGCAGGTTAGGCCGTCTTTCATCATCCGCTTCACCACGTCCTCGATGTCCCCTTTTGAGTAGTGTCGCTTGGGAGAGCGGACCTCGATTTCCTTTCCGGATGCTCGGTCGCGATTAGAGTGTACGGGTCCTTTTCCTTCAGCAACGGAAGGTGCTCCCCTTTCAGGACTTGCGACTCGTCGGGCATCTCGATTGGAAACGCTTTTGGCTTTCAGCTTGGAAGCATGAATGTCGGCTCCGTTGAACCCTTCAATGTTATCATTGCAATAATGATCGGAAGTTGATGAACTTGTGTTTCCCTCAAGGTTGACATGAACCTTTTGAGGAGGAGCGGGATTGGCTTGAGCGTTTAGGAGAGCGCTCACTTTATCCATCAAAGTTTGATTAGCATCCACAAGAGTTTTGTTAGCATCCAACAAGGCTTTACTGGAAGCTTCCATCCGTTGGTGTAGATTAGCGACAACGACATCTAGCTCGGCCCTTGTTACTCCAGCTCCGGTTATGGAATTTTGACCAACCTCGAAGCGGTTAGTAAGCGGTGTAGCTTCGTTGTTAACAACATTATTGACGTCGTCGTTGTTGTCGTTTTTTCCAACGGTTTTACTTGCGGTTTTCTTGGACTTAGCCATTATCTCGGACATGGATTTGACTTTGGAAGATAGCTCGTCGATTGGCCCAGATATGAGATTTGCGAGATCTATGGTTGAAGCAAGCCTAGATCTTACGTGCAAAGTTCTTAACCTTGTCGAGTTTGGGAGAAGTGCGAATGCGGCCCCACGGTGGGCGCCTAATGTTTTAATCAAAATATGATCAAACACCAAATACGATGCTCTAAAGAGTGCGTCGCCCGTTCAGTGGCAAGGTGCTAAGAAAGCACGTTTCCAAATTAGGGGAGAGACACTATAAAAAGCATTAATGAAGAAATGTGAGACAACAATTCGCAAAAAACAAAGCAATAAGAGATAGGAACACACAATTTTTAGAGTGGTTCGGTCAAACGTGACCTACGTCCACTATGCAAACATTTTCCATTATCACTTTCATAATTCCAAGTACAATGCCATACAAATCTCCCTCAATTTACAATGAATCTCTCATTTCTCCCTCTTTGATGTGAATCGCACTTGAATTAGCTAGTGGATCGGTTAGATCTCCCCAAGTATTGATTGAAATGGATGAAAAACCTTCAATGCTTCACTTTAGAGGTAGATCTCTTCGATTCCATAGCATTTTGATAGTAGATCCAAGTTTCTAGAGAGAATTCAATGGAGACTTGTGTTGCTTAAGTGGAGCTTGAATGGATTTCCATGGATGAAGCTTTGAGAATGCCTTGGGGAAATGATTTTTGCAGCCCTTCGGGGTGTTCGACTCTCCTCCCTGAAGTGTGGAGAAAGGGGCTATTTATAGTTGGAGATAAGGGGTAGTGGCACACTTGTAAATATATGGTGTATGGTTGGCGCTTGGTTGGCGGTGAGTTGGCGATGGGTTGGCATTAGGAATCGATAAGCTTTATCCAGTCTAGTAACCGACCAGACATGCAAAATATGGACCGACCAGTATATGCTGTCAGCGATTTGAAATTGTCTTGCATTAAAACCGACCACGTGTGTATAGCGACCAGGAATTGCAAAGCACAAGTCAGTCCCCTTTTACTATGCAAAACGGGGTTCCATAATTATGATATTGCCATCTCTTCTTTGGTTTCTTTTGTGCAAAGTTGCTCGTCCAAAGTGCCTGAGCTCTCAATTAAGAAGCTGCTAGATCTCTCCCGCATGGATGCTTGGAACCGACCAGGTGGAAGATCCAGACCGACCAGGTGGATGCTCAACCTTGCCAGCTTGCTCGACACGACCAGCACTTGAAGGAGCGACCGATTCTCATGAGCTGATGCGACCGACCAGGTGGTGCTCCCTTTGACCGACCAGGTGGTGCTCCTCTCGACCGACAAGCACTAGTTTCCAGCACCGACCACGACCAAGATGGATGAAGACTGACCAGCATCTAGAGCTCGAGTCTGACGAGGTGGAAGCTTGGATCGACCGAGCACGGCAGAGACTCGAGACCGACCAGTAAGATCCCGAACAGTTTTCTGATGGTGCTCGAACCCAGGTTGGTGAACTTGTACTGTTCGACAAAATGCTTGAGTGAATTTTCATGGTAGTTAACAGTAGTTAACATGAATTATGTATCCAAAGTTTAACAGAACTATCGTGCAAAATAATATACAAATCATGATTACTTTAAATCTATATTGTAACCTACGCTATTATGTCGGCATACTGGTTGCTTTTTTTCGCTCGTGAATGCATTTTTGCAATCCATACATTTCTTTTAAGCAAGGACCAAATACATATTATATATTGCTGAGTTATTTTGATCCATCTTTGCTAAAAAATATATATAAATGAATGCGAATGATCTTTCACAAAAAATAAGTGTAAAACTTATCGCACATTATAGTAAATAAAATCTGAACTTCTTTACCTGCATACCATTGATAGGCTGATAAATTTTCAATGTTGTACGAGACAATGTTTCACTACTTATAACAAAAAAGGTCGATTGCAACCACTATGCCATTTATCACTTATATAGTTATTGAAGAGGCATTCATGCTGCTGGTGGGACTTGTCCACCTGTGGAATAAGGAGAACGTAGGGTATATGGACTCGCAGCATTAAGCCATATATTTTTGATTTAGTAATTTATCATTCTACCTCAAATCGATACTTTCAAACTATAAAGTAACTTCCAAGTAAACATACGAACCATTTTTTGGTATATGTTTCCCTATAGTCTGCAAGGATTATTATTGCATTGAATTGCAATACTAGAAAAATTACACTATCAAGCCTCCCTATGCTTGATGTAGAAAATATTAAATTTGTTAATCTCCACCTCTTGGATTCCACTACAACTAATAATTTTGTAAATGTTAGTACCTGATGATAAATATTATTGGCAAGTTATTCTCTACATCATGTAGGCAAGGCAAATGATGAAATGGTAATAACTTTCAATTCTAATTAGTATGCGCCTTATTTAAGTATTAACTATAGGATTAGGAACTTGAAATTCCACTTGGCTATTAAGAATATTTTAATGCAATGCGATTCTAAAATCAATAGTGACACTGAATAATAAATTTACATGTTAGATTAAAAGATATCCAGCCATGTAATAAGTGACATGCACTATATACTAAAGAATTAGGGGACCCAAGCAAGCCAATGATTATTTTAAAAATATGGCCAACCATCAAGCCATTTGTAAGTGGCAGCTGTTCCACCATGCTCTCTACTTGCGTCATCCTACCCGTCGCATGATTAAGGTTAGGATTCAGTTGGGGCAAAGGGCGACAGTTCAAGTCACTAAGTGTAAAACCGCGCAAGAAGGTTTTAGATCTTTGTATAGGGACATTCTACTGGTTTGTTGCGGCAAACTACATACACAATCCCTTAGCTAGTATTATTTCAATGATCTTGAATTTTATAACGTATTGTGTTGGCTTCTATGGGAAATGGTAGTTCTTGCATCTTACTATTATGTTTTAAATTATTTTTTTGCTCTATGAAAGGAATTATTATATTTTTTGTTCTATGGGCAACATTAGATTTGTTAGTGTAGAGACATCGAGTTATAACTATTAATTGAACATTTACTTTGTATGGCTTTACCTTAATTGTGCGTCAAACTCGGTAGCATTTATTTGCTATTTATTTCTATGAACAAAAAGGAATTTACATAAAGATCTATGCAGGTTTTTTTGTGGGTTTTATTATAATTGGGTTATGATATTATTTTTTTTGGCAATGCCGACGGGGGTTGAATGGCCCCCTACCATTTTATTGATATACCACAGACGAGTACAAAGATTACAAAGCTAGAACAATCAAAAAAAGAAAACAACGGAAAACATGGCATACCAATGCCTTAAGAAGCTAACACAGACACATTTATACAGTAGTTTGCTTTGAACTAGCCAAAAATAGCAGGGTCATGATATTATACTTCCGATTCCTTTTTTTTTTCCGGCGTTACCACATGCATGAGGTATAATGTTAAACCATTAGTAAATTTACATTAATTATGCTCTAATTGTTTTGGCATTATCCTTTATTTTCTTATATGAATGTTGTATTTTGGGTGATTTATTTTTCCAGTAATCATCGTCTCCACAGGTTAAACTATTTGTAAAAATTACCAAGTACGAACGAAGTCAATGTGCAAAAATAGTAGCGCTATATATATGCTGTCCATCGGTAATTGCAATTTAATACTTTAAGCTATGTACCACTGCTCATTAGTTAGATACCATTTTTTGGCATTAACGCCTCAATGATCAACCAGCCTGCAACCCTGCAATGATGCCATGAACGTTCCAATTAATTTACAGATATGGAACTCTGTTACGATGAATTGTAAAGCGGTACTGGCATTGAAAAGAGCGGGATAAAATAAGTGCAACTAGGCGAGTGAGGTGTACCAACAACTTTCATGATTGTGGACCTCCGGTTGCATGAATTGTATTCCTTTTTGTGCAGACGACATGATGAAGATGCGTGTTCAACGCTCATATCGTCAATGTAGTGAGCATAGTTTTTATTGCTATTTTTCGAGTTGATTGTACTTTAATATTTCGACTATTATTATTCGTTTCAATGTCTTATTAATCCTCATTTGCAGCAAAAAAAAAATATCAGCCTTATATTCCACTCTTATCGACATAGGTTATGTTATGTTATTACGTTTTTCTATTGAGAACTACTATACCCATCTAGGTTTAATATTATGTCCGCTTTGGTTTATTTGTTCTATAGAATGTTATTTTGTCGGCTTATATGTCTAATTGGTATTTTTCCACTGCTTAGGTTTGCTTACCTCACAACAGTGCTTTCACTATCTTTATGTACTTTAGTTACTGGTTGGTCCAATTAAGTGTTTGTCATTATGTTGATTTATGAGGATTGATAGATTAAATAGTGCTATATCCATCAAGGTTTAATATTATTTCCTCTTCGTTTTAGTTGTTCTATAGAATGTTATTTTGTCGGCTTTTACATCTAGTTGGTATTTTCCACTACTTAGGTCTGCTTACCTCACAACAATGCTTTCACTGTCTTTATGTATTTTAGTTGCTGTTTGGTTCAATTAAGCGCTTTCACTGTCATTATGTTGTTCTATAGGTTAAGTCCAGTATTCTTTTTGAAGCCTGAATTTGTCATATTCAAGGTTTATTTTCCGTTACTATTTCTGCCTTTAATGATTTTACGGTTGATTACCTTTCCTGCAAATACATGATGTTTTTGTTACTATTTTTTCCTTTTTGGGAATAAAATTACAGCTGTTTGTATGAAGATTAAATCTATGGGTTCTTGGAACTACCTACCCTGTGCTCTCTGCAAAGTATCTGCTCATTGGGAAGGTTCTCAATATGTATGCACAAAGTGCCATGAACCTGTAGACGATCCAATATTCAGGTATGCACTTTGCACTCCTGTTACCGTTATATAGAATGCGTGAAAATTTAATGCATACTTTGCTTTGTTTATGGTATCGTATTATTGATGAAATACTCGATGCGACTATGTGGATAGCCGTTACTTCTTTTGACAAAGAGCTGAAGCTCTCATTGGTTTGGGTATCGACGAAATGATGGAAATATCAAAGATGGTTAGTACATGCATAATTTTTAATTACCACCACTTCTCTATGATGTATTAAAAAATATTTTCTATTCTAACATACTCTGAACATCATACACTTACGATGGGGTGTACATGATGTACTTAAGAGGAAGGAAAATGCGGAAAAACCAATTTGGGACCAACTCAAAATTGCAGTGACCCATGTTGTTCATCGGGGATAAAATATTATACCTGTATATAGTTTCTAAGTTTATAAAAAAAAAATAGTTGTTCATTGGGGATAAAATATTATGTATCCAGTTCAAACATGAATGAAATATAAACCATGTTTGATGGTGTTGGCTACTCAACAGTTGTATTGTAGAATGTGAACCGATATTCCTATAGCACTAACCTTTGCAGGTGTGTATTTATTGACTGCATGATAATTGAAGATAGTCACTTGATCATCAATCCTAGGGGTACTCGAGAAAAGTCACATAAGTCATGTTCTCTGCTATTGATTCTTTTGATCCATCTTTTCTAGTGGCTACTTCCTCCTACAGGAAAGCTAATTGATCGTTGGATAATTATTTCAAGTATGTTGTCTTCAAGTTCATCCATATTTATCTAGTTATAATGTTATATAAAATAGAATATATCACATGGGTATGACATGTCTTCTTATGAATTGAAGTTTTCTTCCTTTCAATTTTGAAACTCAAGGATCCTTATGGATTTTGAAATATCAAGCGCGCACAAACGTCCTTAAGGATTTCGAAACTTAATGATCTCAGGCCTCCTAGGCAATTTCTAAAACTCAATCGTCTTCTTTTCGTTCAGGGCATGAAAACATTGGTAAGTTTTAAATATTTATTTGGCTTCTTGCGGAGCTTCCGTCTTCCTGATTATCATTATTCTTCCTTAAATTTGCTTATTCTTAATAAGTGTTATTGCCTCCTCGGTCCTCAGTTCAATTCCCTAGGTGTTGCTACTGTTATATCCTTGATTGCAGCATTTCAAATGAGACCGATGTTTCTTTCATACATATGAAATATAGTTTCAGTGAGATTGTTTCTTTTGTTTGCAAATTATCCGAGCCTCACCAACCAATTAAAAATTCTAGAAATGAAAAACTGCAGATATTAGTTAAGCATTGCTAGTATCGTATTTCTCGATAGCTTCAAGCCTTTTGAGCCACCTGAGTCCAAGGTCACAACCAGACTCGACAACAACTAGGAATTGTTCTTTGGCAAGCTTTATAGTATCATGTTCAATATTTTTGGATTTTCCTTTCCTCTTTGCTCCTCTGGTTGACGGACTTTTGCTGCTATAAAATCTGTTAATTATTTCTGGGATTTGGGCACATTTGAGAAGAAGTGACCCATATGCAATTGCTGCTCCAGCATGTCCCATTTGTGATGCTCTATATATACCAGAATCAACATCCTTTTTCAAGAAGTGACCCATATGCAATTGCTGCTCCAGCATGTCCCATTTGTGATGCCCTATACATAGCAGAAACAACATCCTTTTTCACATAATCCCTACTCAGATAAACAGCTCCAAGAAGATACAAAGCACTAGGGTACAACTGGTCGATAGCTTTCTCAATATAGTGGAATGTTTTTTTATCTTCATGAACATAATCATTCACCACTCGCAGATGACAACCAAGTTCATACTGTGCATCTGCGTTTCCCATATTAGCAGCTTCTACCAGCAAAGCAGCTCCGACAAGTTTACAGACCCTAGGAACAGGATATTTGAAATGCATCCTTCCTAGCCAATACCTTGCATGTGTGTTCATGTTATCGACCTCCAATACCTTTCATGTGAAACTAATGTATGGATTTGAATCACTCTTTATTATATCCTTGGTTCTTAGTTTTTTTTCCTTATTGTTCTATTATCGTAGAAAATATTTTTAGTTGTTTATTTTCCACCTTAATTAGTCTTCATATGTACAAATGGTTATATGTCCTTTTCTTTTTGACCTTTATTACTTCTATTTTTTTAAAATGTGCTGATGTCTTAGATTTTTTAGTATGCAGTGCGAATGATTTTAGCCTCACCGCGGTTCTCAAGGTTACCAAAAGGCAGTATTTTCTATTATTTCTTAGCAAAAGAGTGCATCGTAGAATTCAATGATTCAACTCATTTGAAGAAAATTCATATGTTTTGGTTTATCTTTTTATCCTTTGCTATTTTATTTTATTTTATTTTATGGAAAACAGTTACTTACACATAAAAAGCCTTTAACCGAATTAAATAGTTTGAATTTACTATTTTATCTACCTGTGAGCTCATTTATGCATAGCATATTTTTTCAATCAATTGCTCAGTATATCTATATATAAAGCCCTGCTTGTTTCACATACAATTAGAATAGCATTATCTAAGATATGGGTACTTATGTTTGTACACAAGAAGAAAATAATTTTTCGTTTTCAAATGGGGCATATATTTTGGATTTATTAGCTAAAGATGCAATTGGCATAGAAAGAAATCATCCATTGCCTTCCACATTGATTACCTTCCTTCTGTTTTTCATGGGAGTTGAATGTACATTGAAGATGATGCCTTCTTGTAACAACCCGGAAATTCTGAGCCAATTTAAAATTTTTATTTCGGTTATTTTAATGAATTTTGAATATTTGAAGTGATTTAGTTTAAATAATAACGACAGAAAATTTATTTTCGACAAAGTTAAAATGAATAAATTTATTTTAATTATATAACGAGCCTGAAATGGCGCTGCTGTTCGAAAATTCGATTTCGAATTTCAAATGAATGTACAGGATTCAAAATAAATCGGATTTCAGCGAAAAAAGAAATATTCAAATCTTTTTAATCATATCTTTCTAACGCATGTAAGAAACTGAGATTTCACTTTAGAAGTTGAAAGATATGTCCAGTATAAAGTTCAGAAAAGTCGCTGTGGAATTTATATATATTTAATATATAAAGGCCCTTAAAAATAGAAATTTTGCAAACGACCTCTGTTTTCGACGAAACCACTTTTGTTGGATTCGGGATGTCAAGTTATTGCTAGATTCCAAAATTCATAATTTTCTGAATCAATATGTGAGCGTGGCGAAAGAAAACGTGTTTTGACCATTTCAGTCAATTTGGATCGACCAGAAAATGGCCATTTTTCAAACGGTCTCAGAATTTGACGAAATTAGTTTTGGTTGGACCGTATCGTCAATACGAAGCTAGAAATAATTTTTCTGGAATTTTTAGAGTTAGTATGTGGCCCCGGTAAATTAAAATGCATGTTCAAATCAAAATTTGAATGTTTTACATTTTAATTTAAAGGAAAACTAGTCGAAACGATAGAATTGGCTTACTGGGCATATCTCATTGTGTTCGGAATGGGGGTATTTAGCTAGGGGCGACAGTCGTTGGGTTAGATTTGGAGTCCGAACACAAATCGAATTAAAAGGTGAATTAAAATAATATTATTTTATATTATACATCCTCACATAATTGGTCAAAGCCCTTCCACAATTTTCACCGCGGTCAAACAGTTCAAACCCGCCTCCCTCTTCACCGTTCGACGACGGAATCAGATCGATTTTTCATGCCCATTTTACCACAAATATACTCAGTGAAATCCAAGGGTGCTGAAGGCAATTTTGTAGAGGATTTCCCCCTCTACAAATCCATACCAACTAGAGTGAACCTTGTTGAGCAAATCGATCACAATCGGCGCTCAAAGACCCCGACTTTCGAGCCATTTCTAGCGAGCAGGGACCATCGGAGGCGGAGCTGCTCTGGCTGGAGGTGGCGCAGGTCGAGGCGCACTTCGTGGGGCTTGGCGATGGCCGTCCAATCTACAGTAGTGGCGGCAGCGACGTCCTTTCCAGTTGGAGCTCCAGTTCGATGTTGAGACAGTGAGCTCCCCTTTTTTCCTTTATAATTTTTATTTTATTCTTGTAATTGGTAAAATTTTAAATATATTTATATAAGAAAAAACATTTGTTTAAAATCTGAAATAAATATAAAATCAGTTTTAAAATATAAATTAGCTTGTATGAAATATAAATTAGCAATCTTTTTAACATAGAAAATATACCTCGTTTTAACGTAGAAAATATACCTGGTTTTGGAATAGAAAATATACATTGATTTAGAATAGAAAATATACATTGTCTTTAGAAATGAAAATGTATCATTGTTTTAAAAATATATAGAAAAGTTAGATTTTTAAAAATTAAGTAGAAAAACGAGATTTTTAGAAATATATAAACATCATATTAAAAATGTGATTTTTAATATGAAAAGTGTGAAAAAGATGACATAGGAATTTCAGGCAAATCCAATCGATCAGAAATTCAAAATAGAATGGCGGAGTGGAACCCAAAAGTGAGAACTCCTCACTTTTATTTTAATTTCTAGTTTGAAATGTATACTAGGATGCAGACGGTGCTTAGCAGCACCCGACACCCGTCGTCCACAGACCATGGATGGCTTGTTTGTTTGATTGGTGTGTTGTGAAAATTGATTGTGCGGTGTGGAAGGAATAAAATATTTTATAGTTAAAAATGTAATTTTTAATGTATATATAAAATAAATATTTATAACCAAGTCGGACGATTTGTTTATGTACACCCATTTGACTGATATTGATTGGGACGATAAATTTTACACATCGTCCAACTGCACAAATAAAATTCCGTGTTTGTTGATTTGAAACCCCACACAGGTATTGGGATGATATTTGACGTACGCTAATCCCGATTGTTTAGTTGTATGTCAATCGATGGGTTGACAGACTGTGTAAGCGTTAATTATTTATATTTAATGTTTATGCAGTTGTGTGGTGCACTCTGGATGATGGTTGATGATTTATCGTTGCTGTTATATACATGTGTTGTAGGGAATTTAAAATGATTTATAACACTGTGGTGTTAAATCTTTAATTAGATTTGAACATGAAATGGTAATTGAATTTACCAATAACACTGTGGTGTTAGATATGAAGTATGACCAGTTTTACTTCATGGGATGAATAGGTTGGGGTTGGGAAATAAAATAAATGATTACTTCTATGTGGTTCGCTAATCCCGACTAATTTGAATTCATATTCAAAGGAGGATTAAAGAATAAATTTAAAGAATTTATCTTTGATAAAATTAATGGGAACCTTTCCTAAAGTATAAGAATATTTGAATAAAAGAATATTCTAAATTGGAATGAGGCGTATTTTGTGTTTGTGTAACACTTGTTTATTATATACGCGGGTTATTCGGAAAGACCGGGTTTATCCCATTCTGAATAACTGATTCGACGATGTGTCGAGGATGAAGACGGTGGTCGAAGACCGGAGGTCTTCACATCGTTTGGGTGATTACTGATGATCTTTATTGGGCTATACACCCAAGAGGAGGGAATCAGTTGGTGATCGTCCAGACGTACTTGGAGATTGATGGATATGCGAGGTACAAGGTGCCTCCGGTTTCGTTCAGACCCAGAACGAACTTGTAATTGGACTGTGTGTCTGACATTGGATTTTATTCTGTGTGATTGATTTCTATTAAATATATATCTGTTTGGCGACGGAGAATTCATTCTCTTTCTTAACGCCCTTCTCTGAGACGTACGAGCTCAGGGGTTATATATTGATGGATATCAATCGCATGGAGTGAATTGCCTGTGTGGCATGCCTAATTGAAAAGCAAAGTCTTGTGGGTGATCAAAGCACAGCCTGTGCGGCACAGCTTTGTGTAGCGTTGATTCGCAAGCCTCACACCCCGGTTGTGAACCATAAACGGGAGAGGACATCAGGGAGGACATGCGTTTCTTTCTAGCTAGAAGTGGCATTAGTGGTTTTACACGCCCTGACGAGTTTGACTTATGTGGTTGTTGGGTTGCGAGGTGCCTCGGATATATCGGTGACTGTGTGGAGCCGATGGAGTCATTGGACTCATTTACGCCCCCAAAGGGTGGAGAAACGCAGTGTTCAGGCATTTTAATCCACATCGGTGGACCGGCCCTGACGATCCAAGTGCCCACCTGAGTCTGGGTCCTAAGACATGGTAGGCTAGATTGTCTCGAATCGGTAGAGGACGATCCCTGGCCTCGGTTCACAGACGGAAATCAAATTTCCAATACGTGACAACTGTTGTTTTGATTGTAAACCTATATATGGCGACATAGTGGTATGTGGCACTTATGCCGTCTATGATTGGTACTTATGATTGAAATTGTTTTGACTATACACTTATAGTAATAATAAATGATGAAATTTAGCGTATCAAGCATTCTTTGGCTATTATAAGGTAAAACCCTATCCTCCGGCTTGTGTTGCATTATGTGATAGGACCTGGGTCTTATAATAGCTTCATTGTTCTTTATTTAGCATTGCGCTGTTGTTTTATGCACTGGTATTCTTGGGAGGAAACCCGTTCCGTGTTATACGGCGTGGTCCCTTGATTTACCTAACTTTAAAATAAAGATTAATAACTGCTTTAGTTCTCACACCGGTCACATGACTGACCTGGAGTTTATTGTTTTAACCTAAACTCTGGGTGCCCTTATTTTTACACGGGCAACTAGTAGTTTTTGTTTTGCAAATTTATATTCACAGGACCCTGATTTACAGCTGAAGCGATATTCGGAAAGCTCTGTATCCGTGTATTACTTCTAGTTGTGTATTGTATTATTTTCTGCTGCTAGGTAATTTATTGTAATCTCTGATATTTTCTGTGTAATATTTATTCACACTCTGTATATTCTTGTATTCTGATGGAATTGTTGTAATATACAATGAAGTGTTCTTCTGTTTGTGTTCCAATCTGTCTTGTCCTCCAAGTATCCGGGCTTTCCTTACCGGGGAAGTTTCGGGTTCTTATACTTCTACTTCTCCGCCATTTGATGTCTGATTCATACTCATGAAGTACTTGCATTGTGCAATAGAACCCAGGCCTACTCTGAATTCTGCACTAGCCGCTTTCAACACTGTAAGCAGTTCTTTAAATGGATATTGATTTATGTTACTACTTTCATGATTTCATGTTTGTCGCAATGTTATATTGTTTATGTATGTATGCAGTCAACATTTATGTAATTTCTGTAGGATTCTTTTACAATTTTGGTTTTATTTTACTGCCGGTTTGATCATCTTCTAAAACAAACTGCAAATATCTATCATTTTTCCGTCAACAGGATAAATTTTTTCCTTTCAAGATATATTCATATTGAAGCAATTGGAAATAATGACCATGAAATATATATTTCAAGAAACATTTATGTCGACTACAAGTAGTCACTTTCTAGCATGTGAAGGAAAGAAAAAAGTGAATTCTATTTTCTGCCTATAGTATAATTTAATTTTGTGATAAGTTCTCAAAATTGCCTACATTGTCAAAGAAATTGATTCTATTTTATACGACATCCTAGCAAAACAAAACTTCTCTTGTTTCTCTTGGGTATTTGCATTGGAGAGTCATGTTTACTTTTCTAGATTGCTTCGTTCAAATGAGTGGCTGGAAAGCATGATGAACTCTTCAATAGCAATTATTTTGTCTAGTAACAACTATTAAAAATTAAATTAATTAACATGTTCATATGGTCCACTTACAGTTCTTGTATGTCCCAAACGAAATTGGTCCAAAACACTAAAAAAATTGAATTGCTAATCATTGTGCATTCTGAAACTTTAACACAATATACCAGAGTTCAGTGATGTCAACAACGCAGAATTAAGCCTTTAAGCCAATTTCCAGCTTTACTTTTCTTTTTTTGGTCGTTGGGAAAGATTCTTATGTAGTATTGTAGTTTGTCTAATTTTTTTTTCTTTCGGTTTATCATGAATTATAAACGTGTCTTTTTGGATGCATAGTATTCATGGACTATTTGACGGAAAAAGAAAGGCTTTGAGCAGTTGACGTTCTTAGTGATGAATTAGGTGCTTGTAAACTTTAAATATGAACTATGTTTTGTCTTTTGTGTATTTAAATTGACATCAATATGGAATTAAAAACATATGTATTGAATTTAGTAACTCATGGATTTAAATTATTTTTTGTTAGTTGATACTTTATTTTGTTATCATGAATATGTGTTATATTTCTTGATTATTATATTTTTTTCGTTTCTACATTGCTCTTTTAATTTTTTTGAAGATTTATTTTGATCGCTATTATTAAAATGCAATATATATTCCTAGCTCTATGAATTTTATAGCGGCATATATGAGCTGTAAAAGGTTTTAGCAATACTATAACATGTTAATTTAATAGCATCATATAGCTGTTATTAAATAAATATGTTATAGCACCTATAATGTTTTATAAAAGATTCCCACTTTCATTGAGATTCAGATGTTTAATAGAGGTGAGGGTGAGCTATTGTCTTCAAGTAACGTAACAACAAATTTGTGCTATAAAACCATGCTCTTTTATTGCGGCATATAATATTTAGCAGTTTTTTATAGCATGTTCATATACAGCAGTTATGGAACCGCTATAGTTCTTATTCATAGCGGTTGTAGGCCACTATAAAATACCAGTTCTGTTGTAGTGTACTTCCACTGTGGAACCTCCAAAGGATGAAGTAAACCACTGGGCGTCTTTTGCTCAGCATTGACTTACTGACAAATTAAACATTAAGAAACAAACTCTGCCGCATCTTTCTTCATCCCAGCCAAAAGAAAACCCTCTTCATGTCCGTATACATCTTATCACTGCCTGGATGAATAGTCATCTTAGAATGATGGGCTTCCTCTAAGATTGCCTTTAACAGACTTCCAGTTTGAGGAACACAAAGCCTTCCGTCTCGTCGCAACCACCCATTATCGTCAATGGAATTTCTATTGAGGTGACTGGAAGTCTCCCCTTTACTGAGCCTATCCAAGATGTCTGAAATCTGTGGATCATCTCACGGCGAAGTTTCTATCTGATCCATAAGAGTAGGTCGTATCTCTAGCAATGCAAACAAACAAGGCAATAACTCGGTGGAGGATCTAAAATCAAAAGTCGATATGAACTCCAATCTTTTCCTTTCCACAAACAGAGGACTTAAGGTCATCCTCTACCTACTCAGTGCGTCTGCTACCACGTTACCTTTGCCAGGGGTATAAGCAATCTCGAAATCATAAGAAGCTAGGAACTCCATCCACCTTTGTTGCCTTAAATTAAGATCCTTCTATAAGATCAAATACTTGAGAGATTTATGATCAATGTACAACTCGAACCTCTCTCTAAGCAAATAACGACGCCACACCTTAAGCACGAATACTATGGCAGCTTGCTCCAAATCATAGGTAGGGTAGTTCTTCTCATGGACTCTTAGCTGTCTACCCACATAACACACTACCTTCCCTTCTTGCATTAGAACCGCACCAACCCCTTTACCACATGCATCAGTGTAAACTGTAAACAATTTATTCCCATCAGGCAAGGTCAAGACTGGGGCTATTGTCAGAGCCCTCTTCTATCGTTGAAAAGCAACATCACAATCTATATCCCATGAAAACACCAAATTCTTCTTCGTCAGCCTGGTAAGTGGGGCAGATATCTTTGCGAAGTCCTAAATGAACTTCCTATAATAGCCTGCTAACCCCATAAAGCTTCTTACCTCCATTGCGTTCTTTGGAATCTGCCAGTCTTGAACTGCAACCACCTTTGCGGGATCTACTACTATCCCTTCTCTAGAAACCACATGCCCTACGAATCTCACCTCTTTTCTCGAAAAATGGAATTTGGAGAACTTTGCCTTCAGCTGATGCACACGGAGAGTTTTCAAAACTTCTCTCAAATGTTGGGCATGCTCTTCCTCACTCTTTGAGAAGATCAAGATATCATCAACAAAGACCATGATGAATTTATTTAGAAACTCCAGAAACACCCTACTCATCCGATTAACAAAATTGACAGGTGCATTCGTCAACCAAAAGGCATAAAGAGCCATTCAAAGAAACCATCTGGAATCCTACAAGCGGTGTTATCTACGCTGTCCTCAGCTACCCTTAACTGATGAAACCCCATGGCCATGTCTAACTAAGGAAATATCGAGGCGCCAACAAGTTGGTCAAACAGGTTATCTATCCTCGGAAGTGGGTGCCTATTCTTCTTTGTGAGTTTATTCAACTCTCTATAGTCCACAAACAAACAAAGCGAACCGTCTGCCTTAATCGCAAATACTACTGGAGCACCCCATTCAGATATGCTTCGCCTGATAAACCCTTTCTCATGTAGCTCCCCTACTTGCTGGCTAAGCTCCCTCCTTTCCCTCGGAGCCATATGGCGCACTGGTAACGCAACTTGTTTTGCATTGTCTACCAAATATATACGAAAATCGATCTCGCGCCTCGGGGGTAAACCCCGTACCTCATCAAAAACATTAGAATAATCTCGAACTACTGGAACAGATTGCAGATTATTGATAGATGCATCAAGAAACTCTAGGAAACTAAGGATGATAGACCCTTGTGGGTCACAAGAAATCTCAAGGGTCCTCCCATGGCAAGTCAAAATTATAACGACCCTTCCCTCACAATCTAGAATGGCACCATAGATGGTTAGCCAATCCATTACTAGAATCAAACCGTAGCCCATAAAACCGAGCATATATGCGTTGCACTCAAACTCTACGCCTAAGATAGATATTCATTCTCAAACCCCGACAAATAATAGACAAATGAGTCGAACCACCAATGGGGTTTGAGACAACAACGGGAACCACTACCATATTAGTATTTAACTGAAGAGATTCAACCACAGAACTAGATATAAATGAATGTGAAGCGCCAGAGTCAAAAAGAATTCTAATAGGATGACTGGAAGAGAGATCAAACCTTCCATGGAAATTTTCCTACCTTTATCCAGAGCATTGGTCGCGAGAGCATGCACCTGCCCTCTAGAAGCTTCGGCCCTTTGACCTTGTCCCTGTGGTCCTGTTTCTTCGGGCACTCCCTCGCAAAGTGTCCAACCTCTCCACAATTGAAGCAAGTATTCTTCCTTCTTTTGCAGTCCTTGACCAAGAGACTCTCTCATCCACAACTGTGACATTTCCTCTTATCCTTAGCCTTGTCATTCTTTCCGCCTTTCTTCTGTTGTTATTGTTGTTGTTGTCCTTTCTTGGGCAATGCCTTCTTGTTTTGCATTGTTTCCCTAGCCTTAACTTCCTTCTTTTCTCCCTTGTCTTCCTCATGCATCAGGGCCATATCAACAAGCCTTTCAAAAGTAGCTCCCATTGGAATATGGGACATAGCTAACCCATGAAGGGGTTCACTCAGCCCTTTAGCAAACCGCAAAGCTTTCATTGGTAGAGTATCTACCAATTCCAATCCAAACCTTGCTAGCTGGTTGAATTTGTTCACATATTCCTTAACAGTCATGTTTCCTTATTTGAGCGCCAAGAACCTCTCCATTTGCATGCTTTTCTCGGCTTAGGAAAGAAATTTCATTTCAAACATCTGCCTAAAATCATCCCATGTCTCCATCGGACGTCCAGATTGGGTTACTTTCCACCAGAACGAGGCTTCATCTTTCAGTCTTCCACTTCAAATATTATATACAAGTCCCCGGTCTCCTTGAGCCAATTCCTTGCCTCTAAAAATGTTTCGGTTCTACAGAATGGCTTCCCTCCCATGCAACAGAAATCTTTGCAGATCTTAGCGAAATTGTCTACCCTTGGAGGAGGAGGAGCAACGACGGGTGTAGCTAGGGAAGGAAAGTCAACTTGACCTCCGGCAGGCGTCATGGCCTTTAGATACCTGTGGAACCAGCCTGGTATCGTAATGCCCTAAGGAATATTAGGTTCCCCAGACATATTGAAACGAAAAGGAAAGAGATTTAGATAAAGGATAGAAGGATATTACATATGGCTTTGGAGAATATGTTTTTCAAAACAGAATTTCTTTTTGAAAAATGCTTTCTTTTAAAACCTTTTTGAAAATAGTTTTCAAGAACTTTTTTCTAATCTGGTAACCTTCAGCTCCGATACCAAGTGTGACACCCCATGTCTGTTAATGTTAGCCACAAAGGGAATGCATTAAGTTTCGTGAAGCGTTATAGGTAAACAGAAACAGAAATATTACAAGAAAGAGTACATAAAAGAAGCAAAATTCCCCAAATATAATATAGCCATAGTAGCAAGGATAGGAGCTTAAGCCACACATCTAATCAACTCTAGCAAAATGAAAGCAGAATCACGGTCATGCCTGACGATTCCCACCCTGAGAACCTAGGGGGAACGGAAGAAAGAAGAGGAAACAAAAAGGGCCAGACATAAAATCCGGCGAGTCCAGCTACTTTTAGCAAGTAAATAAGTAAAAGTATCATGGCAGGCATATAAAGTAGACAAGAGAGAGATAACAACATATAAGGCAGGTAAGACAAGGTAAACATGATAGAGCGTATATGCTTCACTAAAGATTCTATGATTCTCTGCACTAATACTAGTATCATCAGAATGAGATGATCCCAACAACTATAAAATGGTAGACTTAAACATACTTCCGATGTATCCTAACCACTACCCTAATTGATCGGCTCCCTACTCCGTAGATACCGTGTGTCGCCCCCACAATAGGAGGTATCACTTTCCTAAAGTGGCAACTCTTCACTGATGTGCACAACCATATCTACTGGTGTCATGGTCGTCTTATCCCCCTCTACCCGGCCCAGGCACGCACATGTCCTTGGTCGGTTTGCGCCGCCCACACCGTCCACCACGTTTGGATCTCTTACAATAAGTCTAGTAAGTGTGTCCCTACTCCGACCTAGGAAGGAGTGCTCGTTTGATAACGTTGTATGGGTTACTGACACAAACGGGTCCCCCACACAAGATGATACAAGCTCTCCCCCTTGTCTTGTATCCCCAACTAGGATTTCCTCAGGCGATGTATACTTATTGGTGTCTTTAATTACGTTACCCCCTCATTGCAACAGGTTATACTTACATTACGGTGTCTTTAATTATATAACCCTAATATTTCCACAGGTTACGCTTACCTAAAAAGGATCTTTAATTACACAACCCCTACCGGTTAAGTTTTATAGGCCTATTTATAAATATAACCCACCACCCCAGATTTACTTAACCCACCACTATCCAAACAAATTTACTAATCCCTACTCAAGTTCATGTTCATACAATCCCTATGGATTACACTAGGTTAAGTATTCAAGTTTATTAATATATATTCATTTATGGTTACAATATGCTAAACCTCCCACATTAAGCCTACAATTTGCGGATGCTGGACATGTCAGGCGGGTCCGAGAAGGCTTATTTCACAAATCGGGCCTAACCGCGTATCTTAGCACGTCTCGTATTTATGCACTTGGGCCTCCTACATTAGATTCACTACTTGTGGTCATTGGATATGTCGATCGGTTCCGGGCAGACTTCCACAACACGTACAATCTAACCTCGTGCCTAAGCGCGGTTTACAATTTCAAGTTATTGTAATTCTAGGCATTTCCATTATTAGAAAATTTTACCTATGTCTTTATAGGTTTTCATGCCCCTTTCCCCCATTATGAATTATATGCCCAATTTCATGTTCATAAACATTACTCAAGTTATGCCAAATTAATATTCACATATTTCATTTAGGTCATGCCTAAACTTCACTACAAGAAAATGGTCTTTCAATAGCAAGGAAGATTGCATAGAAACTAAACTTGTTATAGTTTAGTAGTTATCCCTTTTCTAAATTAATAAGATTGCACGCGCCGAAGCAATTATTTCAGAGTGATGCAGTTATTTCGGAGCCAAATTAATTTGGCGGTCCGT
Organism: Allium sativum; assembly: GCA_030737875.1. NCBI lineage: Eukaryota > Viridiplantae > Streptophyta > Magnoliopsida > Asparagales > Amaryllidaceae > Allium > Allium sativum. The sequence continues at coordinate 599,787,773 of CM060920.1, forward strand.
TTCCCTCTTTTTTATTTTCATGTCCGCGCTTTCTCTATTTTCGCCTCTTTTTATTTTTGTGTCTGCGCTTTCTCTATTTTCGCTTCTCTTCCAAAATAGCTCTCCCTAATTACGAAAATCTGCTTCACCGATGAACGCCCCTTTAATCCATGAACCTCTCTCTATCAACGATCTCTCCATACCATCAAAACTACATTCACAACCCTTTCCATTATTGAATTTACACGACTCTCCTTGAATCTGAAGGGGGGACAATTAGGGAAACTAAAGCGGGATAATCGAAGAAGCTGAAGTGGGAATATTCGAAGAAGCCAAAGCGAGATTTATGGCAGCTTAAGAGCGATTCAGAATTACTCAACCAAGCTCAATTCCTTTAAAATGAAGCGTGATTTCACGTTCAGGAACTTGATTGTAGGTACAATTTTCATTTTTTGTATTATTGTTTTTCTTTTTTACTGGTCCTTTAAATCATTTAATTGAACTTGCGATTAATTTTTTATTGAATGGTTAACAAGCTGCTGTAATTTAATCATATTTACTAATCTTCGAGATTCAGCTGGGGTACAAGCTGTTGTAACCTCGTCGGTGGTGGAGGTGGCGATTGTGATACTTTATTGATCGATGATAGTTATTTTTTCGGTTCGGGACTGTCATTCCAGATCTAAATTTAAGGAGGTATAATATCATACTGCACTGGTTGCTCTGCATGTTTGAGTCTTTGATTAGTTTTAGCAATAAAATAAAAATAAGCATATTCATGTGCTCTTTCATAAATTCATCCATGAAGATCCATTCGTTACACTAGACAGTTTAGTAATAGGAACATCAATTGTTTAAATGAAGCATACGCTCATTATCAGACTATTACTGTATTGTAAAGCTCATTCTACATAGCCTATGTTTTCAAGTTGCATATTTAATACATATTTAGTTAGGTCTATTAAAATTGATTATTCATATTTTGAGTTTGGGGTAACTCTTAGATGTGATGAAATTTTCTTCTGTTCATCTAATTTGTCATTGAATTATGAAATTTATTTCTATAATGTGATCTTGAACCATCCTTGAGATTGGTGTAGTATTTATTTAGTTGCTACAACTGTTCTACTAGATATATTTACTATTTTCTAATAATACAACCTGCTTCTTTTATTTGGCTCTTTGATCACTGATCTCATAGCCTTATATGGATATGTAAATTAATACTGTAAAAAAGAAACTGCATGTTAGGCATGCCTATTGTTTAATATTTAGCTTCCAATATATTAATATTTGAATGTGTGTGCAAGATGGGGCACTTGTATAAATAATTTTCTTATTGAGTGGCATAATTGATTGGTGTTGTTGCATTGCATTGCATTGCATAATTACTACCATGAATTTTAGTTCTATATCTTTTGATATTTAGAATTTATTTTCATTTCAATACCCATTTATTCTCATGTTAATCAACTGAATTTACCATGAACTTAGTTCAATATCTTTTGTCATCACCACTTTAGTGCAATGTAGCACTGAGTTCTTTGTGCAAGTCCAGTTTACTCCTCTTTTTGGTTCATGGCAAGTTCATTTCATTATTTATTTGGGTGTTATTATATGTTCTTTTTAGGTCCTAAAGGTTGTCAGTCGCTTACACATGAAGGAACACATGGTGATAGATGCCTCTGGCAATGCCGTTAAATTGGCTGCTCTAGTAGAATGTAAGGGTGTCGTGGGAAGTGACGACATGTGATAGTTATAACAAAATGTAACTGGAAATAATGTTTGTTTAGTTTATTGTTATGAAATTATATTTCAATTAACAATGCTAATATCAATGTTAAATCGTACTGGAATGCCATAAAACTAGTTTTACCATTTAAACTACATCATCATTGAAAGGGCATTTAGTCATTGTTTGTAGGCATCTTCAAAGCTATGCTATTACATTTGTAGTTTAAAACATGAATAAATGTTTAATTGTATTAAAGAATAGTTAGTAATGTCCTGCTTTTGTTTCCCTTCTCTATATGTAGCTTAGGCATATTAAGTGATAACTATTTTTAATTTATTTTCTTCATATTCGAACTATGAAAAATATAGAACTAGGTAAGAAACATGGAAGCATGGTTTTATTTTAATTAATCTAAGAAAACCATTTCAAACTATATTATTGGGTGGTGTTTTTTTTAAAGTAAAAAAAAATATGATTTAGTATTGTTAGTTTATTTCATATTTGATAGTAATAAATTGAACATCAAGCTAAACCATTTCAAATTTAGTTTATTTCATGTTTCTCGTCTAACACTCCATCTCTTAAAATCGAACAAATTTCAGGAAAAAGATCAAAACCAAACATGATTGATCAAATGGAAGACTTTGCGAATTAGGGACAAATTTTTTCTTTGAAGAAACAAAAGAGGAACAAACTCCTGTGTAGTTTGATCAAAAAGCACAATCACTGTATCTGATTATTGTCTGTGTAGCTTTCGGTCATTACTATCTGACGGTATTTTTATTGTGCTTGATTCATTCAGATTTTTATGCCTCTGAAGATGTAGTTGAAGCGAACCTTCTATGGTTTGCAATGTAATTATGTTACTCAGTTTAAAGAAAAAGAATTGAGTTTGTGCTTTATTTCGTTGTGTTAGATTTAAAAATTCTACAATCTGCAGTTGCAACATCAACGTATTTTATAAGAAAATGTTGCGGGGTTCTTCTTGACTGTGATTATTAGAATAAGCTATCTACAATTGACTGTGATTAGGGATTCAATGCAACAGTATTTGGTGTGGTAAATCTAGTATACAATTTTATTAGAAAAGAATTTTGATCTAAGAACGATTAAGTTATTTATATTCAACAGACTACTCATTCAATTCTATGTATTAAGGATTTTTGGATAGCATTTTATTCTAGTTTTTCAAATTTAAGATAAAGGTAAGCTTATTTGTTTATATTACTTTAAAATGTTTTCGTTATGCTTATATAACAAGTATCATTTTTTCTATGCACTCAAATTTAGGGTTCTTGTCACAAAAATCTAAAGAAAGATGCATCTTTCTACGAAATACGCACTTATTCCCCACTATGTTTTTCACTATTCCTTTCTCTATTTGTACTGATTTTAATTACTGAGCTTCAAAAATCACATTTCATAAATGGGTGTGCATATATCTTTGTTGTGTGACTGGTCAATGTTTAATTACTATTCTAAAAATTACAATGCTTCCTTTTGCAGATGCTGGAAGGCCTTAGTGGTGACAGTTTCTTGCTAATGATAATGTACTATCATCGAACATGGCTTGAATGCTGCTTAACCATAGTATAGAAATGGAAGGATTCTCCTTAATGCTAGTTGCATTGTGGATGGTATCAAAGAATTTCTACGTCCTTCATCATAAATATATAAATTAGTTGAAGTTATAAGTAGTAGGAGGGAAACCGTTGAAGGAGGTCATGGATGGTGTTCTATGATGATAGTGACTGAGTGGTATATGAGGAGTGGAATATGGATTGAGATAGTTTGTTATTGACATTTTGTATTTGGTCGAATGTGCTGTGTTTTGTTGTTTGTGCTGTAGGAAATGATCCGGAGTAGTTTGTTTACTTGTGTTTTGATGGAGTGATTGTTGGTTAAAAGGGTGGTTGATGTACTGATTGGTGAATCATTGCTGGTGATTGAGGCCGTGAGCAGTCCGGTTGGTGTTCTAGTACACTGTAAGGAGTCCAACTGTGAAGGAGGCCATGGTGAAGGCACCCACAGTTTTCGAAAGGAGAAGGATACTCATTTTTCAGTGTTGCTGTTGGAGGCTACTCTGTAATGGTGGTGAATTAGATAGAGGTATTGGTGATGGGAAATAGTTGCATGGGCGTTGAAGGCTTAAGGCTGTTGGTTGATGACTGGTAGGAGTTTTGGTACATGCAGAGATGTTTACATGTAGTTGTGGATGCTGAGGTGATGTTTGTTTGGTGGCGGTATTGTGTTTTTTTTTCTTTTTTGCATTGTCTGTTTGCAAGTTGTGGTTTTGGTTAAGATAGTTTGTTTTGAATACAGTCAGCATTAAGGAGAATCCTTCCATTTCTATACTATGGTTATCCACAAAGCTGACTAACTCGATTTGATGCATGAATTTCGTGTCTCGATATAGCATCAGAATTATATGCTAGATTTGTAAAAGTAAACCTCAGATCACCGTCTTTTTGTGTTTATATTGCTGCTTCTGAATATTTCTAGGGTTCTTAATGTGCATTGCTTTTTTAGAATCCATGTGGCAATTGGGACTGAAGCCACATGAAAAACAGTATCCAGAAAGGCCAGGCGAGCCCGATTGTAATTACTATTTGTGTACGGGCACATGCAGATACGGTGAGAGATGTAGGTTCAATCATCCATGCAATCTGATGGTAAATTTTTGATCTTTTTGCCTGAATTTGTTCGATTTTTCATGAAGTTGTATCCTTTTTCAGTTTTGATGTAAATAACGAGTTTGATGGTATTTTAGTTGATGAGTTGAGGTGGGAGGAGTAGTGCAGCCGAGAATCCAGAGAGAGTAGGGCACCCTGGTTATCAGGTATTTCATTGATTTTTGTTCGTGGAATTTTGTCCAACTTAATTTCGTAAGTAGTTATTTGTATATGAAACCACGTTGGGAGTCATGAATTTTCTAGTGTCAACTTTTTTGAGTAACACCTAATAAGTGATAAATTTGGAGGGCATATTGATTGCTATCGCTATTGTTATCTTTATTGTCACATAACTTTAATAACTATCAGTTTGGAAGATTTTCATTTTAAAGTACTTTAAGCTCTGAAACAAATAACAACAAGAGTGAGATGTATGCTAAATTATTTGGATTATGTTCTAGAGAAAAAAGAGAACTTGGATTTGTTAGTTGGATTGAAGATTAATTTCAATAAACAGGGGTTTGAATATGTTGTAGACCTTTACTGGTTTGATTTGTCTGGATTGAAGATTAATACCAGTAGAGTCTAGTAGATTTTCAAAGACACATTGAGATACACAGTCAAAAGTCACTCCGTATTGAATTGTTTGGTGTAGTTGTTGATCTGCATGTTGAAACGCTACTAGGAACATAACAATTTGATATACTTGAAGAAGAGTTTGTTGGTCCGTTAAATCATAGCTCATAAAGGAAGTAGTTCACATTTAGACTCAATTCAAATGGATACCTATGACCAAATTTTGCCTGAACTTTACTCTTAGTTCCTTATTTCATTGATAGTTTACCTTGGTACCTCGTTCACTTCTGCTTTATTTCAGTCTATATTTACCTAAAGTTTACTCTGAGTTTGTACCATGGTTCGATATTCCGATTTTTGTTTCCGTTTTGGTCACGCAGAAAACTTGAAATTCCGGTTCTGTTCCAGAAACTCCGGTAATTTGGGTGTAACTCCTGTTCATTGATTCCAGTGCTTTCCTTTATAAACACGTAAATAAATATGCGATACTAATAATCAATTATGCTAAATTATTAAAATTTCATAGTGGATACAAAAAATACAACATAAAAATTTAATGTCAAAAGCATAACCAACATATATTGGAGCCAATCTACACATTCTACTGCGCCATATATACACGATTCCATCACATTGCAGTTATAGTTATGCAAGTGTAAATTCAGCCTATTGTTTAAAGAAATTTCATGAATATTTAAGTTTCTAACATATAGAGTAAAAATCAAACATTGAAATAGTAAGCGGTCAATATGCCAGTATTCGCTGCTTGATAATTAAAAAACTGGAAATCAAATATGCTGCTGCCCATTCATATTTTATAATAAGGTATATAGAAAAATAAATCTGACCCATATTCGCCTACTAAATAAACCTCTTCATCATCGTGAAACGATTTGAAACCCTAACCAATACAAATCAGCGAAACCCCAAAAAAAAGGTTCGCAATGTAGAAGAAGCAGAGGCGTTGCTGAAGTTGGGAACTGGTTTTATGGTTAAATTTCGGTTCAGTCCACGCCAGGATCGGGCTGAGATCGCCGGAAATCTGACGTGCCGGCTGGATTTTAATACCTTGGTTTGTACTATATTAGTGTAGGCTGTGTATGCTAAGAGAACAAACAATAATGGATTTATTTTGATATATTGATGGAAATAATCCCTTCCCATAATGATCATATATTATATCAATTATATTTTGACCAGCTCAGCTCAGGTGGAGTTGAACTTTAACTAGAGCAGGCAAAAAGATTTTCGTTTTTGCTCTATTTCATGATACCTTGCTTTTTTTCTTGTTGTTGCTTTCATTTGTTTCACTTTTCTTCGTATCCTGCTGACTTACTTTTCCTATGACACTGCCTAGTACTTTGTCACACTTAAATGGCCAGATGCTATAAGAATGATTACACCACTTAGCTTTATTTCATGTGTGCCTGGCTTGTAGGATAGCCTGCAACTTAATTTTGTATATTCAGCTCTATTGAACATGGCTATTATTTTTCATTTTTTTTTTCTTTTTTCTTGACATCTCCATGTAGCTTAAAGTTTTTCACGGCCTTTTTGCATACAATTTTTTTTTTATATATTTTCCTGCTTGTATAGTTCATCATGTAGATAGTTTTAGCTAGTTTCATTTTGTTACAAGTCTCATTGTACTAACTATGCTATTAAACAAGCTTCAGAATATGGAAAATCGTGGGTGCCTTTTTGCAGGAAGTACAATGCACGAGTTCAGGTGCCATTTCTATGGAGTTGGAACCTGTAGAGCTGTTGTGGCTGGGGTTTCTAGAAGAATGGAAGCTGGTGAAGGTGATACTCAAGTTGAATTTTATATTTTACAGATCGTATAAAATGTATATATCTTCGTTCACTTATGACTCTTAAAGGATCGATAGACTTTTAAATGTGTAAGTATTATGTATGTTGGTTAGCATTTTAGATTACATTGGTGATACTTAGGTTAAAGGATCAATAGATCAAAAAACTAAAGTGCATCTTGAATGAATCCACGGGGTAATGACAAAGGTAAGGCTGAAATCAAAACTATTTTCGCTAGCACTAAACAACATAATGAGAACGCTCGCAGGAAAGACATTCTCCAACAAAGAAAGTAGCACAGAGTTGAAGCATGAGGACGAAATGTTCCGAGAATGGGTAGACGATGTATTTTTGATATTAAGAGGTCAAACACACATTACTGATTTTCTACCCTTTTTAAGGTGGATTGACTTAAATGGGTTTAAAAGCAAAGCAACTTATATGTCACAATACATAGATGATTTTTTTCAGAAGATGATTGATGATGTTAAGATATGGGAACAATGATGAAGAGAGGAAAACAATGGTAGCCACCCTGCTTTCACTTCAGAAATCGAACCCTAAGTACTATATAGAAGAAATCATCAAAGGTCTAAGTGAATAATTTAATTTCAAAACAGCATTCTTTTATACTTCCCCTTTTCTACAAAATACAAGAAAAACAAAACTTAATGGTTTAACAGTTAGTTATCGACCAAAAAATTAACTGAATTTGTATCCCTAGTTTTGTACAGGCGAAATGATCAAAGGTTTTTGCACTGTAAATATATAGTTAAGATGAAACAAAAATTAAAATATATTTACTGAGAAATCGAACCTGAAATGCAGATGATGCTAGCAGTAGGAACAGACACAACATAAAACACACTAGAATGGGCATCGGCACCCATGCTGATTCGGAACAACATCTGTTTATGTTGCCACCTTCAACCGAATTCTAATTTGTAACATCTTTTTATGCAGCTACATGACTTATTTAAGAGAGTGAGAGCATGCTATGAATACATGAGTTTGCAGCTAACCATGTCGTAAAGGTAGGCATATTTGAAATTGAAAACAACTATTCTGTTGGTGTATTATTATGTTAAGGTTGTGTGTAAGACACCAGTTACGAATTTATTGCAGGAAAAAAAGTTTTTTAAACCTGAAGTGTGAACTGCTTTTTATTTGGTATGTCCTTTTCTTCTTCCCTAATATCATTGATTATCTATGCGACTGAATTAGCAAAAGATATATGAGAACCAGTGCTTTGCATATATATTGTTGTAGTTTATCTCTAGATCTAAATATATATTTTGTTTCAGTTTACGTACATTGGTTCTTTCCTTCACTAGTTAATATTATGCTCAAAACTGCAGAGAACTTGTAGTTCAATAATATTTATTATTATCGTTACATGTTCAATGTCGATTGTACATACAAAAAAGAGCATGTGTGTCTTGCATTGTCCTTTTATCACTTGCCATAGAAACTTTCATCTATTTTAGTTTTTGTTCTTTGTAGTCAAGTAATTACTTGAAGCATAGATGACACAACTACTTTACAGGTGATTACTTTTCTCCTTATTACGTAGCCATACGTTGTCCGCCTGGTTGATAACATCTACCGACAAACATTCTTGCAGTTCCATTATAAACCTAAACTCCTTTTATATTAATATATAATTTCTTGAATTACTTCGATTTACGTATTCTATTTCCCTAGTATTCCCATCATATGTTTGTCATTTATTTAATTTTGAAAAGGCTCACATTCAACACTAGCAGCTCTCAATATTCCTGAATGGAATATATATTTTATTTTACAAGTTTTATTTATTTACCGACCTTTTATTTGGTTACCTATTTTACTTGAAAAAGTAACCTCGCTAATTCATCTATATTATACATACAACTGTTCGATTTGATATTGTTAAGTGCGTTTTGTGAAATTTAACAAAAGGTATATAAAATTTAACTAACTTAATTGAGTTTTATAAAATTTAACTAGATGTATATGAAAATTAATAAATAATAATATAATATAATATAATATAATATAATATAATATAATATAATAGAAATTATAGTAATATAATAATAATAAATTTATAAACTTATTTTATAAATATTTAACTAAGTTAATCGAGATTTACAAAATTTAACTAAAAGTATATAAAAATAAATATATATTAAAATTATAATATGATATAGTAATATAATATAATGATAATAGTAATTCAACAATAATTATAAATTTATAAACTAATATTATAAATGTTTAACTAATAATATAATAATAATATAATGAATATAACTTGTTTTGTTTTTTGAAATCTTTGATAAATTGTTATTAAAATTGACTAAGTTTAATAAAAATTATCTAATTTTTTTTATAAAAATTAACTATGTTAACTAAATTTATAAAAATTAATTAAGTTCATAAAGTTAACTAAATTTATAATAATAATAGTAATATAATAATAAAGTAACTAGGTTTAAAATAAGTAACTATGTTAATTAAATTTTCAAATAATTAAATAAACAACTATTTTCTTAAATTAAATAAGTTTACAAAATTTAGTTAAGTTTTATAAAATTAATAAGCTTATAACAATAGACATGTAGTTGTTAAATAAAATATTTAAAACAAAATGTATGTTCATTTCAAGAAATTCCGTTTGTTATCGATATCGTTTCCGTATGTTTTTATAAATTAACTAAATTTTATAAAATTAATTAAGTTAATTTAATTAGTTTATATACATGAACTAAGTTTATGTATGCTGAAATTTAGTTTTTCTCGGGTAATTCACGCCCTAGACATACATATACATCTTATGTATGCTGAAAGCTCATTTATGTATGCACATCTGGCAGAACATCAAATTGCTTCTACAACATACATATATTAGCTGTCACTTTTGAGTATTTTCTTCGTTTGTTGCAATTGCATTCCTCTATATTTTGCTTTCATGATAGTTTATATTTACATTTTATGACTAATAGACGTATGGTTTTTTTTACAGGCGCTATATGATGCTCTGGGTTTATGTTATGATGAAAGGCATGAAAAAATACGTTGTTGCACTCATTCTCCTTCAAGCTTACTTTGCGTCGATGTTCATATATCGTTACTTTTACTCTGTATTGTTTTATTTAGCAATAATTGTAAGAATTGTTACTTTTGATCATAAATATTTATATGCTTTGAACTTTGTACGACATACTTTTGATGACAAATATTTATATGTTTAATATTGTGCATGAAATAATTTTTATAATTGGCTATACATACTATAACATTATGCTAGATCAATAAAAATATTTTATAATGACTAAACAGCTTTCATGGCAAATAATTAATGCTATAAAATACTAAATTAAACTTTCTATAGCGTTTGTTGTTGCTATAAGAATTAGGCTATGAAATTTCTACAGAGTTTGCAGTTGCTATAATAAACAAGCAATGTTTATCTATAGCATTTATAGTTGCTATAAATAGCAATTAAATGATGTCATAAATATTAATGGCATAAAGCACAACACTGCATAGAAGTTTTATAGCAAGCAAAAACGCTGTAAATAGGAATTTGTATGTTACAAATAATCCATTTAACATCAATTCTGAAACGCTATGAATAACATCAATTATAGCATGTTTTTTATAGCGATTATTAGTTTGCTATTATAGACCACTGACATATTACAACATGTTGATATATATCGTTTATAAAAACGCCATCATATCCTTTTATAGCATTTTTAAACGCTATAAAAAGGTCTTTCTCTTGTAGTGCTTCCAATTACCAATTTATGCCAATTTCAATATTTTACCCCTCGTTCCACGTTTAATGCATTTGCCCGTTTTAGCGACATGCCTAGGCTCGACAGTGTCCAAGGCTATATAAAACAATAAAAGGGAAAGGGCGAAGGAAAGATGATAGAAATGACTATTCTAACGAAATTGACACAAACATATAATGGCGTGATATTAAGATGGACATATAAGGGCAGATTTGGTGAACTTGCAATAGTTAAACTGATTCTAACATAGTGGGGATGTCATAATAGGCATGAATAGATCTAAACAACGATTTAGATGTCCAACTAATGACAGATCTAAATTAACCACAAACATGATAGGTTCAAAATGATCTAAAAAATGAATTAGATCTATATTCAAAAGTAGATCTGACATGATAAAGGTTAAGATCCAAGTCATAGTAAATTAAGAATATCATGGATTCACAAATTACAATAGATCGTGTATAAATTAGTCATAGGCATAGATCCAAATTACAGTCATATCATGCTTTACTTTTAATTATTTAAATCTAAAGGTAACTAAAACTCACAGTGTTCGGATCTAGAAGAATAGAAGGAGGAAAACGGAGATTGAATCAAATATCTACACTCGAATCTCTAAACTTGATTTGCAGAAGAAGAAAAGTTTTTGATTCAGTCCACGCACCAACAACATTTATGCCTCCATTTATTTCAATGTAAGGAAACAAGAGAAATGAGCCTATACTTATAGTTGCCAGCCCCAGAATTCGTCCTGCCACCTCAGCCCTATGGTGGTCGACCCATGGGTTAATACCCCCTTGAGGGGTCGACCACAGGGTCGACACCCTCTCTATGAAGTCGACTCCCCTGGGGAGGGAAATTTGCCACCTCCAGAATTTTGACTTTTGAACGATTTCTGATTTTCTGAATTTAATTATATATATATATATATATATATATAATTCTATTGCGTGTGTACAAACTTCAAAACTTCATAACTGCTACATACGGTGTCCATTTTTGAATGTCTATCTTGGCCATAATTTTGAGATGGACGCAATGGTGCAGTCTATTTTCCTTAATTATGAATATTAAATTAATTATTCTTTAATTTGTCCTCTTTTAATATTGTAAAAATACGGGGTGTTACACTCTAGGCTTGCATACCCACTACTAATATTTCGACTAGTTATGCCTAATAGATTAACAAGCCCGCAAAACCTCAACATATGAAATAGGTTAAGTTTGTCGGGTTCGTATAACCCCCCCCCCCATAGATTTAGCAGATTTAGTTAGCCACCCATTTATCCAGACAAGCTTACTTAACCTTTACATAATTTGACAGGTTCATATAACCCCCACAGATTCAAACATGTGAAGTATTACATATTAATAGTTTATTATAATTTCCCATTCACGTATGTTAATGTACCATACTTCTCACATTAAGTCGACCACTTGTGGATGCTGGATATGTCGGGTTGTTCCGGGCAGACTTCTTCCACAAGTTGGACTTAACCACGTGTCTTAGCACTATTACATGTACATTTACGCATTAGACACCTCACGTTAAATTAACAACTCGTGGATGCTGGTTTGTCGGGCGGTTTCAGGAAGACTTCTACCACAAGTGTAATCTAACCTCGTGTCTAAGCACGGTTACAATTACTATTTACTGTAAATTTAGGCATATTCATTCTTAAACAATTATTCATATTCATCATAGGATTTTGTTGCCCCCACCCTCAAGTCATAAATCATCATGTACGATATACCCCAAATTAAAGTCTTAGATCATGGTATAGGTTGTGCCCCCAAATCCAGTCATGTTTTACAATACAAGTTATTCCCCAATTTATCATTCACAACCATTCCCAATTTCGTTCTTTCGCATATTTCAGCGATAGGACTAGGATCGAAGGTAGCCTGGCTTTAAAAATAAAAAGGGAAGGAGGTAGAGACGAGAACACAAATAAGCATAATAACAAGAAAAGCATATGATAACCAAAATAGGAATAATGAAAGAATAGGCATATGATAACAGAAATAAGCATAATGAGAGAATAAGCACATGATAACAGAAATGTGCATAATAGAGATAGGCATGAAAGGACTGAATAATAGATCAGGCGTACAAGTAACGACAGATCTTTTTTGTTATGATTCAGGTTATTGATAGGCGTAGGTTTAGATCCAAACTTATAAACATATCAGGATTACCAATTAAATGTTTATATCTAAAAGCGACATAAACTGACAGACACTGGATCTAAAGAATCGAGAAAAGAGTGTTGATGATGTAGCAGAGATTCTTGAATACGTACAATTCCTTGTTGCAGTAGAATAGGCCAATTCAATATGAGCTCAGGCAGCATCTCGTTGTCTCCATTGTTTTGGGTGAATAAAACATTAGAAATGATGTCCTATGTATAGCCTCAAGCCAACGAATCAGGTCAAGAAACAAGTTCAGGTGCAGAGAATGAATCTGTCCCAGATCTGGGTAGGGTCAACCCCGGGGTCGACCCTTAGGTCGACACCCCCTTGTGTGGGTCGACCCTAGGGTCGACCCCCATGGGGAATGGGTCGACCCCCAATGGGTCGATTTTCCGCCTGTTTTCATGTTCTTCGATTTTGATTTTTGGAGTGGTTTTGTATATATATATATATATATATTTCTCTTATACGTTTACAAACTTCTAAGCTATATAACTTCTTCATACGATGTGCGTTTTATGCAAACTCAGGGTCTATCTTAAGCAGAATTCGGAGACGAACGCAATGGGGCAGGCCGTTTTACTTAATTCTTGAAATTTAGTTAATTATTATTTATTTTATCATTATAATGTTCTTTAAAATTATAGGGTGTTACATATTGTATACGAAAGAAAATCACTGATTGTCCATAGAAAAAGCATTCATGCGAAATACTTTTTTCGGGGAAATTTTTTGTTTCTACTCCTTCATACAATAATTTTTTAAATTCTTCAATTAAATGTTGTTAATAAACATCAATTCCTTATGTCGAATCATCAGTACCAGGGACGACAACTGTTAGAAAAATATAACGAGTTTTCATACATATCCATGGAGTTAAATTATAAGGAGTGACAATTATAAGCAAGGATAAATATTTAGCACCAAGTTGAGAAAATGGTGAAAATACGTTCGTACATAAATTAAGTCTAACATTACAACTCTCGGATGAAAAATCAAGATACTTCTTACCAAAATGCTTCCATGTTTCCTCATCAACTGTGTGGTTTAACGTACCTTGTAGCTTCTTGTATTCTCAGAATACGCCATCTCATATGTTTCGAGGTTACACAAGATGCATATAACCTTTGAAGTCTAGGAGTCATAGGTAAATAATGCATATGTTTATATGTGACTTCCTTTCCATTTTTCTTTCTTGGTTTGTACCTTTCCTGATTACAAATTTTACAATGCTGAAGGTTGATATATTCCTTTCAAAACAGCATACAGCCATTTAGACATGCACTACACCATATATTCTGATTAAGTTGTGTTTTTAGCCGTATTTTAGGCTCTTAAACACAGCCAATAGCCGTATCAAAAAACGGCGTGTTAAATTTTTAGATACGGCTACAAACCGTATCTCATAAGTAATAACATATGGCTTATAGTCGTATCTAAGTAGTATTCAGACACGACCTTTGACCGTATCGAATTATATCTGTGTGTGCACATATTTATATATATGCATATATATATATATATACAGACACTGTAGCACATATTTTTCATATAACACAACATATATACCACAATTTATACACAAGAATAACACAAATTATATTATATATATATATACTCAAAGCATTTACAAGATTTTTCATAAAACGAACACAATGTATAACATACTAACATATACAAAGGAAACTGTCAAAGATTTTGATAACTGTACGAACTAACAAAAAAAGGTAAAAACATATGATCAACCTGATATATATAACTCCAGTCGAGGCCGGGAAGATTGAGCGTACGTGCTGATCAATATGCCGATGAAATCCATGTGTTTGCTGTAAATCAAAGCAGTACTACTATGAGAATAAGCTAGCTCATGATGTTGATCATAAAATTTTATATATAACAGCATAAATATTTATATATGTTACTATGTACACAGTTTAAAACAAAAAATTAAAAGGCCAACCTGATGATTGGCACTAAAACTGAATCGTGATAGCCAGCGCCTGAGTTCCAGCAACACAAAAGCACCCAAAATCTACAGGAAAAAAAGTAATTTTATGCCTGATTGCACACAAAATATCGTGTCTTTGTGTTCGTACTGATAACAGTGAAGGGCATATCGTGTCTTTGTATTCGTATGTGCATATTTGTCAATTATATGTATAACATGTTTATGTAATGGTACATGACATGATTTCATTCTCCAAAACAATTCCTTTGCTTTGAACCAGTTTATTTTTCATTCTCCAAAATCTCCGCAAACATGATTTTCATGTAATGAATCACTAATTCGCTCTAAAAGTATTAAACCACAAACTTATTATAATTCTCCTTGTCACTTGGCTGCAATATTGTAGATATAACATTGCTATAGCCTTGCCCTTTCTATTCTTTCACCCTAATCTAGCTAATGTAGTGTATCCGAGATGAGGGGATGGAAAAAAGCGAGATATTACCTGAAGTTTATATAAAAAATGCTCTGATTTTTCCTGCTAAGTACCATGACAGAAATCCCAATTCAGCAGACCCTGCACAATTAAGGTTTTACTGCGTAGTTATAACCTATTATACGGTTCAAAACACTAATAACTTCTCGTATTACATGAAGGGTTGTACACCTTGAAATCCATCTATCTATTATTACGCATAGAATAGAAATAATGCAACTTGGCTGCCTGCATGGTTTTCTTACATTTCAAGATAGGAGATCCTGTTTCAATCTTCTATGTTTTTAACAAAGCACATAAAACTGCCAACCTAACTACATCCCCGAATCTACTCTTTGAAGAACCAAGTAAATGTGGTTATCTAAATTTCATTTTCTTACAAGCACAAAAGTTTATTCTTATCCCCAAATCTACTCTGTGAATGACGTTATTATAATCAAGATCGCCCCTTTTTTAATTGATCTCTTACTTAGCCTGGCGGAAATTAAAACCCTGGCTCCGTCCTTGAGAGTGGCATTAAGATAATATGAACAAGTAAAAAGAATTACCTGAATGTAACGATACAAATTAAGAATAAGTTGATTAGCACATCGGAATTACCCAAAGTCCACAATCTTCAAATTACCCAAATTTGGGGTCTCTAGCTTTGCGTTGGTCGATCATTGGTGCCAGTGATGCCAGCGATCTGACCAGTGCAAAGCTGGAGACACACAAATCAAATCATCTCTGCCGGAGGAGGAGATTCCAGAGAAAGGTGGAGGCACGATTTGGTCACCGATCGAAAACCCTAATTTGGGTTTTCGGTCACCATTAAACTAAAACAAAAGGAAAAGGGAGTAGCCAAAATTTGTGTTTGGAGTGCCTGGAGGGGTACACAATATGATACGAATTAGATTTGGCCAAAGGCCGTGTCAAATGAACCGATCCAGAGCATCCCCGATGGACGGTCAGATTTATGGTGTTTAGGGTGGTGCGGATCGCAAAATGTAGTTTACTACGGCTCTAAGACCTATCAAATATGATACGGCTATAAACCGTATTTTATCACCGCAATGTTGTGTGCCAAATTGGCTGATATGTGTAGTGATGTATTTTTTTTCACATAGTGAACCAAAAGGCGACATCATTTTTTTTACTTCATATTGATTTTCACACATTAAATTATTCGTAGGCATATGCAGCTCCATAGCTTGTAAAACAATTGTAAAACCAGCTTCAGTGAGATTGTATTTAGAATTCATCATAATGTATTCAGCAGTTACTAATAATTGGGTTCCACTTGTATAGCCTTCCAAAGAGGGTTTTTAGTGGCAATAATAAATCAAATATTTCTTTGGCTCTAATACTTGGTTCTTCTTCCACGTTACCATCATTATCAGTAAATTATGAAATGGGGAACATTGAACATGCTGTATCTTCAATCATATGTTCTATGAGATTCGTCATAGCAATTTCATTACTCACTACCTCTAACTTGTACAGGAGTAGATGCTAATAGTTCTCCAGATGATCCTAAACCGAATAGTTCGACACAAACCTGTACTGATGCAAGTGAACTCTAACCATTTATGATATCAAATGCTTTAAGATTTTCATCTACTACATAGACAGCAGATTCCTTCATTGTTTCCATTATTAATTAAAACAAAATCAATAAACACGCAAACACCATTGTTAAAATGTTCATTTATTGAGCCTCAAGTTTCCCTTTATTGTTTGAACATCCAACTTAGATTAGTAAGATAACATTCCATTTACCCTGAGTAGATAATCAGAAGTATGATATAAATTTGCATTGACATTTTATTTAAAAAAATAAATTGGTGTATGTTATGTTAATTGATCATTTACTCTTTGATGATGGGTCATCCTTTCTCCTAGTACAAATACACAAACATAATTAAATCACTTAAATCTTTTCAATTTAAACGAATCAACAAAATTTTGGCAAAACTTCGCTTTAGTTCCCTGAACTGTACACAATTACATGTACATAGGGACATAAAGGAAGAGCGTTCGAAATTTTGAAAACCATTTAAAATGAATTGCTTTACGAGATCTAATTTCGCTATTGTGTTTGTAACTTGTCCAATACAAGGACAAATTCAACCAGCATTGTAAACGATGAATATAGGTGTCTGTTCAGTTAATAAAACAAATACCCACATAACGATTATATACAATACTTGTCAGACGAGGCCTAACAACACCCTAAGGGTTTATGAATATAATATGTTACATATTTATACTTACTAAAAAAATTAGCATTCGACCTATACGAAATCATGGAATTTTCTTTATTATCAATCGCATGCGCTGAGCAGCAAATATTAAACCAAATAATCCTTGAACTGCTTAATTTCAATGTATTCATATGTATACGGAGTTTATTACAAATATAACCAATTTCAAAATTCAACCAAACTAATCGTACGTTATAGAATTAAATCATACGTCATAAAATTAAATATTGCTTTAAGTAATTTTCTAGAAAATATAAATTTAATTATTCCAATCACACTAAAAGTCCCCAGACAAGTCTAAAATCGCATAAATATTCAACCTATATGCACATAATTGTATTGTAATACAGACTACATAAACTTGTAATACGTAGATTAATAACAAGAATTAGGCCTCAATAAACTACACTATACATACAATAAGGCAATTCCAAACATGTAAATTAACAAACTCACCCTAAATCGGTATAAGTAATTAAAAAGGATTAGGATTTATACCTTGTTTGGAGGAGATTAAGAGGCTAGAGTGGAAGGGAGCGAGGATAACAGGTGTTGGAGAGGCTAGGCAAACACAAAGTGGTAGTAGGAAGCATTTTTGGAGGAGAAAGGAAGGATTTTAAGAAACTTTTTGACTGAAACCGAATGAGGAAGATGCTGCTGGCAATTTACTCGTGATCTAGCAACAGTTACCAACGGCCGGTTACAAGCTAAGAACCAACAACTATCAACGTTTAACATATTTTTAATTCGTAAGAAAAATCTAGAAAATATCTTGCGTTGGTAGCCATTGGAAGCCGATGCCAAGCAGCCGTTGGAAGCATCTATTGCTATATACTGTTTGTTTAGTAGTGTATGCGTGGTAGACTTATTATAAGGCTGTAAAGGTGGCCAGGTTATATAATATAATAAGAAATTAATAAAGATTTATTCTTGGTTCTCTTCCCAAGTATTCTAGTACAGAAATGCGCAGCTGACCTATTCTTGAATTTAAGGTGATATTTATAAAAAATTGACCTACAGTGGATTCTCATATAGGAAAAATGTGCAGAAGGAAGGCTGAAAGAAATTAATAAAAGTGATATTTATGCCAAGTTGACATATTCTTGGATTACTTTAGAAAAAATGTGGTAGGCTAAATAATTAAAAGGAAAATATTTTTTTATGGGAAATTTTGGAATTTCACAGTCGAACCAAAAGGATGTGCTTCCAGCACAATTATTAATATGGACATATATATCTTTACTAATAATTGGAATAGGTTTGGTGTCACACTTTTTTGGTGTACACTTGAACTGACGAAAATACCCTTTAACAATTTAGAAATGTGTGGATTGAATTCAAAAAAAATAGGATCAGCATACATTCGGAGTATACGGCTGATATTTTCATTTTAATTTTTGAAAACTTAATTAAAGTAAGCGGCTAGTATTTCCCCAAGAATATAGAGTCCGGTTGAATTCAAAAAAAGAAAGGATCCGCATAAATGCTGCCATTTTCGCTTTTTCCCCAAAAACTTCACCATTTAAATATGCGGATGGTATTTTTCCTCTTGAATACGTGATAACTCCTGTAATGCACTCTTTTATATCTTTCCTCTTTCCAATTTATTTTCCAAATTTTTGTACAATTTCTTTTCGTCTTTCAGTTCCCTTCCAATTTAATTAAGCGGCTAATATTTCTCCTCCTTGAATAACGCAATATCTCCTTTAATTGCATAGCATTTCACTATAAATTTACATGGTCTTCTTTTACTTTCTCAGCCGCTAGGAACAACACATTTCTTCCTTTTAGCCTTCCATACTCTATGAAAGCTTCTAATTTCAGGTAAACCTCACTTTATATATTTGTTTCCCAATATTTTTGAACTTTTCCATATATGCCTTCATCTCACTGCCATTAAACAACAATCTTTCGTCCAGGAATCTACAAATTGGATGCTTTCTCTGTTTCTTCTTCTTTTTTTGTTCTTTTTTGTGTTCCATGTTTAATGTTTTTTCCCCTAATACAGAGGGGGAAATAAGATTAATTTTTCTTAAATATGTACTATATTGATTGCAATGCTTCGCCCTAACTGTAATGCTTCCGCTGCACGTATTTGCGCTCATTAAGTAGGGCTATATATGTACTATAATAGCAATAATGCTTTGCACTTATTAAATATGCATTGGACTATATTGCTTTGCGAGATGAGTATGAAGCTGACATGCAATGTTGGTGTGTAAGGTCTACCTGATTATACCAAATGTGTAGTATGCAGCTGCAAATAATTTCTAGGAACTAGTGCAAATAGTTTTCTGCCCCAAGATTGAATTTAACTACCGTAGTACGTTCCC
This sequence comes from Allium sativum, assembly GCA_030737875.1. Taxonomy (NCBI): domain Eukaryota; kingdom Viridiplantae; phylum Streptophyta; class Magnoliopsida; order Asparagales; family Amaryllidaceae; genus Allium; species Allium sativum. The sequence goes on from CM060920.1 coordinate 599,807,548, forward strand.
AAAATTGAATTATTATTTTATTTTTTATTTTTTGCTTATAAAATACTCTTTCTTTTATAGAAAAAAAAATCAAATCATGATGGATGTGAAAAGGCAAATTTTTGCTGCCCTCATTTCCATTCTTTGCCTGCTAAATCTGCTATAATTAATGACCCAAATTTTCTAAATTTCGTGTTTATGCTACTTTTACTCATTTATATTTTGCTATATTTAGTCATTTAAATTTGTTGTTGTGCATACCTAAGTTTACTCATTCAAAGGTGAGCCTGTAGTATATTTACACATTCAAAATGCTTAGATCGATATGCTTCTTGATGCACCTACACAATTCTAAATCTCTCTACCTGATCGTACTTAATATGTATTCAGATATATATATTTATACTAATAAAATATTAAATCAAAGTAATATATTCATCATGTCGACATATTCAAATACACATTCTACATCTCCTCACATATATAAACTACACAATATTTGAGGAACAATAATCCATGCGTGAAGTGCGTTCCATTATGACATGCGAAGAGCGTGCCACGACCACGCGCGAAGTGCATGCCGTGAGGCTCGTATATATAGGGGAAATCTTATTTAAACACAAAGGTTTGACACAAAGTGAGAACACAAAATCTGAACCATAGGATTAGCCTATGATTTGCACCCCTAACATAAAGACAAGTTAATCATGTGGTCGAGATTTTGTGTCTCCTCATTTGTGTCAAAAATATTTGTTTATATAGTCGCTTCCTGTACACACACACACACACGCACACACACACACACATACACACACGACTATATAAGCACGCCCATGAGCGCTTGCATTTAATCATAATATGTAAGTGTTAATTCAATCATGTGTAGTGGACTACTTATAGTAAACATACATGATGTGATATGAAAATTTTCAAATCAAACTCCATTTTATTTCCAAACAAACGTCTTTTTTGTAACTACATGTTGGCTTTCAATAATTTTATATGTAGTTTGTGAGTGTAATAAATGATGATTATTTCCAAGAACAAAACTTACTAGTTACGCAGGTTTCAAAAACTTATAGGATATGTTATTTTATATATTATACAAGTTACAAAAAAACTTTTTTTGATGAAAAAAGAAAGACATTTAATAGACAAAATATCTCCAATAGTACTATTTATACAAAGGATAATGAAAAAAATTTGAAAATGGATGCAGCACCTAATGAGTTAGTAATAAAATAATTTAGTTGATTCATGTATAAGAAATGAATCATAATTAGTTAAATTACAAAGACACTTGAGATATTCAATAGCCAATGATTTTGCTTGGTATTCTATACCAGAAAGTGAAATAGTTTTTGATTTCAAATCTAATTGTATTTCGGATTTGATCTAATCTAACTGTGGATTTAAATGGAGTTAGGAAGATGGATAGCAAATAATATGCAATGAATCACTATTTTCTGATGTTACAGCTGTCATTAGAGAAGAATGATTAGTGCTAAGAATCAATAATGAATTATGTGATAATTTTAACCACATTATATGGATGAATGCGATGAATAAGGTATTTATTTTCATGCATTACCTTATTTTAAGGGTGCATGTTTTACAGGTCCCTATTAACTATTAAAATATAAGAAAAGTCCAACCGTAGAAATTATACAAACAGGAAAATAGTGTGAAGGACAAAATGAACAAGAAATTGTTCCATAAGGACAAAGGGCTAAAATTTTATCCATAAGGACAACTTTCATTGTAAAGGGATGAATTATAGTGGGCCCCTGAATTCCTCCCTTTACACTAAAATTTGTCCTTATGGATAAAATTTTAGCTCCTTGTCCTTATGGAACAATTTTTTTTGTTCATTTTGTCCTTGAGGCTTAAAACCCCTTATACAAATTACATCCCTATTTTCAAAACGCGGCATATCAAATTCCATTTTTTGTCCTTTATACCCTAAAAAATAGTCGTTCCACAAATTTGTATCATTTCATTAATCGCATCGCTCATTTATCGCTGACATTTTGAAAAATTCAAAATTCAAAGCTGACTTTCATCGTTTTAGTCTCGATCAAAGAAAATTAATCAAAATTGTGGTGATTTCAATAGAAGATTTGCAAAAAATGGCAAGAACAAAGGTAAATTTTTTATTTTCTAATTATAATTTCAACAACTGATAATCTACGTATATTATATAATAAACCGTGCATGAATAGGGAATGGTTACATGTATTACTTTATGATTTGGTGCGTGATTGTATAATTTTATTCAGAATTGTTGCATGTTTACGAATGTTTAATTAGAATTGTTGCGTGATTATTTGAATTTAGCAGCTTATTTTTATAGTCATATATTTAGAATAATTTTTTGCAATTTTTCAATGGAATTAATTCATTGATCACCCGAATAAATGAATTTAAAAAGAAAAGTTGCATGCAATTATGTATGTATTTCTAATAATTTCATAATTATATGCATATATTATGTACATTTGTATATATATATATGCATACAGTCATATCATTTGTGTACATGGATTCATATGTTAGAAAAAGTTGCATGTAATCAGGAATTTATACATAATAGTTGCATACAGTAATGAACGTAATCGGAATTTTCGCATTCTCGTATGCATTTTATCAAAATTGTTAACTGAATGTATGCATTCATCACTGTATTGTTGAATGATTCCACGCAATTAATTTGAACCGTTGAATGCTAGTGTGGATTTATCACCTGTTTTTTACATTATTATTTGCATTTATTTGGAGCTGTTGCATGCAAGTGTGCAATTATCAGCTAATTCATGCATAAATGTATGCATTTAATCACAATTGTTGCATGTAATTGTGCAAATATTAACTGATTGTTGAATAATTATATGCATTTATCCAAAACTGCGGCATGTAATTGTGATTTTACTACATAATTGTTGCACAATTCTATGCATTTATCCATATAGGTTTTTATACAGAGAATTTACATCAGTGGGGTAGTGAAAAGGTTGGAAAAGACGAATTATCATAAACACGGGCATCTTGAATTGGCTAATTGGCCACAACAAGGCGATACGTAAGTAAATAAATTCAAAATACTTGTATACAGGTATGTAAATAGTCAGAATATTTGCATACAACTATGCCAATATTCAAAACATTGGCATACTTGTATGCAAATATTGATAATATTTGCATGTTTGGATGCAGATAATAAAAAAAGTTGTGTACTTATACGCATATATTTAGAATAATTGAATATGCATGTACACACATAATAATTGCATACTTGTCTGCATGAATTCATAATATTTGCAAACTTGTATGCATAAAACATGATGACTTGCGTACCATTATGCTGATTTCGTAAATGTTATCATATTAATGCAGATATTGGGAATGTTTGCATATTTCTATACATGTTTTCATGCTAAGTAGAATAGTTCTATCAAATTGATAATTTTTTTACAATTTTTGCAGCGTCGATTGTGGATTGTTTGTAATTAATATAATGAAACAGAGAAGTTAGGACAAACAACTCGACAAAGATGATGAAATATACAAACCTGATTCTGTAAATCTACAACGAGCTGTGCTTGCTGCTAAAATTCTAGGTTGCAAACTTCACAGTTGGACTGTAGATGTAACACCCCGTATTTCTAACAACAGTGATGTTCATAAATTAATGAATAATTAATCTCATACGTGAGAATTAAGGGAAACAGGTTTTGCGGTTGCGTTCGTCTCGGAAAAATACGCGAAATAGAGTCCGAAATTTCGTGAATCGGAGTCCGTATGTCCGAGATATGGCCTTTAGAAGTTTCACGAAAAATCAGAAAACGAAACAGATTTCAAAAATGCAGAATATGGGCTAGGCGGGAAAATTCCCGCCTAGACCAGGTCGACCAGGGAGTCGACCTGGGGGTCGACCTGCCCACCAGGTCGACATGGGTGTCGACCCTAGTGTCGACCTGGGGGTCGACCTCTCTGGTCGAGCCCAGGTGACCTGGGTGCACTGATTTGGGATCTGGGCTGTGTTTTGGTGGCTAGTGACGAGATCTGACGGCTCTAATCTGATTTATGGTTAATCTAATGGCCTAAAACACTTAACTAATCTATAAATACACCCTAAGACTACCCTAATTCATACTAAAATTGGAGACAACGTCGTTATGCCGTCAAAATGCAACTAGAAGGAGCCACCAACAAATTAAAGAGGAAGATAGCTTCTCAAATCAACTTCTAATCAACTCTAGCAACTTAATCTTCTTCATAGAAGTGCTAATCAACAAGTTGTGAGTTTCTATGCCTTTAGCAAGCAATTGCTAAACTAATTATGATAGGATATAATGAGGCTATGGTTATGAATGTGGATCAATGCAAGTTATGTTATCATATGCTATGTGTTCATGATGCTAGTTATGCAAGTTTTATGCTATATGTTCATGATGCTAGTTATGCAAGTTTTATGCTATATGTTCATGATGCTAGTTATGCAAATCACTATGATAAACATTGATCCATTATGACACCATGTTATGCAAGTTTGGTGTTTGATTATATGCAAGTTCATATATGACATGTTATGCAGGTTTGGTGTTTGATTATATGCAAGTTCATATATGACATGTTATGCATGTTCGGTGTTTGATTATATGCAAGTTCATATATGACATGTTATGCAAGTTTGGTGTTTGATTATATGCAAGTTCATATATGACATGTTATGCAAGTTTGGTGTTTGATTATATGCAAGTAACATGTGCAAGTTTACACCTTTGTATGATATGCATACATATGCATGTTTACCCCTTTTTATGATGTGAGTAACATATGCATGTTCATCCGTTTTTAGACCTATGACATGCATGCAAGTTTATCCCTTTATGATAGGTCTATTACTTGAACATCTATGCAAGTTACCCTCTTTATGACATATGTGATTCATGTAAGTTTGGGTTGATTATTATGCTAGTTGGGTTTGATGCCATGGTCATATATGCAAGTTGACACCTTTAAAACCCATGTTGATGCTAATGTTATGCTAAGTAGAACCCATTGCATTTGTGATGAATCTTCCCTTTTACGTATGTCATGTTAGCGTATTACGTGGGGAACGATGGGGTTAATATTCATGTTAACAAAATTGTGGTGAAATTGGTATGATGTTGCATACCATAAGTGGATGGACATAATTGAGTCAATTATGTACATCATTAAATTGGAATTAATTAAGGAAAATTAATTCAAAATATGGGGGTGATTAATTAGGTGTAATTAATCGACTAAGACACGAGGTTGGACCCTTTTGTAGCATAAGACTGCCCGGAACCGACCGGCAAATCCAGCGGCTACAAATGGTTGGCCCAATGTGAGAGGTCTTAGGCATGAACTAAATACGTGACAAGTGTAAAGACACGAGGTTAGACTCTTTTATGGCGTAAGGCTGCCCGGACCCGACCGGCAAATCCAGCTGCCATAAAAGATAGTCTAATGTGAGAGGTCTTTACAAAGGTTACGTTCTTAATCAATTAAGAAACACTTAACCAGATAAGCATGTAGTGGGGAATGAGGGGTTAAGTGGGTGCCTTGGGTGGCATGTGGAAATCAAGTAAGTGCCTTGGGTGGCATGTGGAAATCTAGTGGGTTGCCTTGGGTGGCAATAGAAAATACGATTAGAATACTTAACCAAGTGGAAACATGTAATTAAACATGATTAAAGGGTTAAGTGGGATGCACTAGAAAAGGGACAAGCTTAGGTGGGTAGCTTGTGGGGGCCCATTTCAACCAGTAACCCAAAACGTATCTTTGTGGGCTCGACCCAAGTCGAGGACGTGACACGCATACTGGGCTTGACTATAAGAGGCCAAAAATGGGTTAGCGGTGGCAACGCAAGTCCAACGGGTTTCATATGCGTGTGTGGGCCCGGGCTGGTAGGTAAGACGTTGTTGCATCGTGTAGGTATAAGCCGTGCATCAGTGTTGGTATCGGGTTCCCACTTTGGGGAATGATACACCCCGCTGTGGGACCAGCACGGGTATCTACGTTAGGGAGCCGATCGCTTGGGGAGTAGTGGGTACACCTAGTGGAGATAGGGGCAGACGGCACCTATGTGGTCAGCTAGGGGTACACGAAACTACTAGTTAAATTCTCTAAGTCCTTGGGAGGGATCAACCTTTAAGTTAGGAATGACTGGTGTGGTGCAGTGTAGTAATTACCCTTGGGTGGGTAGATGCGTCTTTACCGATATCCTAGTTCATCCTATGTCTAGTGGCTACTTAGTGTAGTCATTTATCCCCAGTCATTACCGTACCAAGTTTATATCATACCCTAATTACTTTAATGATTGTATTGTTAAAGTTATAGGACTCGCTCAGACTTATGTCTGACCCCGTTGTTTTTATCTTTTTTCCCAACCCTCAGGTTATCAGAGTGGGCCTAGCACTAGTGGGCTTTGACCAGATTTCTTTATCTATCTTTTGGAGCTTGGACCGTTGATGTAAAGCCCAGCTTATCTTTTCTATTATGGCTATTAGTATGTAGTGGGATTATGTACTTATGTTTTTAACGAGATGGATATTTTGTACTTGACTCTTGTTGGTTTTTGATATGTAACCAAACATGTTTACCTTCTGCCGCAATGAAATGATGTTTTAAAATTTCAAGTATTACTTATATCTGTCTTGTTGTAATTTTTCTGTTCTATATTCACTTAAAATACTCCACCGAAGTTAAGGCATTCCCTTAGTGAGTGACCTTAGCGGCTGTGGGGTGTTACAGTAGATGATGACCTAACATAGGCGTTCCTACTATCAAACAAAAACAAAACTTCTGATTATAATTTTTAAAAATGGTGTTTAGATTTCTGGACAAATATATTGACCGATTTTCTGTATTTGAACTACTATGACATGATTATGTATTTTCTGTGCTGAATTACTGTGGAATTTTACGTACTGAATTAAGTTCTTCTGTCCTTAAACGATATTATGAATTGTTGCTTTCTTGTATACAGTTATTCATAATAATTGCATGCTTAAATGCAAATATTGTTAATTGTTATGCATATTTGAATTAACAAAATATTCAAGATAATTCCAAGATTAAATAAGGGAATTAATCTTCAAAGTTAAAAGAGGATATGCATACACGTTGAACATTTGAATACTTGCATGCACATAATAAGAATAATTACATAATTGTACGCAACAACTGAGAATACTAGTGTACATTATCCAGTTATAAAGATACTTTCGTACCTGCATGTAACTACTACAAATTGTTTCATACATTTATGCACCAATGCAAAATACTAGGAAAAAATGATACAATTGTTCAGTATAATTGCATACATATATGCAACTATACTGAATAATTGCATATATATAAGCCTAAAAAAGTAACTGTAAAAATAATAGAATTTAACATTAAAATGCGGAACTAAATTTAAAGCAAAACGTAAATGTTCACAAAAGTATACAATATAACTTTGTTAAAAAAAAATACAAAAAAAACATCTAATAGTCTTTTGAAGAACACGTCCTTTTATTATGACCCAACTTTTGGCACAAACCACTTGTAGCAGTCTTCATAAATTCACCTGCAGATTTTAACCTTTTAGAACATGGACGATTAGGAATTCTTCAACATATACACCAATATCTGCAGGAACATTGTTATGCAAAGAGAAAAAATCAACATTAATAAGCCTAATCTACATTACTCAAATAAAATTACAAAAACATGTTCATATAATTATAAATAGATTCATACATGTATGATTATACAGGTAATAGTTGCATACTTATATGTAAAATTTTAGAATATTTGCACATATTTATATACAAAATAGATGAAGAACACTTTTAATATGAATATATTAAGAATATATGCATATTTGTACGCAACTAATCATCTGAAACGCAAACAAACAGATATTCAAAAGAGCTATATATATGTATGCATATATATAGAATATATGTGTGCGTATACGCAACTATTCTGAATACATGCAAACCCACGTGTTCTAACAATAGTTGCATATTTGTATGCTCATATTCACAATATATGCATATTGTTATACATATTCAGAATAGAAGAAAAAATATGTTCAAAAATTAAATTATACTACTGTATAATCAATAATAACACATCCATAAAACTTTATAAAATAATTACATTATCCATCAACAAAACTACACAATTAAATAAATTCAGATTAATGAATCAACAAATATCGATTAAAAAAAGAGATACGTATACAAAAAATAAAAAATAATTAAAAAGCATAAATTACCTCAAAGAAGAAACATCCAATGTAACACCCCACTCCCGCTATGATCACTCACTAAGGGAATGCCATAGCATCGGTGGAGTATTTTAGTGAATATAGAACAGAAAAAAAATTACAACCAGCCAGATATAAATAGTACTTGAAATTCTAAAACATCATCTCATATCAGCGGAAGTAAAACATGTCTGGTTACATCATAAAACCATAGTAAAAGTTAAGTACAATATCCATCAAAATAAAGGAGTACATAATCCCACTCTCATACAATAGCCAAAACAAAAGAAAAGATAACTGGATAACTGGAGCTTTACATCTATCCAAGCTCCTCAAGACTGGAACAGCAATCCGATCAAGCTCCACTACTGCTAGGATCCACCACAGGACCTGAGGGTTGGGAAAAAGATAAAAACAACGGGGTCAGACATAAGTCTGAGCGAGTCCTATAACTTTAACAATACAATCGTTAAAGTAACCAGAGAAGACATGAACTGATATACGGTAACATATAGGGATGAATGGGTACCCTAAGTAGTCAACTAAACTAAGATAAAGGATAAAGACGCATCTACCCTCCCTAAGGTAAATTACTAAACTGCACCACACCAGTCGTTTCTAACCTAAAGGTTGATCCCACCCAAGGACTTATAAAATTTACTAATTAGTACTTGCGTACCCCTAGGTGACCAAGTAGGCGCCACGGGGCCCTACAATCCACTAGGTGTACTCACTACTTCCCCATTCGATCGGCTCCCTAACGTAGATACCCGTGCTGGCCCCACCGTGGGATGTATCATTCCCCAATGTGGCAACCTGATAAAACTAACGGTGCACGGCTTATATCTACCCGATGCAACAACGGCTTACCTACCATCCCGGGCCCACTCACGCATATGAAGCCCGTTGGACTTGCGTTGCCACCGCTAACCCGTTTGCCTCTTACAGTCAAGCCCAGTATGCGTGTCCCGTCCTCGACATGGGTCGAGCCCACAAAGATACGTATGGGTTATTGGTTGAAATGGGCCTCCACAAGCTACCCACCTAAGCTTGTCTCTTTTTCTAGTGTATCCCACTTAACCCTTTAATCACGTTTTAATTACATATTTCATTTCGGTTAAGTATTCTAATCGTATTTTCTATTGCCACCCAAGGCAACCACTAGATTTTCTCATGCCACCCAAGGCACCCACTTAACCCCTCATGCCCCTCTACATGCTAATGTGGTTAAGTGTTTCTTAATTAATTAATTAAGAACGTAACCTTTGTAAAGACCTCTCACATTAGACTGTCTTTTATGACCGCTGGTTAAGCCGGTTGGGTCCGGGCAGCCTTATGTCATAATAGAGTCTAACCTCGTGTCTTTACATTAATTACGTATTTAGTTTGTGCCTAAGACCTCTCACATTGGACTAACATTTGTAGCAACTGGTTAAGCCGGTTGGGTCCGGGCAGTTTTACGCTACAACTGAGTCCAACCTCGTGTCTTAGTCAATTAATTACACCTAATTAATCACCCTCATAATTTTATATTAATTATCCCTAATTAATCAAGTTTTCTTAACATGGGTAGACCTAACTTAATAGGTAAATTCCCATGGGGTAGACCTAACTCAATAGGTAAATTCCCAACACATAGTATGGGTACACCTAACCAAATAGGCAAATTCCCATACTATGTTTATTTATTTTGTGTTATGCATAATTATATTAATTTCACACAATCTTATTAACTTATGCATTTAATTACCCCATCGTTCCCACGTAATTTCGTTCATGATATAACACATATAAAAGGTGTCAACTTGCATATGAATGAACATGTTTCAAAGGTGCCATCTTGCATATTAACAAACACATAACTTGCATATGTACTTGCATAACATGTCACATAACTTGCATATAATATGTCACATAACTTACATATTCACTTTGCATAACAAACTTGCATATTAGCTTATAGACTTGCATAATGTGTCATCATGAACTTGCATATTAACAAACATGTAACTTGCATATTTACATACATGTAACTTGCATATTTACATACATGTAACTTGCATATTAACCAACATGTAACTTGCATATTAACAAACATGTAACTTGCATATTTACATACATGTAACTTGCATATTAACAAACATGTAACTTGCATATTAACAAACATGTAACTTGCATATTTACATACATGTAACTTGCATATTAACAAACATGTAACTTGCATATTTACATACATGTAACTTGCATAGCATATCACTATGAACTTGCATAACATGCATATGATTACATAGCCCACAACTTGCATATTTAGCATCATGCAAACATAACATACATCATATTAAACTTGCACAAACTTACATACTCAACATGCATAAACATACATACTCAACATGCATAAACATAAGATTAATGCTAACATCATATCATATGATTCAAAGCTCATTACCCCACATACAAAACCATAAATCTCATCACATCTCATCTAATTAGTTTACCAAAAGATCATCAAAGTGATAGAAACTCACTACTAGCAATTTTGCACACCAAATGAAGAAGATTAAGATGCTAAGAAGGGATTAGAGGTTGATTAGAGAGTGATTAGCATGCAACCCTCTTCATAAATTAGTGGAGGCCATGAGAGCTAGCATTTTGCCATAGTTTAGTTACTAGGTTTAATTATGAATGAATTAGGGTAGGGTTAGGGTGTTATTTATAGGATTAGGTTGCATTTTAGACCCTTAGATTAACCCTAGATTAATTTAGGACCATTAGATCCGTCAGATCCAAGAAGCTTCCAGAACTAGCCCACCAAGCCAGCCCAAGAACCCAAACTGGTGCACCCAGTTTCACTGGGCGTCACCCCCCTGTCGACAGGCAAGTCGACCCCTGTCGACAGGCCTGTCGACAGCCCTGTCGACATGGGTAGGGCGGGAACCTTCCCGCCTTGCCCTGCCTGCTCTATTTTAAAATCTGAATTTAAATTATAAATCTGTTTTTAGTTTCAAATTTTCTGCAAACTTCATCGGGCCATAACTGGGCCATACGGACTCCGATTTTCGAAAACTCGGACTCTATTTCGCGTATTTTTCCGAGACGAACGCAATGACGCAGCCCGTTTCCCCTGGTTCTCCCATCTGAGATTAATTAAACTTTAATTACTAACTATTAGTGTTAATTGAAATTCGGGGTGTTACATTCTCCCCTACTTAAAGGATTTCGTCCTCGAAATCTCTAAGTTAAGAAGAACGTATCCTACCAACCAAACAACCATCTACTAAACCATCAACCACAAGCAACCATTATCCTTAGAAACTTCTAATGATATATGAACATATGCGGAAAGTGTGTGTATATGTCCGTATACTAATGCAAAATCAGGCGGTCTACTGATTCAGTCGACCTCCTTAATGCAAACCATGATAGTGCCATGCATCCAATATGTATGCGAAACCCTATTGACACATACAAATTTCTACATGCGTGCACAACCATACACAAAAATGCATCATCCATATGATAACACAGCCATGATACATCCATCAATTCTAACTACCACATCCATTTATGCAATATGCAACATGAAGTGACTGAGCCGATCTAGTGCCTAATGTGTGTGTATATGCATCCACGAGCAACCACTAGCAACCAATTTCATCCACATGCATCCATCAACCATAGCATGTTTCAAACACATGCTTCAACCATAGGCTTACCCTATCTAAAGGTCAAGTAGTACTAACGAGAGGACATACTAAAGATAAGATAAGTACTAGACAAGCAATAAAGGAGAAGTTAAAAGACATACTCTCAAAAAGAAATGGATACAAAGAACGCATCTTCGCTTCCGTCTCCCAAGTAGCATTGCTTTCGTCATCTCCCCATTGCACTTTCACTAGCTGGACTTCTCTGTTCCTCAACTTCCTAGTTTCTGACCCAAGGATGCGAGTAGGAGCTCGTCGAATCGTCGCATCACGCTCCACCTCTACATCTCTAAGCAAGTTCGGCTCTACCACCTCCGCGGTCTCATGTAAGCACTTCCTCAGATGTGATACATGGAATACATCATGAACACCACTAAGTCTGTCGGGCAACTCCACCCTATATGCCATCCGTCCAATCCTTTCCTTAATAGGAAACGGCCCAACAAATCTCGGTGCTAACTTCCCAACGGACCCAAAGCGAACCACATTTCTCAATGGAGATACTTTGACAAAAACCATATCCCCAACCTCAAACTCAAGTTCCGTCCTTCTCCGATCCGCATAAGATTTCTGTCTATCTTGTGCTGCCTTCATCCTTCTTCGAATCAAATCAATCTTCTCTGAAGTCTCTCTAACCATATCTGGCCCAAGCAAGATCTTATCCGTAGATTCCCACCAACATGTAGGAGATCGACAAGGCCTTCCATAAAGAGCTTCGAAAGGAGCCATACCAATACTGGACTGAAAGCTGTTATTATATGCGAACTCCACCAAAGGAAGATGTTCTTCCCATGTACCTCCAAAATCCAAGATACAAAGCCTCAAGAGATCTTCTAAGATACGGTTCACCCTCTCGGTCTGACCGTCCGTCTGAGGATGATATGCCGTGCTCAAACACAACTGAGTCCCTACCGCCTCTTGCAAACTTCTCCAAAACTCACTAGTAAAGATAGGATCTCGATCACTCACAATGCTGGATGGTACGCCATGCAATCTAACAATCTCTCTCACATAGACCGAAGCAAGCCATGGAGAGGTCCTCTTACTCTTCACGGGTATAAAATGGGCACTCTTGGTAAGTCTGTCTACCACAACCCAAATTCCCGTATTGCCCTTCCTCGATCTCGGTAACCCATCGATGAAATCCATCGAGACACTATCCCACTTCCATTGCGGAACTTCCAATGGGTGTAGCAACCCACCGGGTTTCCTTTGCTCCGCTTTAACTTGTTGGCATACTAAGCATCTAGCCACATACTCGGCCACATCTTTCTTCATACCGGCCCAGAAGAAAACTCTCTTCATGTCTTGGTACATTTTGTCTCCACCGGGATGAATAGTCATTCTTGAACGATGTGCATCGTCCAAAATAGCCTTCTTCAAACCCTCATCTTGCGGTACACAAAGTCTACCGTCTCTATGCAACCATCTCTTATCGTCTATGGTGTATCTACCCAAATGGCTGGACGATTCCCCCCTCATAAGCTTCTCTACCAACTCAACCAACTGTGGGTCGTCTCGCTGAGCCTCGCCAATCCGTCTCAAAAGAGTAGGTCTAACCTCCAAGGAGGCTAACAAACCAGGTACAAAATCAACAGAAGGTCTGAAGTCAAACAAAGAAAGAAACTCCAAGCTTCGTCGTTCCACGAACAATGGACTCAAAGATAGCCTTTTTCTACTCAAGGCGTCTGCCACCACGTTACCCTTACCAGGGGTATACGCTATCTCGAAATCATAGGATGCTAAGAACTCCATCCACCTTTGCTGTCTTAAGTTTAAATCCTTCTGAGAGAATAAGTACTTCAATGATTTATGGTCGGTGAACAACTCGAATCTCTCACCAAGAAGATAATGGCGCCAAGACTTAAGTGCGAAAACAATCGCGGCCAACTCTAGATCATGGGTAGGGTAATTCTTCTCATGCACTCTCAATTGTCTCCCTCCATAGGCTATTACCCTTCCCTCCTGCATCAAGACTGCGCCTAATCCTGTCCCACAAGCATCGGTATAAACAACAAACGGCTTACTCCCATCTGGGAGCACTAAAACTGGAGCGGTGGTCAAAGCTCTCTTTAACCGTTGGAAAGCATCATCACAATCTACGTCCCATAAGAAAACCAGATTCTTCTTCGTCAAGCGGGTTAATGGGGCTGATATCTTCGCGAAGTCTTTGATGAACTTCCTATAATATCCTGCCAACCCCAAGAAACTTCTTACTTCGGTAGCATTTCTAGGAACTTTCCAATCCTGGATAGATACTATCTTTGCGGGATCCACAGCTATCCCTTCATTAGAGACCACATGCCCTAAGAATCGCACTTCTCTTCTCCAAAAATGACATTTAGAGAATTTAGCTTTAAGACTATGTGCTCGAAGAGTCTCCAACACTTCCTTGAGATGTAAGGCATGCTCTTCTTCACTTTTGGAAAAGACCAAGATGTCATCCACAAAAACTACTACAAACTTATTCAGATACTCTCTGAACACTCTACTCATGAGATCAACAAAGTATGCAGGGGCGTTTGTCAACCCAAATGGCATCACTAGCCACTCATAAAAACCATCCGGAGTCCGGAAAGCAGTCTTCTCTATACTGTCCTCTGCCACTCTTAACTGATGAAACCCTGTAGCTAAATCCATTTGTGAAAACACTGAGGCGCCAACCAACTGGTCAAAGAGATCATCTATTCTCGGTAATGGGTGTCTATTCTTCTTCGTGAGCTTATTAAGTTCTCTATAATCCACACAAAGTCTGAGGGACCCATCCGCCTTCGTGGCAAACACTACTGGAGCTCCCCACTCCGATATACTTCGCCTTATGAACCCCTTCTCAAGCAACTCCCCTACTTGCTTATGAAGTTCTCTTCTCTCACGAGGAGCCATGTGGCGCACTGGCAAAGACACTGGTTTGGCATTATCCACCAAATAAATTCGGAAATCAATCTCCCGCTTCGGAGGTAAGCCCCTCACCTCCTCAAACACATCCGGATATTCCCGGACCACTCTAACAGATTGCAAACTCTCGACCGAAGCTTCAAGCGATTCAAGATAACTTAGCATAACAGAATCCCTGGGATTACAAGAGATCTCGAGAGTGTTACCCAAGCGGGTCATGAGCCTAACAACTCTCCTTTCGCAATCAAGAACGGCACCATTACTGGATAACCAGTCCATGCCCAAAATCAGCCCATAGCCCGTGAAGCCCAATACAAAAGCATCACATCTAAACTCAACGCTAAGTATAGAAATCTTCAAACCCAAACATATCATAGACAGATATATAAAGCCCCCAATTGGGTTTGAAACAACCAAGGGATCATCAACTAGACTGGTGTCTAAGTGCAGTGACTCAACTAATGATGATGAGATAAAAGAATGCGATGCGCCAGAGTCAAACAAAGTACGAACTGGATGATCAAACAGAAAAACCAGACTTTCAACGGAAATAGTTCTACCTCTCTGCTGAATCGGTGGAACTGAGAGAACCTGAACTTGCCCCCCTGACTGAGGTGGTGCTATAAGAGCTTGCACCTGACCTCCTGAGGTAGACCCCGTCTTCTGCCCCTTCTTTGGGCAGTTTTTCACAAGATGCCCTGCTTCACCACAATGAAAGCAACCGGTCTTCTTCTTTTTGCGACAATCCTTACTGAGGTGTCCTGGTGTTCCACAATTGAAGCACTTCTTCTTCGTCTTCTTTTTGTCACCATTGCCTTTTCCGCCCTTGCCTTGTTGTTGTTGTTGCGGTTTCTTCTGATCCCCCTTTTTCTCTGGTGCCTTAGAATTCTTATCATCCTCATGCATAAGTGCCATGTAGACAAGTTTCTCAAAAGTGGCCCCCATAGGAATGTGAGTCATAGCTATTCCTTGCAATGGTTCGTTCAAGCCTCTAACGAACCTCAAAGCCTTCTTCTCCGGTGTATTCACCAACTCTATGCCAAACCTTGCTAATTGATTGAATTTGTTGACATATTCTTTCACCGTGAGATTCCCTTGCTTCAAATTCAAGAACTTCTCCATAAACAGATTCTCTTCCGCCCTTGAGAGAAACTTAGCCCCAAACCTTTGCTTAAAATCTGCCCAAGAGTCAACCGGGCGTTCTCCATTAGTGACCTCCCACCAGAATGAGGCCTCTCCCTTCATTAACCAAGCCGCCAGCTTGACTTTCTTTCCCTCTTCCACTTCAAAGATATCTAGCAACTCTTCCACTTCCTTAAGCCAATCTCTAGCCTCTACGAAAGTCTCTGAACCTAGAAAAGGTTTTCCTCCTATAGCCTTGAACTCCTTGCAAACCTTAGCAAAATTATCCACTCTAGGCTGGGGAGGAGGAGCGGTTGTCTCTGGTGTAGTAGCATTGGCTGGACCCGCAGCCGCGGCCCTAGCCTCTTGCAACCTCCTATACCATAGTGGTATAACTAAACCCTCCGGGATGTTAAGATCTTCAGCCATGCTGAAACGAAAGAGGAAAGATTCAAAAAGGAGATTCCGAAAGATAAAGATATGGCTATTGGGGATTATGCTTTTCTTTTTCAAAAACTTTTTCTTTTAAAAGACATGCTTTTGAAAATACTCTCTTCGAAAATACTCTTAGAAAATAGTTTTTCTCAAAAATTTTATCTGTTCCGGTAACCTTAAGCTCTGATACCACGTGTAACACCCCACTCCCGCTATGATCACTCACTAAGGGAATGCCATAGCATCGGTGGAGTATTTTAGTGAATATAGAACAGAAAAAAATTACAACCAGCCAGATATAAATAGTACTTGAAATTCTAAAACATCATCTCATATCAGCGGAAGTAAAACATGTCTGGTTACATCATAAAACCATAGTAAAAGTTAAGTACAATATCCATCAAAATAAAGGAGTACATAATCCCACTCTCATACAATAGCCAAAACAAAAGAAAAGATAACTGGATAACTGGAGCTTTACATCTATCCAAGCTCCTCAAGACTGGAACAGCAATCCGATCAAGCTCCACTACTGCTAGGATCCACCACAGGACCTGAGGGTTGGGAAAAAGATAAAAACAACGGGGTCAGACATAAGTCTGAGCGAGTCCTATAACTTTAACAATACAATCGTTAAAGTAACCAGAGAAGACATGAACTGATATACGGTAACATATAGGGATGAATGGGTACCCTAAGTAGTCAACTAAACTAAGATAAAGGATAAAGACGCATCTACCCTCCCTAAGGTAAATTACTAAACTGCACCACACCAGTCGTTTCTAACCTAAAGGTTGATCCCACCCAAGGACTTATAAAATTTACTAATTAGTACTTGCGTACCCCTAGGTGACCAAGTAGGCGCCACGGGGCCCTACAATCCACTAGGTGTACTCACTACTTCCCCATTCGATCGGCTCCCTAACGTAGATACCCGTGCTGGCCCCACCGTGGGATGTATCATTCCCCAATGTGGCAACCTGATAAAACTAACGGTGCACGGCTTATATCTACCCGATGCAACAACGGCTTACCTACCATCCCGGGCCCACTCACGCATATGAAGCCCGTTGGACTTGCGTTGCCACCGCTAACCCGTTTGCCTCTTACAGTCAAGCCCAGTATGCGTGTCCCGTCCTCGACATGGGTCGAGCCCACAAAGATACGTATGGGTTACTGGTTGAAATGGGCCTCCACAAGCTACCCACCTAAGCTTGTCTCTTTTTCTAGTGTATCCCACTTAACCCTTTAATCACGTTTTAATTACATATTTCATTTCGGTTAAGTATTCTAATCGTATTTTCTATTGCCACCCAAGGCAACCACTAGATTTTCTCATGCCACCCAAGGCACCCACTTAACCCCTCATGCCCCTCTACATGCTAATGTGGTTAAGTGTTTCTTAATTAATTAATTAAGAACGTAACCTTTGTAAAGACCTCTCACATTAGACTGTCTTTTATGACCGCTGGTTAAGCCGGTTGGGTCCGGGCAGCCTTATGTCATAACAGAGTCTAACCTCGTGTCTTTACATTAATTACGTATTTAGTTTGTGCCTAAGACCTCTCACATTGGGCTAACATTTGTAGCAACTGGTTAAGCCGGTTGGGTCCGGGCAGTTTTACGCTACAACTGAGTCCAACCTCGTGTCTTAGTCAATTAATTACACCTAATTAATCACCCTCATAATTTTATATTAATTATCCCTAATTAATCAAGTTTTCTTAACATGGGTAGACCTAACTTAATAGGTAAATTCCCATGGGGTAGACCTAACTCAATAGGTAAATTCCCAACACATAGTATGGGTACACCTAACCAAATAGGCAAATTCCCATACTATGTTTATTTATTTTGTGTTATGCATAATTATATTAATTTCACACAATCTTATTAACTTATGCATTTAATTACCCCATCGTTCCCACGTAATTTCGTTCATGATATAACACATATAAAAGGTGTCAACTTGCATATGAATGAACATGTTTCAAAGGTGCCATCTTGCATATTAACAAACACATAACTTGCATATGTACTTGCATAACATGTCACATAACTTGCATATAATATGTCACATAACTTACATATTCACTTTGCATAACAAACTTGCATATTAGCTTATAGACTTGCATAATGTGTCATCATGAACTTGCATATTAACAAACATGTAACTTGCATATTTACATACATGTAACTTGCATATTTACATACATGTAACTTGCATATTAACCAACATGTAACTTGCATATTAACAAACATGTAACTTGCATATTTACATACATGTAACTTGCATATTAACAAACATGTAACTTGCATATTAACAAACATGTAACTTGCATATTTACATACATGTAACTTGCATATTAACAAACATGTAACTTGCATATTTACATACATGTAACTTGCATAGCATATCACTATGAACTTGCATAACATGCATATGATTACATAGCCCACAACTTGCATATTTAGCATCATGCAAACATAACATACATCATATTAAACTTGCACAAACTTACATACTCAACATGCATAAACATACATACTCAACATGCATAAACATAAGATTAATGCTAACATCATATCATATGATTCAAAGCTCATTACCCCACATACAAAACCATAAATCTCATCACATCTCATCTAATTAGTTTACCAAAAGATCATCAAAGTGATAGAAACTCACTACTAGCAATTTTGCACACCAAATGAAGAAGATTAAGATGCTAAGAAGGGATTAGAGGTTGATTAGAGAGTGATTAGCATGCAACCCTCTTCATAAATTAGTGGAGGCCATGAGAGCTAGCATTTTGCCATAGTTTAGTTACTAGGTTTAATTATGAATGAATTAGGGTAGGGTTAGGGTGTTATTTATAGGATTAGGTTGCATTTTAGACCCTTAGATTAACCCTAGATTAATTTAGGACCATTAGATCCGTCAGATCCAAGAAGCTTCCAGAACTAGCCCACCAAGCCAGCCCAAGAACCCAAACTGGTGCACCCAGTTTCACTGGGCGTCACCCCCCTGTCGACAGGCAAGTCGACAGGCAAGTCGACCTCTGTCGACAGGCCTGTCGACAGCCCTGTCGACATGGGTAGGGCGGGAACCTTCCCGCCTTGCCCTGCCTGCTCTATTTTAAAATCTGAATTTAAATTATAAATCTGTTTTTAGTTTCAAATTTTCTGCAAACTTCATCGGGCCATAACTGGGCCATACGGACTCCGATTTTCGAAAACTCGGACTCTATTTCGCGTATTTTTCCGAGACGAACGCAATGACGCAGCCCGTTTCCCCTGGTTCTCCCATCTGAGATTAATTAAACTTTAATTACTAACTATTAGTGTTAATTGAAATTCGGGGTGTTACATCCAACCTATAAATGAAGGATCGATCCAATTCAATCTCTGAAAAAATTGCCGATTACGGTAAATTTAAGATCGACAGAATCCAAATTTGAAAAAATTAAGGGAAGACCGCATTGCCATTAACATAGAAATATATGTTTATGAAAAAAATAAAACCCTAATACGTATTACCGATCACGTTAAGTACGCCGTGAATTTGAAAAAGGGCAATTTCGGAAAAGAAATAGTGGCTATTTAAAAATAGGGATGAAATTTATATGTTTCAAAGCAGGAGGATGTGAGCTGAATTAAGTTTGGTTTTAGGGATGTGTGCCTAATTTTCACTTATTTTAAACAATCTTTATGATTCCTCTATAGACTTACATTTCTGAGTAACTAAAATAGAAATTTTAGAGCCCATGAAATATATATTTTCAACTCATTGTTCATACTTTATGTATGGAGTTGCTTGTATTTCAATTCAGAATATTTTACTATAGAATATTTGGTGAGTGGATGAATGTGGAGTGGTCTGATGTTAAACGGTTTCATTATTGCCTATTATAGTTTATTAAATATTGTTCATCGTTTATTCGACCATTGAAATTTGTTTCACAAACAAATTTGTTTCATTATTGCCCATTATAGTGTACGTTCCACCTTTTTTTGTTGAATGTGTGGCTTGTTATAGAATTAAATTTATCAATAACAATACTAGGTTAAGCATGAGCAAAAAAGGGCAGAAGAACAATTCAATTTTTTAGTATATTTTACAACCAAACTATAATATTCAAGATAAAAACAAAGAGAAAATTATGTCCAAATAAATATTTATGACTGGATCAGCATAAAATATCATTATTGAACTGCTGACGTACGGACATTTTTTTGTTAAATAAAAATGTTTAAAATGATTTTACAAACCATAAGGTATCAGCGGCATAACTTCTGTCATCCATATCAAGCACTAATTTACACATGCCAACTGTATACACTTATACATGCATCACTGACTTGCTTGGAGTCTGACCAGGGACAATACCACCATTTGTTTACCTATACAGAACTTTGAATCTTGTTAAAATACTGAAAGAAAAAATTGCTAATGTAAAATATTAAAAACAAACAAATAAGAGTCTTCAGATTTAATAAGTGCAAATATATTTATAAAGAACCATCGTTCCTCTAAAACTAAACTGAAGACACACCAATATGTGAACAAGAAAATGTACAAATTCAAGAATTTGAAACCCATAACTATTGTCTGCTTCGTTGAGCTGATTAGTTAGGCTAATAGGCCACGATATCTCTTTCTATAGTTATTTGATAATAATCCAGTTTCCATCACAGAATCAGACATTGATTGTAAGCATAGGCTGGTATGTTCAGGTATACACTTGAAAACAATGATCACTGGTAAAGTTCACTTTCTGAAATTCAAATAAAATATTTGCATGGTGAAAATCAAATTAGCAAATGTGACATTGTAATAAGAAAGCAAAATTGTCTGCAAATTAGAGAATCTATTTTTCTTTTCCTCTTCACATAGGCGTCATGAGATTTATACATAATAAGACCATCTACCATAAGATCCATTGGGTTATACAAAAACATTAAGCACACAACACATTTTAGAAAATAGGCAGATAATTTCATTCACATACCTCTTATGTAGCTATCATCTTCCAAATACTAAAAAATGAAAATCAATCCACCATAAGACTTGTGTGAAATCACTGAGATTGGATGATCCTGTGAATTTGAACACCTCCTCGATTTACTTTTGAAGCTCTTTCATGGCTTCTTCTGAAGATTCCAACCTTTTTCCATCCATCATTTATAGTAAACTGTTTACTGAAATATGAAACAGACTCTCTTTTATAAATCCATCTCTTCATCTTTTGAGCCACTACTATTCATTTTTCTTGATATATATAATACATTCACCTAATAAAAACTCAAAAGAACCAAAACATAAAAGAAACCATGAATGTAAATCTTCTAACAAAAAGTCATATACAACAAAAAAGAGGAAGCAAGGCACAAAAATCACAGTAAGCAAATTTTATTCAATATCAACAATAACGTCTTATGTCTTTAATTGTGAGCGTAATGGAATGCACGAAGAGAGGAGCAAAGATTGGTATAGTTTTTAATGGCTCTTCGTGACGAGTTTGAAGGACTTCGTGGGTCTATTCTATATCGTCATCCTCTACCTTCTGTTGATTCTGTTGTTAGTGAACTTTTGGCAGAGGAAATTCGTCTTCAGTCCTCTGTTGGGTCTACTCCGTCAGTCTTCGCCATGCCTGCTCGACCAAATTCACAAGTCAGACCTTATGTTCCTGTTGCTCATGATGAATGCAGTTTTTGTAGACAAAAAGGTCATTGGAAATCTCAATGTCCAAAGAAAGGAAAGCAGCAGCAGCCCTATCAACACCAATTGAATTTTCGACCATCAATCCCTCATAATGGACCTCCACTTCTTCCTCGCCCTCATAATGCTCTTACAGCTCCTTCTTTAGGTTCATCAATGATTGAACAATTTCAGAAATTCCTTGCATCTCAGCCGCATGCTATGTCAGCTACACCTCAACAAGGTTTGTCATCTAATTCATCAAGTATATCTTCTTCTACCTGGATTTTAGATTCAGACACTTCAAATCATATGTCACCAAATTTGTCCTCTTTCACTTCTTTGGCTCATAAAGTTTCTGTGCCTGTCATGAGTGCTAGTGGTACATCTATGCATGTGCAAGGTGTTGGTTCAGTTATTACACCTTCTTTGACCTTATCTAATGTCTATCATATTCCTAAACTTGCATTAAATCTTGCTTCTATTGGTCAAATTTGTGATAATGGCTACTTGGTTTCTTTTTCTTCTTCTGCATGTTATGTTCAGGATCCAAAGTCTCAGAAAGTGATTGGGACCGGCCATAGATAAGGGGGACTTTATGTATTGGATCAGCTCAAAGATCCTAAGATTTCAGAGATTGCAGCTTCTGTTCCTGGTGTGGATGTTTCGTCTTTTCGTTTGAGTCAGTCGTCTTCTATGTTTTATTTGTGGCATTCTCGTTTAGGTCATGTTTCTAAGTCTCGATTACAATTCTTAGTGTCTACAGGAGTATTAGGAGAATTGAAAACTCATGATATTTCTGATTGTAGTGGTTGTAAACTTGCAAAATTTTCTGCTTTGCCTTTTCCTCAAAGTAATACATTTTCTACTGCACCTTTTGATCTTATTCACTCTGATGTTTGGGGACCCTCTCCTGTTTGTACAAAGGGAGGCTCACGTTATTATGTATCCTTTATTGATGACTGCACTCGTTATTGTTGGATTTATCTTATGAAACGTCGCTCAGAATTTTTTGGCATCTATAATGAGTTTCGATCTCTTATTAAAACTCAGCATGGAGCTGTTATTAAATGTTTCAGATGTGACTTAGGGGGGGGGGGGAATATACTTCTCATGCTTTTAGAGAACTTCTTACTTTAGATGGCACAATCTATCAGACTTCTTGCACTGATACTCCTGAACAAAATGGGGTTGCTGAAAGGAAACATAGACATATACTTGAGGCTGCTAGATCTCTTTTACTGTCTGCTAGTGTTCCAAGTGAATTTTGGGGAGAGGCAGCTCTTACCTCTGTTTATTTGATTAATAGAATTCCTACTTCTCATAATTCTGGTTTGTCTCCCTATGAGAAGTTGTATGGCTGTCCACCAAATTATTCTTCTCTTCGTGTTTTTGGTTCCACATGCTTTGTACTTCTTCCTCATGTCCAACGGAGTAAGCTAACTTCACGGTCTACTATATGTGTTTTTCTTGGTTATGGTGCAGGACAAAAAGGATATCGTTGTTTTGATCCTATTAGTCATAAGTTATATGTTTCTCGTCATGTTGTTTTTCTTGAACGTATTCCTTATTTTACAATTCCTGACCGTTCTCACAATGTATCTATGTCTGATCTTGTTCGTATTGATCCTTTCACTGCTGATGATGAAGAGCTTCCTCCTGCTGCAAATCCAGACACTTCTATTGACTCCCCAACTACCCAACCATCTTCTGAGACAGCAGATACTAGTGAACGTCGATATCCTATCCGAAACCGTCAGTCTACTAAAAGACCTGATTTTTAATATTCATGTCTTTCCAGTTCATTTTCCTCATTTTTTGCTTCTATACATTGTCTCTCCGAACCTTTATCTTTCAAAGATGCAGTTAGTGATCCTCTTTGGCAGCATGCTATGGCTGAGGAGCTGACTGCTCTTCATCAAACTCATACTTGGGATTTGGTACCCCTTCCTGCAAGAAAACGTGCTATTGGTTCTCGTTGGATCTATAAGATTAAAACTAAAGCTGATGGATCTGTTGAAAGATATAAAGCGCGCTTGGTTGCTAAAGGTTATTCTCATGAATATGGTATGGATTATGAGGAGAATTTTGCTCCTGTTGCAAAAATGACTACAGTCCGAACTCTTATTGCGGTTGCTTCTGTTAGACACTGGAATATTACTCAAATGGATGTTAAAAATGCCTTTTTTGAATGGAGATCTTCATGAAGAAGTCTATATGGTTCCTCCTCCTGGTGTTGATCATCAACCTGGTGAAGTCTGCAAACTTAGAAAAGCTCTTTATGGTCTCAAACAGGCTCCTTGTGCTTGGTTTGAAAAATTCTCTACTGTGATTACTTCTCTTGGTTTTTGCCCGAGTAACCATGATTCTGCTTTGTTTGTCAAGTGTACCTCGGCTGGTCGAATTTTGCTTTCCCTTTATGTTGATGATATGATTATTACAGGTGATGATGTTGTTGGGATTAATTTGTTGAAATCTGAGTTGACTCGAAGTTTTGCTATGAAAGACTTGGGTCCTCTTCGTTACTTTTTGGGTATTGAAGTTGCTTCTTCTCCAAAAGGTTATCTTCTTTCTCAATCTAAGTATATTTCTGACATTTTTGAGCGTGCTCGTCTCTCGGATAATAAGACTGTTGATACTCCAATTGAGCTCAATGCCTGATACTCTATTTATGATGGATCTCCATTGCCAGATCCTAATCTTTATAGAACGATTGTTGGAAGTTTGGTCTATCTCACTATCACTCGCCCTGACATTGCATATGCTGTTCACATAGTCAGTCAGTTTGTTACTTCTCCTACTACGGTTCATTGGGCTGCTGTTATTCGCATTTTGAGATATCTTCGTGGCACTCAGTTTCAGACTCTTTTACTTTCTTCCACTTCATCTTTAGAGTTATGTGCTTATTCTGATGCAGATTGGGCTGGTGATCCTACTGATCGCAAATCCACTACTGGGTTTTGTATTTTTCTACGTAATTCTTTGATCTCTTGGAAAAGTAAGAAGCAGGATGTTATATCTCGGTCTTCAACAGAGGCCGAATACCGTGCTTTGGCTTCTACTACTCGCGAAATTGTTTGGCTGCGATGGTTGCTTGCAGATATGGGTGTTTTCTTGCAGCAACCAACTCCTTTGCATTGTGATAATAAGAGTGCTATTCAGATTGCTCATAACTCCGTTTTTCACGAAAGGACCAAGCATATTGAGATTGACTGCCACATTACTCGTCATCACCTTCAGAATGGCACATTGATATTGCCATTTGTCTCTTCCTCCTTGCAACTTGCGGATTTGTTTACTAAGTCTTTGTCAGCTTCGCGCTTTCGGTTTTTGACTGACAAACTCCCGATGCTCATCGCTGTCGCATCATGAGTTTGAGGGGGGATGTTAGCATATTTTATAATAAAAGGGTAGTATAGTCTTTCCTTTATTTGTGTTTTGCCTATATATAAAGGCCTCTTGTGTTATTTTAGGGTTAAGGGCTTTCTCTTCTACAAGCCTCCGCTCACAATGTATTTTGTTTTTCTTATTAATGTTATCAATAACGATTTTTAAAAATATTATCGTTCTCTTTCACTTTCACTCCTGGATTAGTCGTATAAAATTCAATATGGCTAGCCTTGCCTTTTGGTACAAAAAAGTTCATAAAGTGTTAACCCATACAAAGTTAACAATAGGTTAAATAAAGCTTTCTAGTCTGATAATAAATAGTATGCATAGCAATCAAGTGCCTATAGTGCACCAAGTGAGGGATTGGTTGTTTAGTTTATGTATGAAGTGAATGAACAAAGAATCCATTATAATCAGATATGCATAATGTAGTTTGAAAGAGATATTTCTCATGTGGTATGAGTTTGTATGACGAACATTTGGTGGAAGGATATGGTATAAAGCTAAACATCATATGTAATAAGGTAGTACCTTGCGAGTGGATCTGATATTCGGCTTTTAAGCACCAAATCATATCTAAATGCTTAGAACACCACTATAAAGAACACATCCAAGCTCACTTGCTTCTTCCTGTCCAAACTATAAGGGTTAACATTCATAACTTAGTTGCCATATAAGGAGTGATTCAATTGTCTGAAAAACATAACTATGCAGTAAATCAGTATATACGTAAAAAATAAAAAAATAAAAATCTGTTCTTGTTTTACTCATGCAATCAATAGAATAATAATACCCCCAATAAAAACCTTATATTTCACCATGTTGTAAAATTGATAAAATTTGAATTTAAGTTCACATTTATGGCGCAATTTTTCGAAACAAGATGATAGCAATCTGTAAAAAAGAGTAAAATATGTTTATCATAAATTCATACTTGTTTCTCTATAGTCCGTGTTACCCTCGTAAAAGTGACTGATCTGGCTCATACAAAGAGTGAACTAATCTAGAATCACAAAAGTTGTGACGGTCATCCCATACCAGTCGACAATTCCCTGAAACGCACTGTATCAACGTCCGACTAGCACAGGAGATCGTCAAAAGGGTTGAAAAGATGAATCGCCAAGAACCTATAGTGTATCTCACAGTGCATGGAATAAAATATAATAATAACATAACTTGATATAAAACAGCCGAGACAGTACATAAACTACCAAATCCATCAGAGTAGCGGAATCCAAAATATAGCTTCATTCCAATTATTACAGCTTCAAAATACTATCTATAAATGGGAGTAAAGAGGTACACTAACAATGGCAAAGTAGTGACCAGCAACAACGCATGGAGAATATATATAGTACATGGAAGCCTCCCGCTCGTCTCTAGACAGCTACTCATGCATAATCACCTAATCTGCCTCTAGTCTTCTCGTTTAGGAGCACCCAGAGTAAAAAGAAGGGACATAAAACTCTGGGTCAGACGAAAGTCTAGTGTGAGCGATAACAAATCAATACCACCAAATAAAGCAATAACAGGTATAAATAATCGTACCTGACCTAGACCTGCGACCAAATAGTTGGCACAACACGATGTACAATACTCTAAGGTAAACACTAACATAGATTGTTAAATGGAAATGTGTGTGTCATAGTGACAGCAAACATCAAACATAGCAATCATCCTCACGTCCCTCACTCAGTGCATAAAGCATACGATATCCACTGCTTTGATCACCAAATCCATTGGGGCCATGACGGGTCTATACCGCACTGTACTCCATACAACGATTGCTATGACCATACCCCTATGGTCTATAGTCAATAACCCTCCACAGTCCACACTTCCCTGGCTCTGGGATACGAGCCAACCAGTCCACACTTCCTTGGCTTTGGTTTGTCTACATACCCCTCTCTCAATAGTGAACCAATGTTATAGACATCGCTAACTCCTTTCCACACATCTCGCAGCAAAGCCCAACTCTAGAAGTTAACTCGTTGATTCCCATTTGGATCCTAAGTAATAACTTCCCATTATGACTTTCTTTGCATCTCGGGTTTTGGTTGGATCGGAGATGATCTTCAAAAGAGTTTACGATCGTCGTCGCGCGGTAGAAGCTCAAATCCTGTTCGGTTTGAAGTCACAATCACATCTCGGTTCGCGGTCATCATCGAAGTCGGGTCATGGTCCTCCCTAGGCGGTTTATGGTCCCCCTGGCCGGTTCGTGGTCTCCTCTGGGTGGTTCGTGGTCCCCCTTGGGCGGTTCGTGGTCCTCGCCGTGTTTGTGGTTCATGGTCCCCCCTGGTCGCGGTTCATAGTCTTCCCCTCCTGGCGGTTCGTGATCCCCCCAAGGTCGCGGTTTGTGATCCTCGCCTGGGTCGCGGGTCGTGGCCACCATCAAAAACAGAAACCCTATAGTTTTTCCAATAAACTAATTTTGCTAAACAACGGCGTTTTCAACCATTCTAACTTTCCTATGCAATCAAAAAATATACCAAACAACTGCAGCAAAATGTAGAATCAACCAAAGACATCAAAACAATGATTTATGTTAATTTAGATCAAACATACCCAAAACCATGATTTTCCCCTTAACCATGTCTAACTATAGGATTAGCAAACTTCATCCAAATTAACCCAAATTCATACTAGCGACATAAAATATTATATAAGAATTTTCATATATTTTTCCAGAATTTTTAGAAGTGTAATTTTGCAAATTATCACTAATTACCCCTAATTAGCCGTAATCAGTGTATAAACATGCAAATCACTCACCTTAGCCAAAAATAAATGTTAGATCTGAAACATTTACTGATTTGCCTCATATTCCAATGTTGTGCAGCAACTTTACCTCTAATTTGGTGCTAATTCAGGTTGATTTGTTGTAGATTTGATCAATTGGTGATTAGAAAGTGATTAGAGAAAGATTTGGAAGATGGAAGCCATGATTAGGGTTAGAGAAATATTTGTGGTGGCTAGAAAAATAAAAGGAGATGATTCTCCAACTCCTTTCAGCCTTCCCATAACACTAATCCCAAAATGGGTTATGGGCCTAGCTGCTAATTAATTAATTAAGCCCAATTAGGTTGTTTTTCCATCTTCAAATCTTATTTCGACCATATCTCCCAAATGGTAAGTCCGTATGTTTAATGTTACCACTCCACAGAATGGGAAACCATCATCCGAATCACATGGAAGTGGTTTTAGATCACAACTCCTTACCTATCAAAAGTTATAGGCAAAACAAGATTCTCCAAGGGCAAAACTATCTTTTAAAATTTGTCAAAAATCGTGTATGTGGGAAGTGACCTCAATAGTTGTTTCCCAAAGTTACACGACCATATGACTTCGTATGAAAATAAAACAAATATTCTACGATCCTACGATACATAGAATACGAGTCGTTATACTCTCCCCCATTAAGAAATTTCACCCTCGAAATTCCTCAACTAAGAGAACATAAAATAGTGTCCCACATGCCTATCAACCATTTACAAACAATAAAACATATATAATAAACACAACAAGCCTGTCCTGGCATGCGGTTTACCAACAAGGGAATAACTACATCGTGATTAAAATCTTACCAGGTAAAGAGCTATGGATACGACTTCCTTATGCTTTCCTCGGTTTCCTAAGTACAGTCATTCTCATTAACACCCCGCTAGACCTTAACCAGTTTCACCGTCTTCCTTCGAAGTTGTTTCGTACCGTGTCCGACAATACGAATCGTTCTGCGGCATCCAACCGCCTCGTATTCTACCTTGATATCGACCAACTGATCTGGTGAAATAGTTATACCGGAATTGTGTACGAACTTCCTTAACTGAGAAACATGAAATACGTTGTGCACTCCCGCCATCTTGTCATGTAATCCAATTTTATGTGCTAAATTCCCAACTCGCTCGAGAACTGCAAATGGACCAGCAAACCTTGGTGCTAACTTACCTCTCCTTCCTAACCGAATCACACTCTTCAACAGAGAGATCTTTACGAATACCAAGTCATCAATGGAGAATTTCAAATCTCTTCATCTTTTATCAACATAACTCTTCTACCTATCTTGGGTAGCCTTCATTCGCTATTGAATGAACTTGATCTTATCTGAAGTTTCTCTTATTACATCTGGCCCAAGCACAAATTTCTCACTTGTTTATAACCAACATGATGGTGAGTTGCACGGTATTCTGTACAAAGCTTCAAATGGAGCCATACCAATACTGAACTGATGACTATTATTATATGCGAACTCAACCAGATGCAAATGGTAATCCCATAATCCCCCAAATTCCAATATACAAGATCTCAAGAGATCCTCTAACACACAGTTCACCCTCTCTGTTTGACCATCGGTTTGAGGATGGTACGCAGTACTAAGATGTATTTCTGACCCTAAAGCCTCTTGTAAGCTCTTACAAAACCCACTAGTAAATAATGGATCTCGATCACTCACAATACCTTTAGGTACTCCACGAAATCTCACTACCCACTTCATATACAGTTTCGCTAACTTAGCTGTCGTTATATTCGGCTTGACCGGTATAAACCTTGCACTTTTGGTCAATCGATCCTCGACCACCCAAATGCTATCATGACCCGATCTAGTCCGTGGTAAACCATCAATGAAATCCACTGAGACTTGTTGCCATT
Source organism: Allium sativum (assembly GCA_030737875.1). NCBI lineage: Eukaryota > Viridiplantae > Streptophyta > Magnoliopsida > Asparagales > Amaryllidaceae > Allium > Allium sativum. The sequence goes on from CM060920.1 coordinate 599,837,708, forward strand.
TCCATTCGGCAATTTCTAACAATTGTAAAATACCACTAGGTTTCTGTTGCTTGGCTTTAACTAACTGGCAATTCATGCACTTGGACATAAACTACCCAACGTCCCTCTTCATCCCTTCCCAGTAGTAGGTCTGCTTCATGTCTCGATACATTTGTTACCATCGAGATATATAGTCGGTTTCGAGTGATGACACTCTCTAAGAACATCATTTCTCAATCCATTAACATTGGGTACAACTAGTCTCCCATTCTTTTGAAGCTTTCCCTCCCGATCAAGCCCAAACTTATTTATTTCCTCACCATCGGTACACATCTCTAACTTGGAGATGATTTCCAATAGGTTAGGATCGTCCCTCTGACTGGAACCGATCTGCTCAATCAAAGTCGTTCTGATTGTCAAACTTGCTAACATCTCTAGGTCTAATCCACTCTTAGTTCTAATATCGTATCCTGCAATATACTACAGTAGCTTCCATTCTAGGAACATAGCCCCCAAATTGCCATGTCTCCTACTCAACGTATCAGCTGCCGCATTGCCCTTCCCCAATGTGTATGCGATATTGAAATCATACAAAGCCAAGAACTCTAACAACTCTACTGACGAAGATTTAAATCCTTTTGAGAGAAAAGATACTTTAATGACTTATGATCGGTAAACAATTTGAATTTTCTCCCAAGAGATAATGTCTCCACATCTTCAACGCGAACATGATCGCTGCCAATTCCAAATCATGGGAAGGATTTATTTTCTCATGTGGTTTCGGTTGCCGACTAGTATAAGCCACAACCCTACCTCCTTGCATCAGTACTACAACTAGTCCGGTACTACATGCATCCATGTATACTGTCATCTCTTTGTTTCCCTTAGGAATAAATAACACTGTTGCACACGTTAACTTCTCTTTTAGGGTTTTAAGTGCATTCTCACACCTTTTGTCCCAAACAAAAGCTTGATTCTTTTTGGTCAACTGAGTTAATGGTGCTGCTATTTTGGAGAAGTCTTGGATAAACTTACGATAATATCCAGCTAACCCCAAGAAAATTCTCAAGTCCATTGCATTCTTGGGCGTAAACCAATCTTGCACCGTAGATAACTTCGTGGGATCCACGGCAATACCATTGCCTGAAACAAAATGGCCCAAGAACCTCACTTCCCTCCTCCAGAAGTGACACTTAGAAAATTTAGCTTTCAATTAGTGTTTCCTCAACACCTCCATCACTGTCCTCAAATGTCCTTTGTGTTCTTCCTCTATCCTTGAGTAAACCAAGATATCATCTACGAACACAAGAATTTTTTTATTTGACTAACCTTTGGAAACCCTATTCATAAGATCATCAAAATATTCAGGTGCAGTAGTCAACCCGAATGGCATGACCAACCACTCATAGAATCCAAATAGCATCCGAAATGTCATTTTAGGTATACTCTCAACTGTTACTCGGAGCTGATGAAATCATGTCGCGAGATCTAATTGGGAGAACACTCTTGCTCCATTTAGATAATCAAACAAATCATCTATCTGTGGAAGAGGATATTTCCTAGTCGCCTTGTTCAACTCACGGTAGTCCACAATTAAGTGAAGGGAACCACCGGCCTTAGTAGCAAATACAACTGGTGCTCCCCACTCAGAAACACATCTTTGGATAAATTCCTTCTTCAAAAGATTGCCTACTTGCACTTAGAGCTCTCACTGATCCCTTGGCGCCATATGACGAAGAGGCATCACTATATGTTTGGCATCTTTCACTAAATCAATCCGAAACTTGATCTCTCGGTTTGGTGGAAGTCCTGTCACTTCCTCAAAGATGTCTGGATACTCGCCAGCAATAGGTATATTAGATAACTCATCATGCGGGATGTCGAGGGAATTTAGAAAACTAGCCATCACCCCATCAGTGGGCAGGCAAGCCAATACCACCCTCCGTCCATCATCCGTTCTGACGGTCACATTCTACCACCACCCCATACCTTTGGAGCCAATCGACTCCCAAAATAGTGCAAAACCCAGTAAAGCACAAAACTAACAAATCACAAGCAAACATACATCCATGACTCGATAAGACCAAATTACGACAAATCATACAAAGGCTAGTCGAACAATCTATCTGGTTCATCACAACAAAGGTCTATCGACAATCTCGGGTTCCAATTCCAACCTATATACCAGGTCACTAGACACAAAGGAATGGGAAGCCCTGGTATCAAACAATACTCGAACAGGAACATCATAAATAAAAAGCATACCTTGAATAACAAAACTCTTTCCCTTCTTCGTCGAATGAATGGGAAGCCCTGGTATCAAACAATACTCGAACAAGAACATCATAAATAGAAAGCATACCTTGAATAACGAAACTCTTTCCCTTCTCTGCCGCAGTTGGGGCATTCGACGAAGAAGGAACACCGTTAATAGCATATGCTTTCACAATCTTCTTCTCCTTAGGAGTTTGCGAACATTCATTCTTGAAATGTTCCAATCGGTCACAGTTGAAGCACTTCCTCTCCCTGGCTTCGCTCGACAATCTCTGACATAGTGGCCCTTCTTGCCGTAGCCAAAGCACTGGATTTCCTTCTTATTCTTCTTTTTCTGACCATTCTTAGTTTGATTTAGTTTCCTCTTATTCTGGGAATTCTTCTTGCCTTCACCGCTTTCCCACGGTTTTGGCTCTTCTGCAGACGTCATAGCAACCTCGGTTTTCGATTTAGGGTAAAGGCTCTTTGATCTCAATTCCTTTCCCACAATAGACTCGAAAGTCTCATCGATATGGTTTATAAGTCTTTCCCTAAAGTACCAATCTAGGCCAGTTAAGAACTTCTCGTTCTTCTTCTCGGCGGTATCGATAAGAGATATTTCGTATTTCAATAAGGTATCGAATTCAACAATATATTCCAAGACTGCCCTACCATTCTGCTTAAGTTCCAAAAATTGCCTAAACAATTCTGATTTCTGAGCAGTTGGAATAAATATATCACTGAAGCGAGCCTTAAACTGTTCCCAAGTAACTTGATCCTCGGGAGTAGTCGTCCACCAATTCATTGCCCGTCCTTGAAGCTAACGCGATGTTAACTTTCTCTTCATTGCATAATCGATCACCAAATCCTCGAATATGTGCTTATAGCAATCAAGCCAATCTTGAACTTCCGTAGCCGATTTCGTTCCATGGAATGACTTCTCACCAAGACTAGTATAATTTTTGCTAAGCTTGGCGAAATCAGCTCTAGACGCCTGCACTATTGCACCGCTACTGTTAGCAGCATTAGAAACTTCTCCCTAGGCATCCCTAAGAATCTCTCGCATGAAGGCAGTAAACATCATCCTTATATCAGGGACATTCCCGTTGTTAGTCCCTGGACCTGCTCACTCTTCAACTCCCAATGTCGGGTTCCTTACCATGCTCCTCGTATTTGGGCTCATCGTTTAATCTGAAAAGAGAAAATGATTAACCAACTCCTTAATGGAGCCAGTGCAGTGCGACTTCATTCTTAGATATACTAATAGTATAGATATATAGCTTTTGAAAACCAAATATCACAAATACGCGCTCTAATATACGTATACTATCTCTCCCTGATGTCTTCTCCTAGGTCAAACTACGCAAACTAGGCTCTGATACTAAGTGTGATGGTCGCCCCGTACCAGCCTACATTTCACGGAAATGCGTTGTACCAACATCCGACTAGAACAGGACGACTGTCAAAAGGGTTGAAATGATGAATCACCAAGAACCTGTAGTATATCTCACAGTACATGGAATAAAATAAAATATTAACATAACTTGATATAAAACAGGCGAGACAGTACATAAGACGAAAACTAAATAATATCCATCAGAGTAGCGGAATCCAAAATAGGCGTCATATCCAATTATTACAATTTCAAAATACTGTCTTTAAAAGGAAGTAAAGACGTACACTACCAATGCCCAAAGTAGTGACTAGCAACAACACATGGAGAATATATATATATAGCACGTGGAATCCTCTTGCTCGTCTCTGGACAGCTACTCGTGCATAACAACCTAACCTACCTCTAATCTGCTCGTTTAGGAGCACCAAGAGTAGTAAGAATAAATATAAAACTCTGGGTCCGACGAAAGTCTGGTGTAAGCGATAACGAATCAATACCACCAAATAAAGCAATAACAGGTATAAATAATCGTACCTTACCTGGGCTGCAACCAAAGAGTTAGCACAACATGATGTACAATACTCTAAGGTAAACACTAACGCAGAATGTAAAATGGAAATGTGTGTGTCATAGTGATAGCAAACATCAAACATGGCAATTATCCTCACATCTCTCACTCGGTGCGCAAAGCATATGAGATCCACCGCTTTGATCACCAAATCCATTGGGGCCATGACGGGTCCATCCCGCACTGGACTCCGTACAACTATTGCTATGACCATACCCCTCTGGTCTATAGTCAATAACCCTACCCAGTCCACACTTCCCTGGCTCAGGGATTTGGGACAACCTGTCCACACTTCCCTGGCTCTGGTTCATCTACATACCCCCTCTCTCAATAGTGAACCAAAGTTATAGATATCGCTAACTCCTTTGCACACGTCCCGCAGCAAAGCCCAACTATAGAACTTAACACATTGGTTCCCATTTGGATCCCAAGTAATAACTTCCCATTTGGACTTCCTTTGCCTCTCGGGTTTTGGTCTGATTGGAGTTGATCTTCGGAAGAGTTTACGATCGTCATCGCGTGGTAGATGCTCAAATCCGGTTCGGTTCGTGGTCCCCCCTGGTCACGGTACGTGGTCCTCCCCCTGGTCACGGTTCGTGGTCCTCCCCTTGGTCGAAGTTCGTGATCTTCCCCTCTTGGCGGTTCGTGACCCCCCCGGTGTCACAATTTGTGATCCCCCTGGGGTCACGGGTCGTGGCAACCATCAGGAACCAAAACACAACAGTTTTTCCAATAAGCTAATATCGCCAAACAACGACGTTTTCAATCATTCTAACTTTCCTATGCAATCACAAAACATACCAAACATTAGTAGTAAAATGTTGAATCAACCAAAAACATCAAAACAATGATTTCGTATGTTAGTGTAGATCAAACATACCCAAAACCATGATTTTCCCCTTAACCATGTGATTTTCCCTTTAACCATGTCTAACTATAGGATTAGCAAACTTAATCCAAATTAAAACAGATTCATACCAGCAACATAAAATACGATTTTAGAATTTTCACATATTTTTCCAGAATTTTGAGATGTATAATTTCGGTAATTATCACTAATCAACCCTAATTAGCCATAATTAGCGCATAGACATGCAAATCACTCACCTTAGCCAACAATAAATGTTAGATCTGAAACTTTTACTGATTTAGCTTGGATCCTAATGTGGTGCAGCATCTATAACTCTAATTTGGTGCTAATTTGGCTTGATTTGTTGTAGATTTGATCAATTAGTGATTAGAAAGTGATTAAAGAGAGATTTGGAAGATGAAAGCCATGATTAGTGTTAGAGAAATGTTTGTGGCGGGTAGAAAAATGAAAGGAGATGATTCTCCAACTCCTTTCAACCCTCCCATAACCCTAATCTCGAAATGAGTTGGGGGCCTAGTTGCTAATAACTTAATTAAGTCCAATTAGGCAGTTTTTCCATCTTCAAATCTTATTTCTGCCATATCTCCCAAACGGTAAGTCTGTTTGATTATTGTGACTACTCTACGGGATGGGATACCATCATCCGAATCAAACGAAAGTGGTTTCAGGTCTAAAATCCTTACCAATCAAAAGATAGAGACGAAACAAGATTCGCTAGGGGCAAAATGGTCATTTTAAATTTATCAAAAATCGTGAATATGGGAAATGACCCCAATCGTCATTTCCCAAAGTTATACGACCATATAACTTCGAATGAAAATAAAACAAATATTCTACGATCCTTCGATATGTGGAATACAGGTCATTACAAAAGTAGTGATAAAACAATTTTGGAAGGAGGATAAAGCAAAAGATGGATTTAAAACATCATATGACCCATATCATTAACACTGGCATCTCTAGTCATTTGAAGGAATAAAACTCCCAAATAAACAAACTAACAAAACTAAATTATACCTAATATGTGTAGATCAGGACATACTGTCATTAGCGTTAGCCTCCATGACATCGCTCATAGTAATCGCCATTAATTAGGAGCTGAAATTGATTTTGAGTCGAAGTTGTATCAACTTTCTCTGCCTGTTTTGGTTGTGAATCAGAATCTTCACGGATTAACGTAAACCCATAATAACTGAATTTCTAGACTGGATCAAAATTCAACACGACTGAAGCAAAAGTCGAATTGACTTGAGAATGTGAAAGCTTGCCTTTCTTTTTGTTGTTGCTTTGCAATCACGTTTTTTATTGGCTTAGCTGTTGTGGCTTTTCCACCTTGAATTCATTGTCATCCTTTGCAAATGACCATAATAGAGATCAAATCACAAATACATTAAAACTCAAACCTTGAAACTGCTGCTGCCACTTGTTGTCAGTTAAGATATATAGTAGAGTTTTCCATGTTATTTAGTTGGTTAAATTACTAGGGTAGGCTTGTGTAAATAAGATAGATATACATATTTGTACGTCTGTGTGCCACTGTTGGCAGCATATGTTAAATAAAAAATAAAAAATAAAAATCTACAACTTATGATTTAAATCCCGATTCGATTCGGAATACTAACTTTACGATTTATGATTTAAATCCCAAATTGACAGCCTTGGTGCCAACATTATGGTTATGGTGTCATCCAAAATAAATAACATTTTTTGTTTAGTTGCATATAATAAACACTACGCTTTATAGCTAAAATGTCAATGTACCAACATACCGTTAAAAATAGATTTACTCATATAACATGTAGCCAAAGTAATTAATAATTTGATCAGGATCACCGTGATGTTTTTATATGCAAGGTTGTGGTAAGTTGCCTCTTGCTGTGGATAAAGAAAATGAAATAATTAAAATTGAAACAATAGCTAATAAGGATCCAATGCTAAATAAAAGAGCATATACATTCAGTAGCTGGAATGAAACAGTTAAAGCATGTTTACTACTTCTAGGAAAATAATATTAAAGTGGAAAATTTGCAAAATACTAAGAAGATTATTTATTATAATAAATAGAATTTTTTTTCAAAAAGGGACCAAATGAGCTAGAAAAATGTTTGTACACATTCCGAAAATCTTGCTTTGTCGATCTCAACTATTTAGTAAACACGTATCAAATGAAATTTTTTCTCACAATTATATCTGCCCATTACATTGGTTATTAAATTTGTTTGCAGATTCTTGGATTCATACCAATATTAATTTCAAAGAAAAAATATAGATCATTATGAACAAATTAAGCAACGCTTATGACATTTACCTTTGCTAGTTTGTAGTAACATTTTAAACTATCAAAATTCGGTTAGTGCCTTTTACTTAGCACCTACTTGTTGATAAAATGTATGATTCATTTAATAAGAAAAAAATAAAAGTGAAAGACACAGATGTGTAATGAAATTTGTTATATTAACAGAAGGAACTCAGCGAGAAATGGTATAGGCAAACTGAAATGTGGGAATACGGAAAAATTTAATCTAAGGTAATATAATTTGCATCCATCCTTGCTATATATGTGAATAAGAATATAATTAAGGCATTATGAATACAAAATTTCACGCTTTGCTATTTAACTAAAAACTAAAACGCCCATAGGTAAGTTTCTTTATGACTTGATTAATTAAAGTTAAAGTTAATACCATCGGGTCAAATTTCTAAAGATAGAGATAATGAATATACTGAGAACCAAGAAAATCAGTTGAAATTACATGCTAAAACATAATGAGAATGAAAAAAAAAACAAATTCTTATAATATTTGGATTTATTACAGAAAAATTACTATACAAATAAGTGCATAAGCATATGTGAAAACTTTACTAAGTTATCTTGTCAATTTCTTTTGATGTGGTAAAAGAACCGCATATATAAAAATAGGTGAACATGTTTTTATTTTTTTATATGTTACAACAAAAAAATTTAGCCAGACATTGTAGCTTCATCTGGCAGGTGGAGCAAGCCTGCTGATTATAGTAAAAAAATATTAACACTCCTATTAAAGGGAGTAATTTTTTATGAAACTAGCTTACAAAAATTGAATATAATATTCTTTATTCCAAAGACATAAACAATTAAATTTGTTAGTAAATGAAGTATACTATAAAGAAGTTACCTTTTTGTAGGTCACATGTATATAAGTCTTGAAAAGTCGATACACCTCATCAAAAGCTATAACTGGAAGAGCAAGGATCAAAGCAAAAGGTTATGTATCAAGTCCTGAAGACAGCAAGCCATCAAATGCATTATGTTATATTATTCTCACCCTACAAAAAAAGAGAGAAGACAATGTATCGTTACATCCACAGTTAAATTGTTGAAGAAAACAACATGTAAAAGAATATAAATATCTAAAGAGCTGTTATTAGATCTTATTGTTCGGGTTTTGTGCACTGTGGAAGTTTGACAAAAGGCTCATAAAAATAGGATATTTTTCACCTAATCACTTGAAAATGAATTTGATTTGAAATAACAACACAATAAAATGGAAAAAATAGCAATACGTAAATATTCCACCCAACCACCCTCTTTATTGATTTACCAAAAACAAATTTTGTTTACACTCAATGAATCAAAACCAAAAATAAACAAAATACAATTGAATCGATAACCTTATTGAGAATGAGAAATAATATCTAGACGACCGCAAATATTGTTACGGAAGAACGGCGATGAAGGACGACGGCAAACCTATGTCTCACATGGTTCCTTATTGTTGTCCTGGTCCACTACAACAAAAATACTATATTACAACTGTAATTTTACAATTGTCACAAAATGACAGTTGTAACAAAAGTTTTTTTTATTCAACTGCCATTTCCTAAAAGTTGTAACAAACATATTTTTAACAACTTTTTTATTTTGCCTGTTGTAATGGAGACCTATTACAACGTTTTTTTTTGTCTGTTTTAATATATGTTTATTTTAAGAACTCTTACTTTTTACCAGTTATAATAACTAATAAATATTATTAATAATTTAAAATATGAAATAACTAATAATAGTAAATAAGTAGTAACATATACATAATAACTAACTTTTAATAATTAATATTCAATTATAACTAAGAAGGAGTAAGTACTTGCTAATAATAGCTCTTATTATAAGTAATATTTATTATTTAAACAAAATATAATTCTCAAGTAATTCATATTATATTTAGTATAATTTTTATTTATTAATTATGACTTTTGATTTTATAAATTTGGACAAAATTTTCTTCATATTCAATAAAAAACTTGACTCTGAAAGAAAGTAGGTTGTTTGTGTCAACGCAAAATATGAAATTTTAGCAGAAGTCTGAAATTTTGTCTCTAACATATCCCATGTGTTGTATTTCTGCAACGAACAGAAGTAAATACAGTGCCTTTTATTAGAGCAAACAAATTTTCGTTCGCTCCAAATTGAAATTTCGGCTCCGAAACGAGATTTGTTTTAGGCTATAAAACCAAAATTTTGGCTCTCAAATTAATTTTCAGCATTAATCAGCGCAACCTCTCTCCTCTCCCATCGTATCTTCAATCTTTACTCATCTTCAAATGTTCTGCCCCCAAATCCAAACTCAATAAGAAACCTCGCCTCACCTTCAAACCCAAATCCGATAGCACGGATTTGGGTTTCATCATGAAATTTTTGGAAGAGGAGATGCTGCTTGCCGTTGAGGATTTGAAGGTGAATCCTTTATCGCATTTGAAGTCTAACTCCAAATCAATGCAGAAAGGTCTTGGCTACTTGCTTGAGGATTTGAAGGTGAGTTCTTTATCACATCTGTATTATAGTGGGTAATAAGTAGCGGTTGATGATGCTTCTTTTCAAAATTACATTACGTTGGGTGTGTTTGTGTAAAAGCTTGTGGCTTTTCAGAATAGCGTTGCTGCTGCTTTTTTTGTTCTTTTATGAATGACATTTCGTTGTTTCCTTTTGTTTTCTTTTTAAGAATACATCTTAGTGATATATTTGATGTGTTTAATTATAATGGTAAAGGATGTGATGACGTCAGGGCGGTTGGATGTAATGAAGTTGTAAAAATTTCTTATGGCTTAAATGTTAATGTTGGTTGCATAACAAGTGTTTCCATAAATGATTATTCAAAAAAAATCCCATTTCTATAGCTGGAGATTTTGATTCTGCTTACTATGTCTGATAACATATAACATTATTCTTGTGGCTCTTATTAATAGGCTGGTTGGAGCTTTGTTTGGGTAACATGAAATTATGGCTTAACAAGTTTGTTTTATCCTTTGCCAAAAAATGGATGATGCATCTTGTTATGGTTTCATATGTATTGCACTAACTGGACAGAGTAGGTAAAACAATTTTTCGGTTATCTATTATGTTTTATAGAATCAGCACAATTATTCTTTGTTTTATAGTTATTTACTTCAATATCGATGATAAAATTTCCAATTTAGGTGTAAATGCTTGTTTATCATGACCTTCAGTGATTATCCACAAAATGGTGGCAAGTTTCCTAATTATAAATACATTTAGCTACTAGTAATAATTAAAATATGTGAAGAGTTGAACACTTTGCTTGTCTCTAATGTCCGTAAAGATTTTTAATCATTTCAGGACTTTTGTTTTATTACTCATTTCAGATGGAGTGAAAATTCGTGTGTGCTAGAGGTATGTACACCCTTGAGTATGTACTACTATTATAAGATTTTCTATTATTGTCTTTTGTATCATACACATGGTGTAAATTTTATCTTGGTAGAATCGTAAACAATAATCATTTTATTTACCACAGTACACCTAATATAAATTTGTCTTACAATAAGCTGGGTGGATGGTATTCGGGAGTTTATACCCTCATATCCGCAACCGTATCACTATTTTTGCATATCAAATATGGATTCAGAAATTTTGGGTATCCGTTTAGGATATCTAGGACTTTGGACATCCCATTTACCAAAATATCTTATGAAAATTGGATGTAATATTCAATAGACCAACTGCCTCAATGAAGATTCTCAATTTCTGAAGCTTGGAAAGTTAAGTTGTCATTATCTTTTCTACTAGGATGAGTTATCCGAAGAGTAGTACTAGCAAAAGAAGGTAATATCTTTGAATAAATTAATTTACTAGGGTCTGAAGTAGTTATGTGCATTCTCTCAACCTCATGTGAACTGTCCTTGTCTAACTTTTTATTATTTCTTAAGATGCAATCTCAAACAACAGTAGATTGGCAACATGTTCCTGTGGTATGTCCATATCATTTGACAAAAACACCGCCATATATCCTTCCCTTCCTTACTTGTAGCTTCATTCTGAAATTGAGTTGCAAAAATATTTGTACCATTATTCTCAGAACTTGTAATTTATTGTACTACTCTAGATTATACATCATCGATTGTATTAGTTTCTTGCACTTTATTATTAATAGTACCCATCTACTGATTGGTTTGATGTGAGGATCAATAATCACAAAATTTGCATTCATATTGATGTTGATTTAAAAAAGCTATAATATCTATACCGTGAAGTATTTCTACTTAAATATAGATAGAGGCCTAAGCGGTTATCTCAAGATCTTGAATTATAACAAGTGGATTTTGATTATTATTTTTTAAAGATTACACTGTCTTTTCCCTCTGTAACTATGGACAATTTGCTTGCCTTCAAATCTGCCTTGTCAAATACAAGCAGTCCAAAGGAGCAAAAGCAACTTATGAGGAACCTGCTTTAAGTGGCTTCCGGAAATAAACTAAAAAAATTTGTAGCTTAGAAGATTACAAAAGCGATCACTAATGTTACAGATGACTTATTTTTGTGTCTATTTCTAAAAAAACATTAAAGATTTAATGTTTATATCATCTCTCACGCGGCCACATTTGTATACATATTCTTTCAAACAATTTTTTTGCTTTGATTCTTGTTGTATAAAAATACCTATTATTTTGTATGTATAATTCAGCTTTGTAGGTTTCATAGATTTCAGAGGCAAGTCTTGATGTGAATAGAAGATATGAAGATAGCATTAGGTGGAGGCTAATTAAATTTCAGAGACTAATGAGCTTTGTAGATTTCATAAGTAAATAAGCTTTGTAATTGGGTTAAAGTCTTTCAGGGACAAATGAGGAGAACATTTGTAATTTTATACATTTTTATTGTGGTATACGATTTATAATTTGTACTCTGGATATAAAGTTGTGATTTTTATTAATGAATGGATCATGATGCCTTTAAACTTACGTATATTTCTTATGTTATTTATCTATTTAATGTTGCACATATATAATATATATAATTTTTTGTACATATAATTTGTTGATATATCACAACTGTAAAATAATAATCGCAATAAAATATATCACAATGGTTATAAACAGTTCTAAAAATTATAACAATAATGGTGCATAACAGTTGTAAAAAAGTTTATTACAACGGTGGAAAATAGTTGTAAAATGTACATACCATAACGGTGCAGCAATGGTGCAAAATAGTTGTAAAAGATTTTAGCCTATTACAACTTCTTGCTATACGACGGTTTCCCCACCATTATAAACTGTATTTTACAAATGTTCTCCACCATTGTAATATGGCCAATTTGTTGTAGTGATGTAACGATCCACGATTTTCAACGTTTTAATATATGATTTTTTTTGGATTTTTAATATAAATTTAATTTAATATGGTATAATTATAAATATTGATTAATAATCTTTTATATATTAGTTCAAATAAATATTTTGTTCTACTTTATAAGTATGATTTTGTAAAAGGAAACTTATTTTAAGAACATGCTTAATGTATGTAAGATTTAGTAAGTAATTATTTTATATGATTTATTCAAATGTTATTAAGTGTAGTACATAAGATGTTACAGATCTATTTTTAAAATTTAGATTTAAAGTGTTAGGTTTATATATGAAATTTATAAAGATTTAAGATTTAAAAATTGTTTGGTAAAAATAAAAATTTGAATACAATAATATTTTGATTGAAGTTTATTAAGTTAAAACAATACCCGTTTGGTAAAATAGTTCATTATTGGTTGAATTGTCAAAACGTTTTGCAACATAGACTGAAATGATCAGTGTTCGGATATAAATTATAATTAAATATTGGTTTAGAATAATCCTTCAGTTTCTGAGTGCGCGGTCTTAAAATATGTTATAGAAACTTTCTGTAATTTTTAATTTAGGAAATAAACATATATTTTTCTAACGTAATTTAAGGCAACTGTGGTCCTTTTGAAACTTTGCAGAATCAACTAACCGGTTTATCTGATTTTCGTTTTGGGATTGTGTCACATTGTTGTGCATGAAAATATTTTTGTTTTCCTTCCGTTCGCAAAGAATATGCGGTTGGGAATGACATCGTAAACATTATAACATAAACTTTAATGTGTATATAAGACGGAAACATTTCAACACTAAAAATTTATAAGGATTAAAAAATATATTTGCTAATGGTTAAATAATAGTTAAACTAAACTATACACCAATCGGGGAAGTATAAAGCATATGACCTGTTGGCTCGCTTTTTGACCAAGCCACCCCGGATCATTCGTAAGAGGAAAGCAGGAAACCACGATATCTGAGGACATGAAGGAATGGATCGCGCACCATCGTCTCGCCCAATATCGATTCGCGTACCATCGTCACGACCACCGTCGGATCGTGCACCATCGTCTCGCCCAATATCAGATCGCCCCATCTCATCAGCGAACGACGCAGCCGAGCGAACCGATCCGATCCCCTCGTGCATGGCGAACCCTCTGACTTGTTCAAGCACGAGCTAGTCTTCAGCGATCCGAATCGCACGGATCTGGCGACGCGTGTCCCTAACCGTCACTTGGACCGATTCTCCCCATCTGCACGATCCGATTTTCAAGCAGATCACGACGCATGTCCACAACGGCTAATTTGACTGTTTCTCCAACGGTGGCGATGCGATCCGATTCTCTCGGGATTCGTGCCACGTGTCCACGGTCCGCCTGACAAAATCAGCTATAAATAGCCCAGAGCTTGGCATTTTTCAGGATCTTTTTGGCAATATTGAGTACTGAATCCGCCATTGTTGTCAAACTACTGAAATATTGAGAGAAATCATTGTTGTACTAGCTTTTAAAGCATAATCAATAATATATAAAGTGGACGTAGGCTCGTTAACGCTGAACCACTATAAATTCTGAGTGTTATTTTCTTTTTCCTTGTTCTTCACTTGAAATTCTCTACTGTTCATAACAATTTGGGTGTTAGGTCCAAATTTCGATCTAACATTTTTGGTGCTTTCACTGAGAGACTCAGTCCTAAAGTTTCACTATTCGCTTCTTTGAGGATTCCAGCGATTCGGATATCATGGCTGGAATAAGATCTAAAGCTTCGCAGACCAACGAAACGATTGAGGAGAGTGTGCACGAACTGGGCAATGAAGAAACTCTGGATCGCGGAGCGCTGGGGGCGAACCGATCCGACGAAGACACCACGTTCCGAGTCGATGAGAACGAGACGATCCGTGTCACTGAAGGGGTTGTTACTCGATCCCGAGGTAACACCTCGCAGCCTCCGCGTACCACAACCACGAGTCGATCTCAGGGGGGCGCAGCGAACTGCCCTCCACGAACCGCAGCTATCCGAACTGATGGTCAGACTACAACTCGACCTGGAAAAGAACCTATGACCCACTCCTATCGTCCCGGAACCTCTGCTCGACCCGGTTCGAGCTCTTTGCGCATAAGAGAGAGTGATGATGACCACTATCATTCTGCTGCTCCTATCACTGAGGGGGATCTCTCTCGCTTCGCCGAAATGTGGGATAGGTTGTTTGATGAGTTGGCTGCCCAAAGGCAGGAAAGTTCCATCCTGCGGCAAAATTTGACGGCTATGGATAGAAGACTTGATGAGCTAGCAAGGCAAAGAGCATCACCGGTTCGTCCACTCACCCCGGTATATTCTTCTTCGTCTGAAGAATTGCCGAGACCTCCGCGGCGACCGTATGAGAGAGCCGAAAACATAGAACAGCTTCGGTTCGGAACCCTGCCCTCACAGGAAGAAGAAGCGCTAGGGGCGGGGCCCTCAAACCGTAATATGAATGATCAAGCTACGGCTCTCAGGACTCGAGATGTGAACAGTCCTGTGCATAACAGACCACCTCAGCCCCGTCGCCGCACACATGCTCATGATAATAGGGGGCAGCGAAGCCCTGTCCGAGCCCCGGGTTTTGTGGCTGCTTCCCGAAGAGAGATCAGAGAACCTCGTCGGGCCAGAGGCACTGACCCTGAACCTCCTTTGACCAGTGCAAATGTTGCAGCCATGGTCCACCAGATTCTGGCCGACAGCCGCGGACAGCGGAACAAAGATTGGGGGATCGACCGCAGTCATACTCCTTTTACTGACGATATTTTGGATGCGACTTTTCCAAGGAGTTTCAACATGCCACAAATGAACCAATATGCGGGAAGATCTGATCCTGTCCAACACCTAATGAGATACTCTTGGTCGATGACCGCTGCCGCCGCTTCTGACGCGGTTAAGTGTAAAGCGTTTCCCATATTCCTGGAGGACGTGGCTTTGTTATGGTTTACTCGCCTGCCGGCGAGATCGATTTCTAGCTTCAGGGAGCTGAGCGAGAAGTTCGTAGAACAATTCCGTATCTACGCCCAGAAGACAAAAAGCGTGATCGATTTATTCCTTGTCAAACAACGACCAGGCGAGAGTCTAAAGATGTACCTGGATCGTTTCAATTTGGCCGCCACTGAGGTTAAAGATCCTCATGAACCGACCGTTGTCGCAGCACTGATTGACGTAGTAGATAAGGACACTGAATTCGGGAGGTACTTGGCAGGCAAACCGCCCCACACTAGAGAGTTATTCTACGAGAAATCCAACGTACATCTACGCTGGGAAGAGGTATACGCAAACCGAAAGGTTAAAACAACTGATAAGGAGGAAATTCAGAGCAATGTCGCCATCAAACAGACTGGAGACAGCTCGGGGAAAGTTGAAGTTAACGTCGGAAATCAGAATCAGGGTGGTCGCCAGCCAGGTAACAACAATAACAATGGTAACGGCAACAACCGGAAGAGGGGCCGAGGGAACGACTCCCAGAGAAGGACTCATCCCAGGGCCTTTGAAAGTTATACACCCATAAGTGATACTCTGGAAAATATCTTCATGGATGCGTACGAAGTCCTCCAGAATAAGAGGCCACCTCCTAGAGAGTCGACAGAGAAAGAGCGTGAGACAGGGAAGTTTTGTCTCTTTCATCAAATCCACGGCCATTCGACGAATGAATGTCATCACCTGAGGGATGTAGTCGAAAGGCTGCTTCGAGAAGGAAAGCTAGATGAATACAGAGTAACGTCCAGGGACAGGGGGCAAGCAGTGCAGGCCCCGAATCAGAATCAAAATCAACTTGCTGCTAGGCCGAGTGCTCAGCAAAAAGGAAAGAATATTGTTATCAATACCGTGATCGGAGGACTTTATCTTGCTGGGCACAGTTCCAAAGCATTAGATCAATACGTCAACGCGGCCAAACAACACCTCGAGGTGGGGGAATGTAGCAACCCCGAGGACAGTATCCCGGTGAAGCAGCAGAAGATGATGACCGATGATGTTGTTTTCCGAGAACGAGAAAGCATCGGAGTCCATGCTCCAACTGAAGATCCACTTGTAATTACGATACCCATTGGGCCAGCCACTGTTCATAAGGTTCTGGTGGACAACGGGAGTTCCGTTAATATTCTTTTCAAAAAGGCCTTTGACCAGATGAATCTTGAAATAAAAGACTTGAAGCCCTGCCAAGGATGGATCCGTGGATTCAACGGAGCATCCACCGCTCCGATGGGTTATGTAGAGTTGCCAGTTACACTTGGGGAAGGAGAACGCCAGAGAGTGAGAATCCTTCCCTTTGTGGTTTTGGATGTTGAATCGCCCTACAATGCCTTCTTGGGCCGACCGGCCCTCGCAAAGTTCAGAGCCTGTATAGCCCCCTTGTGCTTGTTATTGAAATTCCCCACAGAAGCTGGCATTGGTATCGTCAGAGGGGATCAAGTTGCTGCGCGAGCGTGTTATGTTGCCGAACTAAAGTTACTTCGCAATGGAGGGGATATCGAGACTAAAGGCACTTCTCCCCCTTCGGGGGCGGAGACCTTATAGCAACCAAAGAGGATAATCGTTGGAGAGTTCCCCAGAGAGATGCCCGAGGATATAGATCCCAGAGAGGATCAAGAACCCGGGGGCAGAATGGCGACTCCCAACGAGGCAACTGTGGATGTACCAATCGATGACAGTGACCCGGAGAAGGTCCTTAAGATTGGATCCCAGTTAAGTCTGAATCTTGCTGAAGAATTGACGGGTTTCTTAAAGAACAATTTGGATGTATTTGCTTGGACCCACGCGGACATATGCGGGATATCCCCATCAATCATGAGCCATTCTTTGAGCATTGACCCCAAACATCCTCCAGTAAAGCAAAAAAGGCGAATGCTGGGCCCAGAGAGGTCCGCTGCCTTGAAAGAAGAGGTTGGAAAGCTAAATAGTAATGGATTTATCAGAGATTCGACCTACCCAGACTGGATTTCGAACCCAGTCCTAGTAAAGAAGGCCAACGGGAAGTGGCGAACGTGTATCGACTTCTCGGATTTGAACAAAGCCTGTCCAAAAGATAGTTTCCCATTACCTCGGATTGACCAGTTGGTAGACTCAACGGCAGGTCACGAGCTTCTCTCATTTATGGATGCTTATTCAGGATACAACCAAATTCCGATGCATGTTCCAGATCAAGAGCACACTAGTTTTATCACCGATCTGGGATTATATTGTTATGTGGTAATGCCCTTTGGTTTGAAGAACGCAGGCGCTACATATCAACGTTTGGTCAACAGAATGTTTTATAACCAAATCGGGAAAACAATGGAAGTATACGTCGACGATATGTTGGTTAAGTCCAAGCAATCTTCTCAACACACTACTGACTTGGTAGAGATGTTCAGCATTCTTCTAAAGTATGGAATGAAACTCAATCCGACCAAATGTTCGTTCGGTGTTGCTTCTGGAAAATTCTTGGGTTTCGTTGTCAGTTCCCGTGGTATTGAGATTAATCCAGACTAGATCGCGGCAATCAGGAACATTCAGGAACCTAGGCAGATTAGGGATGTGCAAAGTCTTGCTGGAAAAGTGGCTGCGCTAAGCAGATTTATCTCCAGGGCTACGGATAAGTGCATCCCATTCTTTGAATTAATAAAGCGAGGAAAACGCCACTTTAAATGGACACCTGACTGCGTAGAAGCATTTCAGAATTTTCTCAGACACTTGGAGAAACCTCCGATTCTATCTAAACCAATAGATCACGAGGATTTATTCGTGTATTTGGCAGTGTCATCCCATGCGATCAGCTCAGCGTTGGTAAGGGAAGAGAATAAGGTTCAAAGACCTGTGTATTATGTGAGCAAAAAATTGACAGCAGCAGAGCGTAATTATCCACGGATAGAGAAGCTGGCGTATAGTTTACTGATTGCCTCCAGAAAACTTCGGCACTACTTTCAGGCACATCCTATCAGCATATACACTGATCATCCACTCAAGCAAGTTTTACAGAGACCGGAGGCATCTGGAAGGTTACTCAAATGGAATATTGAGTTGAGTCAATTTGACTTGAACTTTCAGCCCAGACGGTCAATTCGGGGGCAAGTGATAGCCGACTTCATAGCAGAGTTCACTGTTCCTGAAGAAGGTATAGCAAACGAAGAAGTGGAACCTTCAAAGTTACTTTTCGATCCTAATTCCTGGAGATTGTATACTGATGGCGCTAGGAACGACGAAAGATCCGGCGCTGGAATAGTGCTTGAAACCCCCGAGAAACGATTGATAACCTATGCAATCCGAATGGAGTTTCAGGCCACTAACAACGATTCCGAATATGAAGCTCTGATAGCCGGATTGAAGATTGCAAAGGAACTAGAAGTCACAAAGCTGAACATCTTCTGCGACTCCAAGTTAGTTGTGAATCAAGTCACTGGAAGATTCCAAGCTAAAAGTGCAAGATTGATTCTATAATTAAAGAAAGTGAAAGAACTGCTGAATGATTTTGAACACTACAGCATATCTCATATTCCGCGGTCAGAGAACCAGCGGGCAGACAAGTTGGCAAAGATGGCTAGTTCTGGCGAACCTGAAGTGACTGGGCTGGCCCCCGTTGAAGTACTTCGGTCCCCTAGCATAGATCAGATGGAAATCGACCTAGTACTAGAGACGGAACTAGAAAGGGAGTCCTGGATGACCCCTATAAAGAATTTCCTAATGGATGGAACGCTTCCGACCAAGAAAAGCGAGAGGCGTAAAGTGATTCGTAAAGCCGCCCGATACGTTCTGCAAGGCGGAGTTCTTTATAGACAAGGGTTTTCAATGCCCCTCCTTCGGTGTATAGCCCACGATGACATCAAACGTGTGCTGCAAGAAGTCCACGAAGGCGAATGTGGCGACCAAACTAGAGGGCAAACTTTGGCGAAAAAGGTATTGCGGCATGGTTATTTCTGGCCTACCATAAACAAGGATGCAGTAAGATATGCACGACGATGTGATGCGTGCCAGAGATTTTCAAAGATACCTAGAGCGCCTCCAAGTCAGTTAAAAACAATGATGAGTCCATGGCCTTTCGCTATGTGGGGAATTGATATCATAGGAAGCCTCCCCATAGCAAGGGGCGGAGCAAAGTTCGCTATTGTGGCCGTAGATTATTTCACTAAGTGGGTCGAGGTTGAACCACTAACTACAATCACAACTAAACGAGTGATCAACTTCATCGTGAGAAACATCATCTGTCGATTTGGGATTCCAAAGATTGTGATAACAGACAACGGAACTCAGTTTGATAGTGTTGAATTCAGAAATTTCTGCCAAAGATACCATATCGAGAATCGGTACACCTCCGTGGCACACCCACAATCGAACGGGCAAGTCGAAGCGGCGAATAAAGTAATTAAGTCCATTCTGAAAAGAAGAATGAAGCGGGCTAGAGCCATGTGGGCTGATGAGTTGCCCTTGGCACTATGGGCCTACAGGACAACATATAAATCGACGACAGGACATACCTCGTTCTCCCTTGCTTTTGGAACGGAAGCAGTCATCCCAATTGAGATAAAAGTACCTTCTCATCGGGTGACTTATTATGATCCAATGACCAATAATGAATTGCTCCTTGAGTCCCTGGATATGATCGAAGAAAAGAGGGATGAAGCAGACCTGCGTGCCCTGAGATGCAAACAACAGGTCGCCCGATATTACAACAAAAAGGTCCGAGCCCGAACCTGGGAACCCGGAGACTTGGTTCTGAAACGTGTCTTTCCACCCCCGACTCATATGGGAGCGAAGTGGGAAGGACCGTACTCTATTCTGAGCAAGCTTGATAATGGAACCTTCAAGCTGGCAACCGTAGATGGAAAGGAAATCCCCAGAGCGTGGAATGCCCAACATTTACGGCCATATTTAACATGAGAAGTTTCAAATTTATTCTTTTTCTTTGTAAAAAAAAAAAAACTATGTACAGGGCATGACTTGCCTAGAACAGTCTGATTCCTTAAAGCAAGAGATTATAAAGTGGACGTAGGTCATGATTCGACCGAACCACTATAAAAATACTGTGTGTCATTTGCCTTTATTGCATCTTTATTTATGTGAATAATGAAGGTACTCGAAGTCCGGTGCCAACCGTTCCCCCCGTAGACTAATCGGAGGAACCTAAAGCCTTGGCAAAGGCTCCAACTGCTTGTCCGACTAGTTTTAATCCACGGAGCATGGGTTAAAGTGTACGCCTAGGATGAGTTTGATGAGCATGCATGATTGCAGACCGCTTGAAACATAAACTCTAACTCTCCAGAGAGAGAGAGAGTATAAAGGCGTCTCCGATTGAGCGCTGAGAAAGAGCTCCTTTCCCGCTGAAGGATAGGGGAGCGAGTGAATCGCTGAGCTCGAACTCTAACTCTCCAGATAGAGAGAGAGTATAAAAGCGTCTCCGATTGAGCGCTGAGAAATAGCTCCTTCCCCGCTGAAGGATCGGGGAGCGAATGAATCGCCAAGCGCAAAACTCTAACTCTCCAGAGAGAGAGACAGTATAAAAGTGTCTCCGATTGAGCGCTGAGAAAGAACTTATTCCCTGCTAAAGGAACAAGGGCTGACTGAACTACTGTTATCCCATGAAATCTCCTATACCCCCGTATTCAGAAATAGGGGCAACTTGCCGACAGTACTAATCAATCCCTAGTAAACCCCAGTCAGATGCTACGGTAATAATTGATTGGGGGGCACCAGGCACTCATATGCAAACACTAAACTTTGATACAACAGTGTAACATAGCATGAACATTCTTCTTCCTGTTGATTGACTGATTTATAATTATTAATAGTTGGCTAATGACTAAACATGAAAAGTTTCTCTGAATACAGGTACACAATGATGCAAGGAGAGATAAACCCTTGTTTATATACTGCGAATCAACAAAGTGAAAAACAACCTTGAAACAAAAGTGAGGACCAGTCTCACAATTACACTTCCTGGCCAGTGGAAAACCTAAAGACAAAATATCAACAAACAACAAACATCCTATTTACGCTTTGACCTCTTCTCTTGCTTCTGCCTCTCCAGCCTCTCCTTGTCGGCTTCAGATGGATCCCCTTTCTTCCTCTTCCGCTTGTCTACGAGGGGAACATCTGACTCCTCTGAAGTCTCCTCTTCCACCTCTTTTCTCTTGCTTCTACTGGAGAGGGAAGCCGGGAAGTCATCGGGGTTTGCGAAGTGAAGCTGCCGGCTGATGGACTTGGGCTGGATTTTCACAATCATCCCAGTTTTGGGATCGAATTCTGCAAGAGGGACTACGTCCAAAGCCTCATCTCCCACCTTCTTTGAAGCCAACTCTTTCTCTTGTCTAGCTTTTCGGCTGGCCAGGGGTTCCTCATCATCATCATCGGCCTTTTTGGTGCCGGTAATGTCCTCTTCGTCATCCACATGACGACCATCCATGTCTTTTAAAGCTTCGATAGTCTCAGCATCTTTGGGTACATCGGTGCTAGGTGCCGGGATGCTTCCTTCTACTGTTGTGACCTCGACCCGCTCTGAAACATCAATACCAGCACCCGGCAGGGCAGCCTCCTTCTCCACTTCCTTTTCTTTTTCAGCACCCATGCCGACGGGCTCGCCACCTGTATTACGAGGAGCACATGTTACTAATTCAAGTGGTTGTTCCACCAAACGACGACAATTTGCAATTGCTTTGATAAATTGCGGGGAGAAAAAGGAGATACCTTCCGCAGACCCTCCTTCTTGGATTGTCGTAGGAGCTCCAACAATAGCGGGAGTTAAGCCCAAAGGGATTAGCGAATCGTCAGGATGGTACTCCTCAACTCCGGAGGTTTTAGGCCCCGTGGCGGAACTGGAACCTTCATCAATTTTGCTTTTACCTTTGGCCAAGGTTTTCTCCTTCTCCATCTCCGCCAGAATCAGGCGACGACCTTCTGCCAGGTCCTCAGGTTCATTGTCTCTTAGGATGCTCTTCATCAGCTCATCCTCATCGATTTCTTCGACTCCCAATCTATGCTTTTCACCCTCCACGATGGCATCCCATAAATTGGACAAAGTAACATGGTAATCCGGGATCCACGAGATGTTGCGAGTCTTGAGAACCTGGCCAAGGAAATCAAAAATCATCCCCTCAAACCCCTCGATTTCTTTCTCTCTTTCGAGGAGCTTGTTGTTAGAAGCAGTGGCCAACTCGAGGGCACTTTCAACATTCTTTTCGGCTAGGGCTGCCCTCCTTTCCGCATCTGAGCCCTGGTCGTTCAAAATCACCTTTTCCTCTTTTGCCAGAGCTAAAATTTCTTTTAAACTTGCTTTTTCCGCCTCCCAAGCAGCCTTCTCAGCTTCAAAATGACCTTGTGCTGTTTTCAACTCGATATTGGCTATTTTGAGATCTTCAACCTCCTTCTTTAAAGCCATTTTTTCTTGGCTATTGGAGTCCAGTTCTGAATGAAAGCGCTGCTTGGCATTCTCTAATTCAGTCTTATAATTTTTAACGTCCCTCCGTGCTAAAGCAAGCTGGGACTGAGCATCTTCCAGGTCCTTTTCCAATTTTGTCATAGCCCTTTCGTTATTTTCAAGTTTTGCTTTAGACCTGTGTGCTTCTACTTCAAGTTTTCGGATGACTTCCGAAAGGTTTACTGCGTGCTTTTTCATCATCTCATATTGCCTGGCTGCGTGCTGGATGTGCCCGATAACTTCATCATCCCAATTTTTAGGGACCGGTTCCAAAGCAGGAACAAAGACCATCATGTCAAAGAACATGCCTGGGAATTGCTCCCACAGCTTTTCCAGCCTACCTTGGATCTCGGGACCATGGACATAATCCCGTGACCCAGGGGCAGCTAACTTTGGTTGGCTGGTGGGGACAATGTCACTTCTCTCCTTCTCAGTTTCTTTGGATGAATCTTTGTCCCTATCTTTGGATTCGTGATGCCTTTTGGATGACCGACTGTGGGAAGGTGCACTCTTTGGAGGAGTCAACTCTTTTGGAAGTTTCTTTCCCCCGGTCGGAATTGTCGGATGACTCGAGGGCCTGGTAGAGGTTGATTTGGGTGGAGATCGAGGTTGCGAGAAACTCGGCCTATGAGGAGGACCGCGAGGGCGCTCAGTATCCGGGCGAAGGCTAGGAGTGCCCTCACGAAGAGAACGATACGAATAAGATTTCCTGCAGGACATCGCTCCTGTAAAAAAGAAAGAAGAGCATATTAAAACTTTGGATACCCACGATATAATAGTGCAGGGTCAGACAGCGTGTGTGATGTGTGCATCCCATATAATTCCCCCTAACGGACCCGGGCCTGAAGACAGGCTCGTCTGACCAGTTTCTCGTCCTCTAGTTGAAGCGATCGCCTCTTCAGAAGCAGGGAAGAAAGGCCCCTCTCCGAAGTCTTTCTCCGTATATACATCATCGGGTAGAGGGATTTTATTCAGCTCGTCAAATAATTGCTCTTCTGTCAAATCGTCGGCAGCAACAGTTTCTATTGGAGCAGAGATAGGAATTTCCTTCGATATGTCACCGTGGGCCTCATCCCCTCTGTATATGTTCAAGTCTTCATCGTCTTGGATAACTATCGGAGAAGGACTCTTGCGAAACTTAGTTGTTTCAGCCGCTTGCGAAGTTCCCTCTCCTTCCATTGGGGGCACATACTTATAAGGTTTGCCGCCAGTCCCGAGTCCGAATCTTCTGTCTAGAAGACGATGCTTGTGAAGATTATCATCAGTAATGCATTTTTTGATTCTCAGAAAGTCGGATCTGCTCTGTGAAAGAATGGATAATCGATGGTTATATAACGGACCCTCCGTTTTCGGGAAGATATGATCTGTTTAAGACAAAGAAAAAGGGGGGAAATGTTAATACTTAGACTCCTCAAGCAAGATATTCGATTAGAAGATCGAAGTTTACTTGATTTAAGCCATCTTCATGAGCATCCGGCCTGTTTCCTTATATAAAACCAATCAGATTTAGGGTCCCCTATATTGCTATAACCATCGTACAGAACCTTCCTGTTCGCCACTGATTCAAAGAAGGAAAAGTTTGGAGTTGCCGAAGAACGGTGCTTGAAAAGAAAGAATAACACTAGATCTCTGAATTTAAGTTCGGCATGCAGGATCTCCGCATATGCAACATATAAAGAGTATAGAGATGCGTAGGCGTTTGGATGAAGCTGCATCGGAGCAATACCTAGTCGTCTTAAAGTTTCAATGGCGATCGGAGGAAACGGAGGAATAGCTCCTACTAGACACATTGTTCGACTGATCGCCATATACCCTTCCGGTGCTAGGTGGGGTCTATCTTCGCTTTCAGGCGTCAAGACATCGTCCCAAGGAATTCCGTGTCTTAAGCAGATTCTTTTAAGTTTTATCTCGTCAAGCTTGGACGCTAAAGAATCAGAAAATTTATCTATCGCGAGTGCGCCTGGGATCTCGTCAGGAGCTCGCTCATCAGTCTCAGAATCGTTGTTGGATGAAGTACTTTCCGTCGGATCTGATTCTGTGGCTTCGTACTCAGATCCAGAATCTTCACCTCCCGGATTGATTGGAGGAATTTCAGGATTGTACTGTTCAGGAGTCTCGGATTCCGCTTCTGCTACAGATCTTGAAGAAGAGTGATCATTCGACATTGCTGCTAGGACGAGAAAACATGACCAATGAGATTAACACTACCCGTGCCCCATGTGTGCAAGTGCTGGTGTGTGTACTCGTGTGTGTGCATTTAAAATAAAGCGTGAAAGTAATCAAGATCATCAAAGCATTAATCGTCGTATGCCGTCAAATTATGAGGTCGTTTAGTCCAGAAAGTCCAACATCAAGGCTCTATCCTAACTGTTCAGAGTTTTATAGTGACAAGGCGTTGATTAAAGTCTGAAATTTCTTCGTATCGTCAGCTATGAGTCGGATCGCGAAGCAGAGGGATCGCCCCTTTCGGATCGCAGGACGGGGGAATCGCCCCCATCGAATCGCCGGGCGAAGGGATCGCTCCTTCACGAACCGTTGTGACCCCCACGATACGCCCCTTGCTGCCACCACGATCTTTCGTCTCGCCACTTGCTTTCGTTTTCTCTTCTTGACCACGAACCGAACCGGCCTTCTTTCTTCTTCTTTTTCCTCCTTCGTTTTCCTCCTCTCCTTTCCATCCTCGAACTCCGAGCTCCACACCAGTTAGCCATGGCGTTTTGATGATTTCGTTAGAAAAGCACAAATTTCCATCGTTTCTAGTCGAGAAAGTTCATGAAGAAGCGGCGTTCACGAATAAGAATACTTTTTGTGGAGTTACCTTTCTAAAGATTGAGAGAATGCTCGGATTTTTGAAGGTTAGGAAAATTTGGGTTCGTTCTTCGATAATGCGAGACGATTCGGCAGAAAGAAAGGAGAAGGGGAATGAAGAGGAGAGGATCGGCTTATATAGGCAAAGAGGGCGACCGTTTGTCTCCCTTTCTTTGTCGTATTCGGTCCACGAAACATCATGCAGGCCACGATCCAGAGCTTGTATCGCATAGAAGCCCACGGACCGCCTCAAACGATGGCCCACCAAAGTCAAAGCCCGACACGACTCGAAGGAAAGTCCGCCTTGTTTCGCACAAAGGCCTAGATACTCAGCTCGAGACGAGCACGCGACCACTCGGACCGTGGCGCTCTATGGCGATCCGATTCATGCATGCGTTGATTTGAACCAATGCGACTGTTGATTTACGTCCCTTCAAGAAAAGGTAGATTAGAATCTTCGAAGCATGTTCCATCATCGATAAAACATACTTCGAGGGGACAAAATATTGGCTCGCTTTTTGACCAAGCCACCCAGGAATCATTCGTAAGAGGAAAGCAGGAAACCACGATATCTGAGGACATGAAGGAATGGATCGCGCACCATCGTCTCGCCCAATATCGATTCGCGTACCATCGTCTCGACCACCGTCGGATCGCGCACCATCGTCTCGCCCAATATCAGATCGCCCCATCTCATCAGCGAACGACGCAACCGAGCGAACCGATCCGATCCCCTGGTGCATGGCGAACCCTCTGACTTGTTCAAGCACGAGCTAGTCTTCAGCGATCCGAATCGCACGGATCTGGCGACGCGTGTCCCTAACCGTCACTTGGACCGATTCTCCCCATCTGCATGATCCGATTTTCAAGCAGATCACGACGCCTGTCGACAACGGCTAATTTGACTGTTTCTCCAATGGTGGCGATGCGATCCGATGCTCTCGGGATTCGTGCCACGTGTCCACGGTCCGCCTGACAAAATCAGCTATAAATAGCCCAGAGCTTGGCATTTTTCGGGATCTTTTTGGCAATATTGAGTACTGAATCCGCCATTGTTGTCAAACTACTGAAATATTGAGAGAAATCATTGTTGTACTAGCTTTTAAAGCATAATCAATAATATATAAAGTGGACGTAGGCTCGTTAACGCCGAACCACTATAAATTCTGAGTGTTATTTTCTTTTTCCTTGTTCTTCACTTGAAATTCTCTACTGTTCATAACAATTTGGGTGTTAGGTCCAAATTTCGATCTTACATGACCTAGCTTGGATGCATGAGCAACGTGTGAAGAAAGAATACAAATATTATAAATCCTACTCTTGTTAATAAATTTTGGCATGTCTTACACTTGTCCATTTTCCACTAGAACTATTTGCCACGTTCTCGTTTCTTCTTCTTCCCCTACATTAGTTCAACGTTCTCGATTTTTTTAAGCAGAAAAAAAATGAATTCCAGACACAAGAAATCGAATCAAAATAACTCATCATTTCCTCTCCCGCAAATTCTATTTGAACCTAGCTAATTGTTGAGTAGCCCACTAAAATTCTGTAAAAACATGTAAACCCAACATTTTGCTGAGTAGCCCCCGTTTAATTTTAAAAAAACCAATAATACCCTTCCTGGTAGTGGATCTACATGGAATTGTATGAAACCACGCAAGGCCACTACTAGGATACTAACCATACCCCGTAGAGCCTCTACGGGGTATGGTTAGTAACCTAGTAAAGGCCCTGCGTGGTTTCATACAATTCCACGTAGAGTCACTACGAGGTAGACCGAAAATTAGAAAAAAAATATAATTGAAGAGGGGCAGTTTTGTCATTGATATTTTTTAAAAATATGGGGGGCTACTCAGCATTTCTTTGTGTTCAAATAGAATTTCCCTTCCTCTCCTCCTAGCCAGTTTTTTCTACAATTAACTGGTATTCACCATTATCAGCTTCCCAGTATTTTTCTCCAATGTGTGACACACATCCTAAGATTCTCTCTCCATTTAAACACCCCACTTAGCAGTCGCACCCTTCACTGTTCCTCCACCGCTTCACTTCCAGTCCGTCACCACTGACAACCCCATCTCCGACAACCTTCTTTTCTACCTCCTACTGATCTCCTCTCTTCTCCACTCACAAACCGATGCACCTTCCTCCCCCCATGTGTTCCTGCTCTCATTTGCTCGCCAAACAGTCGGCTCCCCTCTGAACCACATGCAAACCTTCCCGCTCCCTGTCATGCTCCAGTCCACCACCTCGCAGTTGCCATCGCATGGAACCTGCCGCTTCACCCTGCTCCTTAGCACGTATCCTCTCTGAGCCTCTCCAAAACCAAAGCTCACTTCCTCATTTCCAATTTCTACTCCTAAATATTTTAGCCTGTGAGTAAGTGTGTGTGTGTATATATATATATATGGGAGCGGCTGGTTATACAGACACAAAATTATGTACACAAAATCTGGACGATTTGTTTGTCTTTATGTATGAGGTGGAATTCACGGGTAGATCTAATGACTCAGCTTTTGTGTGTTTAATTTTGTGTCAACATTTTTTGTTCTTTTTAGACTTTCCATATATATATATATATACATATATATATATATATAGAGGGAAAGTCTATTAAGACACAAAATTTAGACACAATTGGTGATACAACTAATCTCCACCATTGGATCACCCTATAAATTACACATCTCCACATAAAGACAAAAAGTTCCAACGGTTGAGGCTTTGTGTCTCTAAGTTTGTGTTTAATTTTGTGTCCAAATAGCCGTCCCCATATATATATATATATATATATATATATATATATATACATATATATATATAGGAGCGTTCAATGGCACCCTAAATAGTGAGCACTCCATTTGCCCCTTAATATAAACCAAGCATTTATATTAAAATAAGTGAGTGGTGAGGTGAGAGAATGAGTGGAGGGAGAGAGAAACGTGATATTTGGTGGAAATCAGGGAGCATTTAGGGGTGCTACACTATTTGTGGTGTCATTGGACGCTCGCCATATATATATATATATATATATATATATATATATATATATATATATTTGCGAGAAGTGTTAGTTATGGCTTTTGGTATGGTTTGCTGAGAGTTTTGATATTTTGTAAAGGGAAGTGTGAACGCATGCAAGGAGAGATATGGTTGTATGGCCAGGCATAAGAGAATGTGTAGGTAGGGAGAGGCTTGCGTGGATACCTACGTACAGTAGGAGGATTGAGGAAATCATAACCCTTCCTTTGGTGTATGGAGTTCTTTCATCTTGTTTTTTGAGTCCGCCATCAAGGCTATTTTGATGAACGTTAAAAGGCTAGTCGTCCTTATCCTGGTTTTCTTGCTCATGTGAGTTGCACCGATAGGTACCACTACCAAATATTTCAGTATTAGAGCCGCTAATCAGGGGCCAAAAATTTTTTTGGTCTTTAATAATGAATAATTAGAGGCAATAAGTAGGTTGAGTCTTTATTGGATATTTTAAATGGCAAATACATCTGTCTTTAATGGGCAAGAGGACAAAAGATTCCGCATTCCAGAAAATAAACTGAGCGGCATAATTTTTGGGAAAGTAAATTCATTCCCGCGCTTCCCGTTTTCTTTTACCGCCTTACGGTAATTTCCACTTTTTCCTTTAACCTGCTGACTTTCGCTCTTCTTCAATCCACAAATCGTTGCAAGCTTGCTTCTCTTTTTTAATTGGGAAATTCATTGGCAAAGGTATGTAATTCATTTGGGATATTTTCCACTGTGTTGATTAACAAACCCTAAATGCTGCTGCTGATGGATGATGCTACAAAAGTGGGAAGGTTCTATTTTTTAATTAGATTTACAAGCTATGCTCTGGTTCTTGATCACTTAATACATATTTGTTGCTTCTTTCATTGGTTAGTAATGTCTAGATTCACTTGTTTTCTTTTTTTTTTGATTGCTTTTTTTCTTTAATATTAGTGAATGTATTATGATCATTGAACATGAGCTGCTTGTTTAAATGTTTATTATATAACATTTTCTCACAACTTTCAAATTGTTTGCAAATGTGTTCTAACATCTGCACATAAGTTGTATGCATAAATGCAACATACGTTAATTTTCAGTTTAGCAATTTGTTTATTAGTTTTGTTCACTCATTTTTATTTCCAAATAGTGACTTCATGGAAAAGTCATGAAAAAATAACTTAGAGTTATGGATAGGGGAACTTGTTGGAAATTTTGATATAGGGAGGAGGAGAGAGATAGAACATAGAATAAATGAAAGACTACATTTTTTATTATTTCACTTTTCTTTATTCAACTTGATTACAAATGAGAGAATACAACTCTTTTATAAGATAGCCAAGTATCTAGAGTCTTCTTATTCTAGAATTTTCTTTTATTCTCTAATTTCTACTTTCCTCAACAAAGCAACTGTATAATTCTCCATTTGATAAATCTAAAATTTCTTGCCATATATTTTAACCTTCCCTTAATACAATAATTAACTTTATTCCATAGTGTTTCCTATTAAAACCAAATTTATATGTTTCCATAAAACCAAGTTTATTTCCAACATCCTCCCTTAAACTTGGTTTTACTACTCTAAACAGATTCCTTGATTCGAAGCACTTTCTCTTCGATTTGTGATGCACTCTCTCATCACCTTCAAAAAAAAAAAAATTGGAGCACTTTCTCTCCATGGTGCACTTTCTCACCCACAACTCTAAAATAAAATTTCTTCCACGACCACTTGTTCAATGTTCTCTTGCTCTTCATTGGTGCTCCAGCATCAACATCTTCTACAATATCATCTTTGATCTTCTTCTCAATCTTCTTCTTCCTCTTAATCTTCCTTCCTATTTTTTTTCTCTTTAGAGAACTCTCTATCCCTCTTATCAACCTGGCTCTGACACCATGTTGAAATTTAGATATAGAGAGAAGGAGAGAGAGATAAAACATAGAATAAATGAAAGACTACATTTTTTATTATTTCACTTTTCTTTATTCAACTTGATTACAAATGAGAGAATACAACTCTTTTATAAGACAGCCAAGTATCTAGAGTCTTCTTATTCTAGAATTTTCTTTTATTCTCTAATTTCTACTTTCCTCAACAAATCAACTGTATAATTCTCCATTTGATAAATCTAAAATTTCTTGCCATATATTTTAACCTTCCCTTAATACAATAATTAACTTTATTCCATAGTGTTTCCTATTAAAACCAAATTTATTTGTTTCCTTAAAACCAAGTTTATTTCCAACAGAACTGTATTACAATTTGGAAAACATGCTCCATAAGTTCAT
This sequence comes from Allium sativum, assembly GCA_030737875.1. NCBI lineage: Eukaryota > Viridiplantae > Streptophyta > Magnoliopsida > Asparagales > Amaryllidaceae > Allium > Allium sativum. Next base: position 599,868,879 of record CM060920.1, read on the forward strand.
TAAGTGTACATGCAGATCCATTTGGTATCAAGTATTCGATAACTATCAATTCCTATAGTTAAAAAATGTTTTGATGATATGGTCATATTGTTATTTAGATATGGAGTTGGGTATAATAAACTGAGGAGAGTACTTCCTTATATACAAGATGTCAGTTGGTACCTGTCTTTGTTATTCTCGTCATTCATAGCACATTCGCAATCCTTTGGCAATTTGATTATTAGTTTATGCATAAATGTAACATATGTTAATTTCCAGTTTAGCAAATTGATTATTAGTTTTGTTGTAGTAACTACGAAATTTATGCTATAAAAAGAAATATAAAAAGAAATTATATTAGTGTCTAAATTTAATGTTTATTTACAAAAAGGAAGATGTTCATCATCTGTGCACAATGCATAAGTATGCTGCGAGAGGAGAATGATATGAAGAAGTTTTTTTGGTAGGTTGCCAACATAAATTTTACTTATTTTCACCCCATCAAAATTATATATATATATATATATGTATGTATATATATATTATTGTGTATTAATAATAAAAACAAAAAGAATACGAGTTCATACTACTAATGCACATAAGTTACGTTGAAGGGAAAGTGAAATACTTGTGTTTCAATCTTGAGTCTTGATTCAGACTTGGTGCATGTTACCTTTGGAGCATTTTATCCTATTTTTTAATTTGCGTCAATATAAAGTTAGGTTCCATATAAATCAAGATGAATCATAAAAATTGATAGACAATGAATGTGTTTGGTCTTCTATGTAATGGGTAATACACATTTCATGCATGATCAATACGATTCACCAAAACTAATCAACATAAATTTTGAAGTAAAAGTGTAAAACGATGAACAATTTTTTTTTTGGTGTATATATATATTCTTTGTTTAAATTACACTTTCATTTATTGATTGATTTTATTTAGTAATAGGAACAGAAAGAACGATGTACTTTTAACTAACCAAGAACAAGAGTAGAAAGAAAATAGTTAAATTTTCTTTATAATTATTAAGTGTTACCCAAATGGGAGGTTTTTGTTTAGGTAGTGACTGACTGCAATATTTTAGTACCTGAATTGAAATCTTAACTTAGTAAAAATATAGGAAACATTTTATCTGAATCTTTGTCTAAGATCCTTATTTTTTTACGTTTCATAGTGAAAAGTTACTTCTAAACTTAAATTTTAACCATTTACTTCACAACCTTTTAACTTACCAAGAAACAAAATCCATCTTGTTTGCATTTTGAATTTATCTTGTTTTTCCACGAGTTTCCATCTGATACTTAAGTTTTAGAGTGCATTGTTAGACATATTTATTGAAGTTGTTTCATGAACTATAGTTTAAGGGGACACGTTCAATAATCTTATTTTTATGCTTTGGAACATTGTGGATTGAGTTTTTGCAGTTTTGAACGATAAGGATTGAATTTTGATGTATGAAATTATTTATGACTAAAATCCTAGTTTGTACATGTATTGCATATAGAAAATTCGAAAATATGAGTTTCTATATGATGCATCTACAAACGTACTTTGTGATATGCTTGGAACAAAGTTAGAGATCCCCTTTTGGCAATTTATTTTATGGCTATTCACACGACGTGTTGACCACTTTTTAGGATATCGTTTTCAAGAAGAACTTTTGCATGTATTCCTATACACACACATGCGCACGCGCATGCGCACACACACACAAATATATAAATAAATAAATATATATATATATATACACACACACACACACGAACTCTCACACACACACATTTGAGAACCTCTAAGATTTATTTTATGCACATTACCATTTAAGCAATTTAAGTAAATACATATTATAGAAAATTTAATCTCTTTTTTCTGAATGTTGTTTTGAGGTTCTTAATATTTTTGTGCTTAGATAGTGGCTTAACGTTGTATAAATATGTTTAAAAATCATTATCATATGGATGATGACTTTGAAATTATACTAACAATGCATATGCCAAAGACATTACCCATAAACCTGCTATTAGGTATACACTGCTAAAAAGATTATCCAAAAGGATAAGGAACAATAGAGGCGAGTTAAAAAGAAAATATTGCAGTCCATATGTAGGCTCCCCGTCACGTTTTGTTTGTGGGGATGAAAGAGTGGATGGTGAGAAATGGAGGAACATGGTCAACTATTGGGGCAATGATCCTAAAAATAAAGTCCTCTTATGTCTGATGTCCTTTATTATCGTAGGTGTTTTGTTATTTTTCTGAGTTTTTCCCTTTTACATTATATATATATATATTGATAGATTAAAGTTGAAAGAAATATTGTGAATCGTAAGAAGTTGAAGACGAGTCACATGGGTGTGTCGATGACCTTTGCAAGGCACATGGCAAATTTCGCAAGTTGACATATTTCTTTTTTTCCGATGAGTTTCGCATCCTAGTAAATGTATATTCATTGAGTGCAAAACAAGAAATATTGGTTACACCTATAAAAATTTCACATTAATTCCATCTACAGACCTTATCCTGCACCAAACATGGATAAATTATATTTTATATGTTGTCTTTTTTTTACAAATTGTACCATTGATTTCACTTGAATATCGGTATAGTTTAAAATCTGATATGTGAATCTTACAGAAAATCGGATAAAGTTTGAATTGCCTTGATGGTCGTGAACCGGACCCTATTGAATCATACGAGTTAGTGCATAGAAGTAAAGATAAAAATAGAATATGGGTGGACGTAGCATCAGAGCAAGTTGCGGTAAATCTAATTTATCATTTGCATTTTTTCATATACAATAGTATATAAACTTTTACTGTTTATTTAAAACAATACATGCTAAAAGATATTCCTAAAAGAACTTTATTTTTCTCAACCAAATATTCAAAAACTTGCTCTATAATGGTACTCGCTATATTCTAAATGATATTCATATGGCAATTCAAAATAATTTTTTCTACTTAGTTAATGATATTCATCATGTTTTTTTAGGCTAAATGCGTTGAATTTAGTTTTATTTAGTAAGCCACATTGAATGATGTTTATTTAAAATTAATACAGGCCAAGATATCTCATGAACTAACTTAACTAGTAGCTATCCATGGTGAAGAGACACCTGAATTGAGGATGCAAGCATATATTGCAACGATGCGTTTTGAGACTCATAATAGAGTTTGTTGTTATGGAGATTTAGGGACACGAGCATGGTGCCTTGGGTACAACAAACTCAACCAACATCATTGATTCGTAAATCACGTAACGGAAGAGAATATGCATGTTTGGAGTCAGCATGTTTAGAATCAAAAAAACATGTGTGAAAAGCAAAGCAAGGAGATAGAAGAGTTAAAGCGCTTGCTTCTATCTTCACAACGACAACCACCCAATTTCATGTTGGAACAATCGTCGTCTCAACACCATTCTCCGTCAGAACATCCATATGAACAATCACCTACTCAAAATCAGCCAAATGCTCTGCAATTCTCTTGAATTTAACATCAACCATTACCACAACAACAATCTTTTCCACATAATGGAAGCACTCAGCAATATATGTCACACCCACAGTTTGGACATTATCAATTTCCATCATCTGGTGGTCAATTCTTTAACCCCTTGGCATATCATCCAGCTTTTTTCTACCCATAAGTGTCATATCAGCCTGGGGAGTGTACAACAATGCTCAATGGTACCGATTCTACGCAGCAAGTGGTGCTTTCAAGAAATAATGAAACTGTTGAGAGTTGGTACGTATAGTTTCTTGCTTTACTTTGGAATCATTCTCCGTTTTCATATATATATATATATGTATGTATATGTATATGTATATATATGATGATTCTTGATTTTTAAAAAAGTGATCAATGTTTTTGTTGTGATCAATAATGAAACTGCTATGATTTTTAACAATTATATGTTGTGTCTTTGTGTTACTACAAAATGGAGTATACTATGGAGCATATAAAATAAAACAAAGCAAGCTTCAGTTCAAAAATTGAAGCAGCATTTCTGTTCAAAAACAACATAGCTTCAGTTTTTATTCAAAAAATTTAGCGCTAGTGCTGAAGTTTTAAAATAGAAGCAGCACTTTTGTTAACTGCTTAGGTGTTTAAACTTAAGTGTCACAAGGTGGTGGTGGCAGTTCTTGTTCAACTATTGTCAACGAGTTAATCAAATACACATGGGGTGTGTTCACTGTGTTGAGTCGGGGAATTCAATCCATGATAATTCAACGGACGAGAACTTTCTACTGTTACAAGTATATTCGCATGATGAACCACTTCCTTGAATGCATGAGCTACTAATCTCCTGTTGATCCACATGGTTTTCCAAGGAACATTTACAATTATTTGTTTGTTTATTACTCAAATTGATAACGTTTTAATGATAAAGCTGTTGCACATTTAGAAGTGTTGATGAATGATGTGAGTCGCTAGTGGGTTTGTCAATTAGTGCTTGGTAAATGATGTTTGGAATGTATATACATAAATTGCTAAATGTTTGGTGCCACCCCTTACCAAAAAAAAGGTTAGAAAATAAATAGATAAAGCTAAACTTCAGTGCTTCAGTTTTAAAACTGAGGCACTGGAGCACCTAGCTTAAGTTTTAAGAGCTGAAGCATCCCGGCTTCAGTTTAAAAAACCGAAGCTTCAGTTCAGTTCTAAAATCTGAAGCAGCATGCTTCAGTTTTTAGAACTGAAGCGGTGATGCTTCAGTTCTTAAAACTGAAGCAGCGTGCTTCAGTTTCTAGAACTGAAGCAGCGTGCTTCAGTTTCTAGAACTGAAGCAGCGTGCTTCAGTTTCTAGAACTGAAGCAACGTGCTACAGTTTCTAGAACTGAAGCAGTGATGCTTCAGTTCTTAAAACTGAAGCTGCGTGCTTCAGTTCTTAAAACTTAAGCATGTGACTATAAAGTGCCTATTGATTCAGTAACCATGATAGAAAATAGGTAGAATGTTTCTTCTTTTTGTGGCCATACGAATGAGCTAATTATTCGAAGTACCATACTATTTTATTTCATCATTAACTTTGGTTCAATATGCAATGTTTTAACAGCTGAACTCTAGTTGGCATATACATAAGTTCATTAGTTGAGAGGGTGAACTTCTATTTTTTTATGTGGGCTTGTGTGATTAATTTGTGCAAAACTAGATACATCGGTGTACAGGTATGTGTTGTGTGAATGAAAAACTGTGCGTATGTGCATCAAGTCTATGTATGAGTACTAGTCTGAGGGAGCTGCTGTTACTAGTAGCAATTCAGTTTAGAAAAAAAGTTAAAAAATAATAAGAATAGCAATAGTTCAGTTTCTAGAACTGAAGCAGCATGCTTCAGTTTCTAAAATTGAAGCAGTGATGCTTCAGTTCTTAAAACTGAAGCAGCATGCTTCAATTTCTAAAACTGAAGCAGTGTGCTTCAGTTTCTAAAACTGAAGCAGTGATGTTTCAGTTCTCAACTGAAGCTTCACTTCCCAGTAGCTATTTTAATATGATTTTTCCAAATTTTTTTTGTATTAAATACTATATGAAATAGGTACGTGAATCATCACTGTTTGATGCTTCAGCTTTTGTATTAAATTTTTTTATTTGTTTTGATTATGCAAGATCCCATTTTATGACAGATCAACTATGGTGCCTAAATCTAATCAAGGTGGAATACAACAAATGTTAGCGAAAGAGTATGAATCCTAGCAGCATACTGTCAATAATTCGAGAAATGGTGAGAATTATTTCCCTATCATTTTTCTCTAGTTGTATTTAAGCTTTTCATGTATATTTGTATTCGAGTTCTAGATATTGTTTGTTTTGATTTTATTGCAAGCCTAAGCTAAATATAGAAAACACAGCATTTATACTTACCAGAAAAATCATAATGTTCTGCATTTAACATGAATGCTAGTGTGTTTTACATTTTTGGATCATATCGTTGTAGAAAAAATTGCATTGCTTATTTGTATATGATTGCAATAAAATATGATGGTGAGTTAATAAATATTGTTAATATCAATTGCAGGAAAGTTATGTTGACTACAATCATTTTGTATGCAAACTGTCATGTAAGCCGGAGACCATTTCTGATTTGTTTTTACGCAGAAGATCTGTCATGTAAGCTGGATGAAGTTACAATTTGAATCTGTTGCAATAGTTTTATAGGCAATCTCAGCATTTCGTTTAAGCAACATGTTTAAATGTGTATTTTGGGACAAGTCTGGTCTTTCTATCAATGTACTTGTAAAAACTTTTTATTACAAGCATCATTGAGCTGCAGTTTTTGTTAATGATAACAAATCTTGTTGGGTATCATTTTTTTGTCAATTTGGTTTCGGTTCAGTTTGAGTCAAATATACTATACTGTTTGAATTTGTAGAATTATATTCTGTACATTTCGTTGGTAATCCATTAAGTTGGAGCCTGGAGGAAAGCTTGTTTTTAGTAAAAAATTGGTTTTTCTATTAGGGTCTGTAGTAGATGCCACCTTTTCGCACTAGAATATTCTTTATAATCAAGAACAGCAGCATATGCACTGGCCTCTACTCCATTTAAATTACTAGGGGCATCTGCATATGCCTCGGTTTGGTAATTAAATTAAGTTCTTTGTCCAAAGTATAGTGACGTATACAGTCAGCCTCTATTGGGTTTGAAATTTTAGGGGCTATTATAAATGTCTCTATTTTGCAATCAGTCTTACATGGCAGCATTAATAATAGATGCGGACATAAAATGTAATCTGCCCCTAATATTCAGTAGGGACGCCTTCTTTAGAGACATTTTTTCTTCCGCCTCTCATAATATTAGAGGCTGTTGAACCCAATTTTCTGTCCCTATTTGCTTTAATGGAGATGGTTGTTTTTGCCTCTAATTCTTCAACATTTGGTAGTGGGTGTCTGAATCTGTCTATATCTATGTTCTTAGTCAAAAGTGGTCTCTTCGTTTTCGTGAAAAGGTGAGAAAATTTAATTTGAATTTTATTTTATGTAAATGGTAAATTATGATTCACTGATGATTATAGTTGGTCGATGATTATTGATAGTTGCCATTGTATGTGATAAATGTTCATAGTTAGAACACACCGGACACTAAGCGTTATTGATCGTAACGCTTTGCTCACCATGAAATCATTTGTTGTTAATTATTTTTTGTATGATGGATGGATGTTCATATGTTTGTTTTTGCGGGCTGATTGCTTATGGTTCGCACCGTAGTGGTGGAATTATACGGGAAATCGGCTCAAATCTCCTTTCCAACATTTTAGTTTTAGTGGGAAATTTAGTTTTAATTAAATTTCAAATGGTTTGGAAAATCTAGATCAAGAATGATTAAACGACTTTTATAAAAGGCGAAAGTGATTTGGAAATGTTTCACTAAGTTTAGACACTCGAAGTTTGAAAACAGTTTGAAAATTTAATTAAAGGTTGATTTTAAGTTACATTGACTTCACGTAAGCATTTAATTTAAAACGGCTATCTGTAAGTTTTGAAATAATTTCAAGCTATTAACGATTGAATAAAGTTTTGAAAATAGGATCGGAGAAAATGATTTGAATCAAAACTTGTAATATTATTTGTATAGCGACTAACCGTAAATTTGGAAACAACTAAACAAATTAGGAAATGTATTATTATTTTATATTAAGTTTTCAATTTAGTTGAAATGGAGATTTTGATTTAAACTTTGGTAACTTAAATTTATTTTTGGAGAAGAATGTATGATTTATAATTTAAATCGTTACATAACTTGAATCGATCGCGCAATACACAGACAGCTTGTGAATATCAATTACTATTTTCAAATGACTATAACTTGGACGTTTCGAATCAGATTGAAGTGAAATGAAAAATGTCGGAATTCTATTAATGCTAGTTTTTGAATAGAAAAGAAGTTTTTAAAATTTAAAGTATGATTTTCAAGTTATGTCTAAAGAAAAATTTGAAAAAGTCGCTATACGTGCAGTTCGACAACAGCAGTGGAAAATTGAATAAAAAGCGGTTTATAAAAAAGAATTAAAAATTTAGAAAATTTATGGTAAATCTTATTTTATTATTTAAAAGTGGGCAAAATTAAAATATTTGAATTTCGTGTGATCTTGAAAGTACTTGTTGTAAATGGCTATTTTCACAGCACTTTTAGTAACGTTATTACAACATCTCTTTGAAATGATTTGGTTTTAAAATCATGAACTGTTGTTTTAATTATGGAAAAGGTTTTGCTAAATATGTTGAAATTTTTTAAAGAGTTTAAAATATTTTGTGTGGAATTTATGTAATATTTCCGATTTTAAGTAAGATATTGGAAGTTTGAAGTTTAAACAAAAAATTAATTTAGAATTTAAAAATAGAATGAGTTTGTGATTTAAAAAGAAATAAGTTGAATAAAGATAGTCGATGAATATTCGATATGAGATTCCTGGATTTGATGAAAACAATCAAAAATGTTAGAACATATTTATATCAAGATTCTGATAGCATTTGCTCGAGTTGTGAATTGATATCAAATATAAGTCGATTAAGCTCTATTTAAACTTATATTGGAATTATCAATTGTTTGAATTATCATGAATGGTAATTTAAATCCAAGTAAAAATGAAATTTGAATTTGGATGGAAGATATAGGTTGATAAAGCGGAAAATCTTTATTCGAAGTTTAATCGAGTTTCAAAGGAGCGGCTTAAATTGTAATTGGACTTAAGAAATGTTAAATAAATCAAACTTTGTTTTGAGAACTATAATTCAAGAACGAATTGATGACTACTCGGAAGAAGATTTGAGTTGAAATCGTGTGTAATCCATAACTGTTTTGAAATGCGCTTATTACTTGGAAACACCAGGACCGAATATTTCGAAAACCATTTCAAGTAATAATACGACGTTATAAAGAAATTGAAGACTTAGAAATCGATAAGTGAAGATTGAGAATCATCGGATTATTTGGATTAATTGTCGATGTCTCGGATCAGTCTGTACACCCGATACGAGGTTATAAGTGTCATGAGATCTGAATATATCAGAAGATTTTCGGATTATTGTTCCTTTCAGACCCAGAATGAACTTGTATGAATTGTGTGTTTGACATTGTAATTGACTGTGTAGCACTGATTTCTGTTAATATATATCGGATTCATGACAATAAATTCATTCTCGTCTCTAAGACATATGAAATTAAGGGTTATGTATCGATAAAAATCAGTGACATGTTGTGAATTGTCAACGTGGCATACTCGAGCTATGAATTGAGCTAGTGATGATCAAAGCATGGCTTATTAAAGCATAGCTTTGTGTATATCGTGACATCGACGAACCTCACACCTTGGATTGTAGGTAAACTGGCAGTTAGGTTGTATCCATAATCGTTAGTGAAAAGTGAAAGCTGCGGCAGTAGATCTACCTCAAAACCGGAGGAAATAAAGTATATACGTTGCCTTAGTCTGGATAAAAACCGGGATATATACTTCGCACTATGTACTCGTTGCCCGTTTATGGATGTTAACCAGGAGATACTTAGCTTCGTGTCCTTAATTAACCTTTTGTGTCAGGAACCATCATGTTGGAAAACCCAATAACTAATACAAGCCATTTTATTTGTTTGTAAACTATGTATGTGGTCATAGCTACTCTGCTTCCTAAGATTAGTATTTTTATCTATGGAATAGTTTTCAATACTATGCACTAATTATAATATTAAAAGAGGATTTTCACGTTGTAACACTCCGTAATTTTATAACACATTAAGATGATAAATTAAAGAACACATAATTAAATAATTGGAATTAAGTGAAAAGGACTGCACCATTGCGTTCGTCGCAGAATTCTGCTGAGATAAACACTAAGTTTGCATAAAACGGACACCGTATGAAGAAGATATTAAGATTTGAAGTTTGTATACGCACAAGAATATATATATATATATATATATAACAAGTTCTAGAATTCAAAACAATTCAAAATCGAGCAGCTGGAAGGAAGCGGTAAAAATCCCGACCATGGGTGTCGACCCCATCAATGGTGTGTCGACCCATGGGTCGACCCCATCAAGGGGGTATCGACCCCTAGGTCGACACACTAAGGGGGGGTCGACCCCCGCACGCAGATCTGGGAAGATTCTTCTGTTCGGACGTGGACTCCTTTCTTGGCTTGGTTCGTTGGCTTTAGGCTATAAATAAGGTCCAATTTCTCTTGTTTTTACACACAAAAAACAATGTAGAACTAAATGCTGCCTCTGCCCAAATAAGATTAGCCTTTTCTTCTTCAACAAACAAGTTATTCAAGTTTAAAGATCAGTGATTCAACATCTGCAACTGTTCTTCTGTCTCTTAGATCCATTCTCTGTGAATCTATGTTATTTCTAGATATAAACACTTAAAAGTAATTTTTGATGTGTCTATGAATTGGATCTAAGCCTGTGACTAATTGAATCATATCAGATCTACCATAACCTGTGTTTCTAAGTTATTTTGACATGACTATGAATTGGATCAAAGCCTATGCCTATTTATCATGTCGGATCTGCCATTGTTTGTATATTTAATTCACTGATTAGATCTCATCATGCATGTTTACCATCATGACACTATGCCAAATCAGTCCTGTTATTACATGTTCATCAGATCTATTCTTATATGCCTATTTCTTTTCATCAGATCTATTCTTATATGCCTATTTCTGTTACTTTTGGTTTTATGCTTATTCTATTCTTCCATTTCTCATTCCCTTTTATTTTTATAGCCAGGCTACCTTCGAGCCTAGGCCGATATCGTTGAAATATGCGTACGAACGAAAATGGGTTAAATTGGGAATGATTGGAAATGGTAATTTAAGGGCATAACCTGTGCTTTGAATCACGATTGGAATTTTAGGGCATAAACTGCATCGTGAAATTGGACTAAAAATTGGAGCATGATTTATACGGTAAATTATGACTTGTGGTTTGAGACATATAAATCTGTAGGCTTAATTTAAGATTAAGATAAACATGTTAATGGAACTGTAAAGAATCTGTGAAGCCTATTTAATCCGCTAAAATTGGGGGCATAACTTGTATTAGGAAATTTGGGGAATAACTAGAATTGAAAACATGAATATGGATTTGGGGCATAAATCAAATTGTGATTTAGAGCTTAATTTAGGGCATATGATACATGATGAATATGACTTGGAAAAGGGGCATGAAAACCTACAATGAAATAGTGATAATTGTTAAAGAATGAAACGCCTATAATTACAATAATTAGAAACTGTAACCGCGCTTGGGCACGAGGTTAGATTACACTTGCGTTAGAAGTCTGCTAAGTATGTGGGGTTAAGTAAGACTGTTAAGTATGTGGGGTTAAGTAAGCCTGTTAAATTGTTAGGGTTAAGTAAACCTATTAAATCGTTGGTGGTTATATGAACCTTTTAATCTAGAAAACTTAACCTGCTAAATCTGTAGGGGTTATATAGACCCATTAACTTGTAAGGTTTAACCTGTAAATCTGTAGGGGGTTGTGCGAATATGTTAAATCTGTTAGGCATAACCTATCAAAATCCTAGTTAATTGGGGACACAAGATCTGTAAGGGTTGGCTTGTATCATCTGCTATGTGGGACCCATATTAGTCAGTAACCCATTCTGGTATTAAAGGGGGACCCCGCACTAGGTAGGGGTCAGGGCATGCTTACTGAGCTGATTGTAAGAGGTTCATCTGGGAGGAGGTGTGTATTGGCGCGTTCCAACTGACTCATGTGCATGCATGAGTATGGCTTGCTCTGGGAAAATAAGCCGCTTTAGCACCAGAAAATAGGTCTATGTCTTTCTGTATGTTGCCACTTTAGGAAGTAATACACACTACTATGGTGCCGACATAGGGTATTTACGGGATAGGGAGCCAATCGAATGGGGGGTAGTAATTAGGGTACGTCTAGTCCTGACTGTTTCTGTGGGGTACCTGTATTTCTATTTGGGTTAACACCCATTATTTCTGCTTAGGTACTGGTTAGTTCTGTTTGGGGTAAAACATACTACTAGAATACACATAAAGCTATTATTATATTTCTTTTGGGATCATCCTGTTTCTGTTGAGTAATTAGGGAATACACAATCCTGTTACATATCTATTATGCTAGTATTAGTACAGAGAAAAGTACTTAAGAAGTACAACATATCTGTAACAACCCGTATTTTCAATAACCTGTAATAATGAAAATTGAGGCAGAATTTAATTATAAAATGGGAATCAAGGGAAACGGGCTATGCCATTGCGTTCGTCTCGGAAAAAATACGCGAAATAGAGTCCGAGTTTTCGAAAATCGGAGTCCGTATGACCCAGTTAAGGCCCATTGAAGTTTGCAGAAAATTACTAAGTAAAAATCAGATTCAAATTTGAAGAATTGGGCCAGCTGGGCCAAGGCGGGAAAATTCCCGCCAGGGGCCCCATGTCGACAGGCCTGTCGACAGGGTCCCCAGGGAGTCGACTGCCCTGTCGACAGCCCTGTCGACAGGGGGTGCCCGGCTGATTAGCCTGGTGCACCATTTCTGATTTGGGTTGGGTCTTGGGGCTTGTTTCTAGAGAGTTCCGGGATCTGATGGCCCTAATTCAATCTAGGGTTAATCCTATGGTCCAAATCACTAACCTAATCTATAAATAAGACCCTAACCTACCCTAAATCACTCATTATTCATCCTAGTAACTAAACTATGCCAAAATCAAAACTCTCATGGCCTCCACCCTCTTCATACAATTCCTAATCAAATCCCTAAGAGATTTCCATGCATACAAGCATATTTAGGCTTGTATGATCCTCCTTAGCTTGCATTAAAGGCTTGTTTTTCAATTGGCACCATAAAAGAGGAGTTTTGATCAAGTTTGCTTGCATTTGGGGGTTGTAATTAGTTACATAAGGGGTTCTTTACATTTGCTATAGTCATTTGAGCCCGCATAAGCATTGTAAGCCCTCTTACCTTCACTTTGTAAACTCTAAAGCTAATATGTGGTGAAAATTGAGATTTATGTGAGTTTATTTGATTATGCTTGCTTATGCGAACTCACTATGCCATGTTTTACATGTTTCACAAGCTATGCATGCATATGCGGATTCACTATGCCATGTTTTACATGTTTCACAAGTTATGCATGCATATGCGGATTTACTATGACATGATTTGCAAGTTTATTTGAGTATGCATGTTTATGCAAGTTTGCTAAGCCTTGATTTGCAAGTTAAATGAGTTATGCATGTTTATGCATGTTTGCTAAGCCATGATTTACAAGTTAAATGAGTTATGCATGTTTATGCATGTTTGCTAAGCCATGATTTACAAGTTAAATGAGTTATGCATGTTTATGCATGTTTGCTAAGCCATGATTTACAAGTTAAATGAGTTATGCATGTTTATGCATGTTTGCTAAGCCATGATTTATAAGTTAAATGAGTTATGCATGTTTATGCATGTTTGCTAAGCCATGATTTACAAGTTAAATGAGTTATGCATGTTTATGCATGTTTGCTAAGTCATGATTTACAAGTTAATTGAGTCATGCATGTTTATGCAAGCTTACTAAACCATGATTTGCAAGTTTAATTAGTTTTGCATGCTTATGCAAGTTTAAAATGACAAGTTGTGCATGTTTTGACAAGTTGTGCATGTTTTGACAAGTTGTGCATGTTTATGCAAGTTTAGTTGTGCATGTTTTGACAAGTTGCGCATGTTTTGACAAGTTGTGCATGTTTTGACAAGTTATGCATGATTATGGTAATATGCAAGTTCACTTTGCTAAGTTATGCAAGTTTAACACGTCATGCATGTTTATGGCAATATGCAAGTTCACCATGCTAAGTTGTACAAGTCTAACATGTTAGGCATGGTTGTTGTGCAAGTTTATCATGTATGTTGTGCCAAGTTCCCTCTTCCTATCCTTCATGCGTTACTACGAATATGTAAGCGATAGAATGACGTTGGGGGTTTTGGGTAAACTTAAAATACATGAAAATACAAGATTGGGAATTTACCTATTGAGTTAGGTCTACCCCTTGGGAATTTACCTATTAAGTTAGGTCTACCCAAGTAATTGTTGACTTGTAATTATGTTTTGAAATAAAGTGGACATGACACTTAGAAAACATAAGTGTGGCCAACTCGAGGTTGGGTTGAGTTTGTAGCGTAATTCTACCCGGAACCGACCGGCTTAACTAGTGGCTACAAACAATAGGACCCAATGTGAGAAGTTGGTCATGGGGTGCCAAGACCCGAGGTTAGACCAAGTTGTGGTGTAAAGCTACCCGGACCCGCCCGGCCTAACTAGTAACCACAACAAGGTCTAATGTGAGAGGTTGAGGTGCATTAAATTAATTAATGCCTCATGGTTAGGGTTAAGTCAGGGTCCACTAATACTTAACCAATTTGGGGATTCAAGGGATGAGAATGGGGTTAAGTTACACTTAACCAATTTAATCAAGTTGGGAATACAAGGGATTAGAATGGGGTTAAGCCACACTTAACCAGTCTAATCCAGGATTAGTGAAGGGTTAAATCACACTTAACCCTCTTGGGAAACCCTAGCAACGTGGTCTGTTCTAACAGTAATCCCAGTTTGGTATCATTTACAACCCTAGAAGCTAGGCTAGGGCGGGGCACGATTACTGGCAGATGTAAGCGACCAAAGGGCGATGGCCGAGTGGTACAGCGGTGCGGGTTCGGCGGGCTACGGACGTGCACGTAGTCCGATTTTGGACAAACTCGAGGCACGGGTACCAGTAGTTTAGGGCTGTGCATTATTGCTTAAGTGTCCGGGGTTGACACCCGAGGGCTTGATACACCCAAAGGTGGACCCAGCACAGACTAACTACAACCATATGTGGGCCATATGGACACCAACACTTGACGTGTTAGGTTTATAGGGAGCCGATCGACTAGACCGTGGGGCTGGACCTTATACTAAGGTCACTTCATGTTATTGGGCCAAAGTTTGGGCTAAGGGATCAATACCTGTTATGTTGATTTGCTAGTACACCGTGGTGCAAAAACTTAACTCTGTTTATGCGATGACACCTCTATCTATCTTGTAGTTAATTTATCATGCCAGTATGTTGTTATCTATGATCATCTCAGCTTCCATCATGATGTTAACTTTATTAGTTTATAGACTGATCGTAGCAGGGCTTACTCAGTCTTTTTGACTGACCTGTTTTCTTTCGCCTCTTTTCTTCCGTTTCCCCCCCCCCCCAGGTTCTCAGGGAGGGAATACTAGAGCCTAGCTTGGATTTTAGCTGCTTCCTTGGATAGCTCAAGTATGCTTTGGACTTGAGCCGCTATGGTTTATCACTCTTATTTGGGGATAGTACTTATGTATTTTCAGTTTATCAGATGATGTATTTATCTAGACTTGTAATTTTGGGAAAAGCGACATTTTGATGTACCAGACTTGAGTTTTGAAATGGTTTATAAATCTTCCGCTGTTTTAATTACTTACTCTGTTTATTTACATATATATATCTATATGTCATGTCCTGCCTTGCTATATCATTATGCATGTTTACCAATAATGCCCCTCCAAAGCTAGTGCATTCCTTTGCGAGTGACCCTGGCGGAGGTGGGGTGTTACATTTGGTATCAGAGCATATGGTTTACGAGAAGGGATAAAAAGGTTTTTAAAACTTTTGAAAAACTATTTTCAAAACCGAGTATAAAGTAGTTTCCAAAAGAAAAGTCTAGTTTATTTTAAAGGCTATTCCCCAAAAAGCCATTAGCACTATCCTTTGACTCCTCATTTGAACTCTTTTCTTTTCATTTCCAGCATGTCTGGTAATCTCATCTTGCCCGAAGGAGTAACGATACCCGATTGGTTCCGTCGGTACTTGGAAGCCACGGCACCGGTCCCGGGTGTCCCAAATGTTGTCTTTCCAGTCGAGGCCGCTGTTCCTCCCCCTCCTCCCATAGCTGATGTTCCTCTTCCCCCTCAGCCCCCACAAGCGGATTTTGCGGAAACTTGCAAGAACTTTAAGAGGATGGGTGGCAAGAATTTTAATGGAACAGAGACTTTTGTAGAAGCAGGGAATTGGTTGAAAGAGACCGAAGATCTTTTAGCCTCCTTTGATATAGGTGACCGCAGGAAAGTTTTATTGGCAGTATGGTTGCTAAAGGAAGAAGCTGCACGTTGGTGGGTAGTTACCACCGCTACTAGGCCAATCGAGACTTGGGATGACTTTAGAGGAAGGTTTGGACTAAGGTTCTTATCACTAAAGCAAGGGGACATGACTATTAGGGAATACATAGATAAGTTCAATCAACTGACTCGTGTCGATTTAGACTTGGTTAATACAGCTCAGAAGAAGGCCCTACACTTTGCTCTAGGATTAAACGAGCCATTACATGGTTTGGCCATGTCTCATATACCCTTGGGGGCGACTTTCGAGAATTTGGTGAATATGGCCCTACTTCAAGAAGAAGATAACAATGACAAGAAAGAGGTCAAGGCGAATGAGTCTCAAGGCAAGAGAGTAAATTCCGGGAAACGGGGCAAGAATATGAAATGTAGTTTCTGTGGTGAAATTGGACATATAGCCAGGGAATGTAGGAAGAAGGAGAAGAGAAAGCGGGGCGAATGCTTTGATTGTGATGAGTTTGGACATTTCAGCAAGGATTGCCCGAGGAAACAAGGGCAAGGTCAGACTCAGTGTGCAGGACTATCTGGAGGGCGAGTTCATCTCCTCAACACCGTTCTTCCAGCTTATGATAGAGGTAGTGTTTCTGTCGAAAATCTTGTTTGCATTTTCTGATTTTTCCTGTTCGAACTTTGTTTGATTCTGACACATCGCATAGTTTTATTTCATCTGATCCAGTTGAAAGTTTGCACCTAAGTACTAGTCTAGTTGATGATCCCGTGTGTGTTTCAAATCCAATTGGGGGTTCTGCCCGCTTGTCTGTGGTCTGAGTGGATTTGAAAATTTCTATCTGAGTATAGAATTCTCGTGGGATGTTTATATTCTCGGTTTCAGGGGATATGGGTTGGTTTTGGGCATGGAATGGTTGTCCTATTTTGGAGCCATTCTGGGTTTTTGTATATAGGGTTGTGAGGCTCATGACTCGCCTCAGCCGTACCCTTAGAAATTCCTAGCAACCCTAGGGGTCCCGTCATGTTATGTTATTTTGAATCCCTCAACTCGTCTATCGATAGTTTGCAATCTGGGAGGGTGGTCCGAGAATATCCTGATATCTGGGGAAAAAGGGGTTATCCCTAGACGTGGGATAGATTTCCGTATTTTCTGGTTGGTAATACCAAGCCAGCTTCGTGGCCGGCTAGGCACGTGACCTCACGAGATGAGAGTTAAGAAAGCAAGTCAAGGAGTTGCTTGAGAAGAACTTCCTGAGATGAAGCATTTTCGAGTAGGGTGCTCCAGTAGTATTCGTTACTGATGTGGACGGTTTGTGTCGCTTATATGTTGATTATCGTGAGATAACCGTTACCAAGGATCAATGATTTGTCTGATCAGCTTGTAGGAGCATCCGTTTTCTTTTGATCTAGCTACCGGATTCCATCAGCTTAGGATGGCTGAGAATGGAATTGACAAGACGGCGTTTAGGACTCTGGATGGGTTTTAGAATGGCTAGTCATGCTATTGGGCTTGACTAACGCACCCACATATTACGTGAACTTGATGGGTAGGGTGTTTAGGAAGTCCTTGAACAAGTTTGTCAGGGTCGTCGAAGACGATATTTTTATCTCCTCAAAAACAACGAGGAAGAGCATGCTAGACATCTCGAGAAGGAGATGGATACGCTTAGAGCCACCAGTTGAAGGTCAAGTTCTCCAGATGTCACTTTGGAGGAAAGAAGTTGGATTTCTTGGGCACATAGTTCCTAAGTAAGGCCTAGCGGTGGATTCCGCTAAAGTGGTTGCGGTTTAAAACCGGAAAACTCTGAGGAGGGCAATTGAAGTAAGAAGCCTCCTCAGTTTGGCTAGTTAGTTAGCATTCCCGGAGCTTAGACTTACTCTTCTGGATCAAGAAGGGGGTTTCGCAGGAAGAAGATCCGCAGTTGGTCAAGAACATGGACCAGTCGGTTCGAGGCGAGATGTTAAGTCACCTCACTAGATATATTATAGATGACAAGGGATGACTAAGGCACGATGAGAGATTATGTGTTCCTCGAGTGAAAGACTTGGTAAAGAAGGTCCTTGAAGATGCGCATCACTCGAGAAGGTGGCCGAGTTGGTCTCAGGATGCATGGTGTGCCACCAGGTTAAGGCCAAGTCATAGAAGCCCAGTGGGCCATTACCTCCATTGGAAGTTTCGCAAGGGAAGTGTGAAAACATCTCGATAGATTATGTGGATAGACAACCTAGATCAAAGAAAGGGAATACGGGTATGTGGGTAGACTCACGGAGAGTGCTCATTTCAGTCCGGTGAAGAGCGGGAGGACTGCATCATGGTTAGCAACGGTTTACCCTCAAGAAGTTGGCCAGTTTTGTAATAACCTACAGGAAGCCATGGGTAGGCAATTGAATCTAGGTATGGCCTATCACTCATAGGCGGATGGTTCATTTCGATTAAGCATGAGTTATAGAAAATCACGTTTATAGGGTAATTGGCAACGTGGATTGGTATTTTCGAGAGAAAGTTCTGTTGCATGGAATACTTTATAGTAAGTAGACGAGATCCAGGATTCACTAGTGAATTTTGGAGAGCTGGCATGAGATCATGAGTTTATTGTATGTTTAAGCCAGGTATACAGAAGGAAGAATAAGTGGAAAAGAAAGACG
Organism: Allium sativum; assembly: GCA_030737875.1. NCBI lineage: Eukaryota > Viridiplantae > Streptophyta > Magnoliopsida > Asparagales > Amaryllidaceae > Allium > Allium sativum. The sequence goes on from CM060920.1 coordinate 599,887,583, forward strand.
AGAGGCGATAATGAAATGACTTCCAACTCGAATTTGGGAAATAGGGGTTAGGAAGCCAAGGAATCATGAAGGGAAAGATAGTCAAAGCACAGTGGAGTTAAGCTCAAGGAAACGTAACTGAGAAGAGTGAAGACTAGATATGCGCATCATATCTCTTTTTAAGAGAGCATCCTTGATCCTCGTTTTCCTGTGGAGCTTGCTTGCAAGTTGTCTTTTGCATATATCCTCTCGGTCCCATTCTCGATCCTATTTCTGTTGTAAACTCCATAAGGGGGTTAAGACTCATCGGTTAGTACTATATGTCAAAGTTTGAATGGATTTCTTGTAATCCAAAAAGGAGTTTATCTAGTTTATCTAGTTTATCGTGTCGATCTTGTCATGAGAACCTTAGGTAGAAACCCTTTGGATGAAACATGTATTTGAAACATGTTATGCTTGATGGTTGCAAGTGGTTGCAAGTGTTTGCAAGTGGTTGCTCGTGGACGCATTATACACGATTAGGCACTAGATCGGCTCACACACTCCTCATATTGCATGTGCATGAGTGTTTATGCTTATTCTTGGATGAAATTCGTATGCTATCACATGGATGTTGCATATGGATGTATGATTGAGCACGCATGTAGATATTATACATTATGTTAGGAATTTGCATACATATGGATTCATTTCACTGACATACATATGCATTAAGGAGGGTTACTGTATCAGTAACCGCCTGATTTACATACATTTGCATTAAGGAGGTTTACTGTATCAGTAACCGCCTGATTTTTGCATTAGGTAAATACATATACACACACTTTTGCATATGTTCATCCAGCATTTAGAATCTTTTAAGGACAATGATTGCTCGTGGATGATGCTTTGAGTAGATGGATGATTGGATGGTAGGATACGTTCTTCCTAACTTGAAGATTTCGGGGACGAAATCCTTTAAGGAGGGGAGAATGTAACAACCCGTATTTTCAATAACCTGTAATAATGAAAATTGAGGCAGAATTTAATTATAAAATGGGAATCAAGGGAAACGGGCTATGCCATTGCGTTCGTCTCGGAAAAAATACGCGAAATAGAGTCCGAGTTTTCGAAAATCGGAGTCCGTATGACCCAGTTAAGGCCCATTGAAGTTTGCAGAAAATTACTAAGTAAAAATCAGATTCAAATTTGAAGAATTGGGCCAGCTGGGCCAAGGCGGGAAAATTCCCGCCAGGGGCCCCATGTCGACAGGCCTGTCGACAGGGTCCCCAGGGAGTCGACTGCCCTGTCGACAGCCCTGTCGACAGGGGGTGCCCGGCTGATTAGCCTGGTGCACCATTTCTGATTTGGGTTGGGTCTTGGGGCTTGTTTCTAGAGAGTTCCGGGATCTGATGGCCCTAATTCAATCTAGGGTTAATCCTATGGTCCAAATCACTAACCTAATCTATAAATAAGACCCTAACCTACCCTAAATCACTCATTATTCATCCTAGTAACTAAACTATGCCAAAATCAAAACTCTCATGGCCTCCACCCTCTTCATACAATTCCTAATCAAATCCCTAAGAGATTTCCATGCATACAAGCATATTTAGGCTTGTATGATCCTCCTTAGCTTGCATTAAAGGCTTGTTTTTCAATTGGCACCATAAAAGAGGAGTTTTGATCAAGTTTGCTTGCATTTGGGGGTTGTAATTAGTTACATAAGGGGTTCTTTACATTTGCTATAGTCATTTGAGCCCGCATAAGCATTGTAAGCCCTCTTACCTTCACTTTGTAAACTCTAAAGCTAATATGTGGTGAAAATTGAGATTTATGTGAGTTTATTTGATTATGCTTGCTTATGCGAACTCACTATGCCATGTTTTACATGTTTCACAAGCTATGCATGCATATGCGGATTCACTATGCCATGTTTTACATGTTTCACAAGCTATGCATGCATATGCGGATTCACTATGCCATGTTTTACATGTTTCACAAGTTATGCATGCATATGCGGATTTACTATGACATGATTTGCAAGTTTATTTGAGTATGCATGTTTATGCAAGTTTGCTAAGCCTTGATTTGCAAGTTAAATGAGTTATGCATGTTTATGCATGTTTGCTAAGCCATGATTTACAAGTTAAATGAGTTATGCATGTTTATGCATGTTTGCTAAGCCATGATTTACAAGTTAAATGAGTTATGCATGTTTATGCATGTTTGCTAAGCCATGATTTACAAGTTAAATGAGTTATGCATGTTTATGCATGTTTGCTAAGCCATGATTTACAAGTTAAATGAGTTATGCATGTTTATGCATGTTTGCTAAGCCATGATTTACAAGTTAAATGAGTTATGCATGTTTATGCATGTTTGCTAAGTCATGATTTACAAGTTAATTGAGTCATGCATGTTTATGCAAGCTTACTAAACCATGATTTGCAAGTTTAATTAGTTTTGCATGCTTATGCAAGTTTAAAATGACAAGTTGTGCATGTTTTGACAAGTTGTGCATGTTTTGACAAGTTGTGCATGTTTATGCAAGTTTAGTTGTGCATGTTTTGACAAGTTGCGCATGTTTTGACAAGTTGTGCATGTTTTGACAAGTTATGCATGATTATGGTAATATGCAAGTTCACTTTGCTAAGTTATGCAAGTTTAACACGTCATGCATGTTTATGGCAATATGCAAGTTCACCATGCTAAGTTGTACAAGTCTAACATGTTAGGCATGGTTGTTGTGCAAGTTTATCATGTATGTTGTGCCAAGTTCCCTCTTCCTATCCTTCATGCGTTACTATGAATATGTAAGCGATAGAATGACGTTGGGGGTTTTGGGTAAACTTAAAATACATGAAAATACAAGATTGGGAATTTACCTATTGAGTTAGGTCTACCCCTTGGGAATTTACCTATTAAGTTAGGTCTACCCAAGTAATTGTTGACTTGTAATTATGTTTTGAAATAAAGTGGACATGACACTTAGAAAACATAAGTGTGGCCAACTCGAGGTTGGGTTGAGTTTGTAGCGTAATTCTACCCGGAACCGACCGGCTTAACTAGTGGCTACAAACAATAGGACCCAATGTGAGAAGTTGGTCATGGGGTGCCAAGACCCGAGGTTAGACCTAGTTGTGGTGTAAAGCTACCCGGACCCGCCCGGCCTAACTAGTAACCACAACAAGGTCTAATGTGAGAGGTTGAGGTGCATTAAATTAATTAATGCCTCATGGTTAGGGTTAAGTCAGGGTCCACTAATACTTAACCAATTTGGGGATTCAAGGGATGAGAATGGGGTTAAGTTACACTTAACCAATTTAATCAAGTTGGGAATACAAGGGATTAGAATGGGGTTAAGCCACACTTAACCAGTCTAATCCAGGATTAGTGAAGGGTTAAATCACACTTAACCCTCTTGGGAAACCCTAGCAACGTGGTCTGTTCTAACAGTAATCCCAGTTTGGTATCATTTACAACCCTAGAAGCTAGGCTAGGGCGGGGCACGATTACTGGCAGATGTAAGCGACCAAAGGGCGATGGCCGAGTGGTACAGCGGTGCGGGTTCGGCGGGCTACGGACGTGCACGTAGTCCGATTTTGGACAAACTCGAGGCACGGGTACCAGTAGTTTAGGGCTGTGCATTATTGCTTAAGTGTCCGGGGTTGACACCCGAGGGCTTGATACACCCAAAGGTGGACCCAGCACAGACTAACTACAACCATATGTGGGCCATATGGACACCAACACTTGACGTGTTAGGTTTATAGGGAGCCGATCGACTAGACCGTGGGGCTGGACCTTATACTAAGGTCACTTCATGTTATTGGGCCAAAGTTTGGGCTAAGGGATCAATACCTGTTATGTTGATTTGCTAGTACACCGTGGTGTAAAAACTTAACTCTGTTTATGCGATGACACCTCTATCTATCTTGTAGTTAATTTATAATGCAGTATGTTGTTATCTATGATCATCTCAGCTTCCATCATGATGTTAACTTTATTAGTTTATAGACTGATCGTAGCAGGGCTTACTCAGTCTTTTTGACTGACCTGTTTTCTTTCGCCTCTTTTCTTCCGTTTCCCCCCCCCCCCCCCCAGGTTCTCAGGGAGGGAATACTAGAGCCTAGCTTGGATTTTAGCTGCTTCCTTGGATAGCTCAAGTATGCTTTGGACTTGAGCCGCTATGGTTTATCACTCTTATTTGGGGATAGTACTTATGTATTTTCAGTTTATCAGATGATGTATTTATCTAGACTTGTAATTTTGGGAAAAGCGACATTTTGATGTACCAGACTTGAGTTTTGAAATGGTTTATAAATCTTCCGCTGTTTTAATTACTTACTCTGTTTATTTACATATATATATCTATATGTCATGTCCTGCCTTGCTATATCATTATGCATGTTTACCAATAATGCCCCTCCAAAGCTAGTGCATTCCTTTGCGAGTGACCCTGGCGGAGGTGGGGTGTTACAACATATCTAGTTCTGTTATCCTGTTTATCCGGTTATACCTGCCGTATGATACTATTATCCCTCTCATTCAGTTTATATGCCTGTCATGATGCGTTTATTTATTTATATGCTAAAAGTAACTGGACTCGCCAGACTTTATGCCTAACCTCTTTTGTTTCCTCTTCTCTCTCTTCTGTTTCTCTCCCCCCCCCCCCCAGGTTCTTAGAGTGTGAATACTCAAGCTTGATCAGGGTTCTTCTTCATTCTGGTTGGAGCTACTAAGAAGTACCGCTTGATTTTGTATATTCTCTACTGGCTATATTTTGGGGATTATACTCTTTTTAAGTATTATTGTAATCTGATAATGATTTATGTACAAGGTAGAGGTTTTCTGTTTTCAGTACTCCAGAATTATTATGTAAATGGGTTTGAACTACGAAGCTTTCCTATTAAATAAAGCTTTAAATTCGACGGTTATTTTATATTTGTCTTGTAATGTTTCTATTTCTGTCTACCTATAACACTTCATGAAACTTAATGCATTCTCTTAATGAGTGACATTAACAGACGTGGAGTGTCACACTTGGTATCAGAGCTGAAGGTTAACAAATCGAATAAAAGATTGTGAAAATTGTTTTCAAAAATGTTTTAAAAGAAAGCATTTTCAAAAGAAATGTCTGTTTTGAATAACATATTTCCCAAAACCATAGGAAATATCTTTTGATTCTCTGTTTGAATACATTTTCCTTTTCTTTTTAGCATGTCTGGGGAACCTAATATTCCTAAGGGCATTACAATACCAGGCTGGTTCCGTAGGTATCTAAAGGCCACGGCGCCTGCAGGTGGTCCAGCGGACGTTCCTCCCCCAGCTGTAGTCGTTATTCCTCATCCTCCCCCTCCATGAGTAGATAATTTCTCTAAGATCTACAAGGATGTCTGTGCCATGGGCGGAAAACCATTCCGAGGAATTGAGACTTTTGTAGAAGCAAGGAATTGGCTTAAAGAGATGGAGGATTTGTTTGGAATTTTCGAAGTTGATGATCGTAGGAAGATTTAGTTAGCCCTTTTACAGCTGAAAGATGAGGCTTCATTCTGGTGGGAGGTGACGCAAGCGGGACGTCCAATTGAGACATGGGATGATTTCTGATAGAGGTTTGAAATGAAGTTTCTTTCTCAAGCCGAGCAAAGTATGCAAATGGAAAGGTTTTTGGCACTTGAGCAAGAAGGCATGTCTGTTAGAGAGTATGTGAATAAGTTTAATCAATTGGAGAGGTTTGGTTTGGAGCTAGTAAATACCCTGCGCAAGAAATCTTTCAGGTTTGATAGAGGATTGAATGAACCCCTCCATGGGTTGGCTATGTCTCATATTACTATGGGAGCAACTTTTGAGAAGCTCGTTGATATGGCGTTTATGCACAAGGAATATAAAGGTGAAAAGAAAGAGACTAAGACTGAGGAAACACAAAACAAGAAAGTATGGCCCAACAAAGAACAACAACAATAGGGCGGAAGGAACGACAAATCTCAAGGCAAAAAGAAATGTCATGGTTGCGGGAACGTGTTTCATTTGGTCAAAGACTGTAGAAAAAGGAAGAATGCTTACTTTAACTGTGGTGAAGTCAGACATTATACTAGGGAGTGCCTAAAGAAGCAAGGACATAGCCAAAGGGCATGATCTTCTGGAGGACAGGTGCATGCTCTCGTGGACGGTGTACTATATAGAGGTAGGAAAGTTTCCGAGGAAGGTTTGATTTCTCTTTCCAATCATCTCGTTAGAACTCTTTTTTTTTATTTAGGCTCTTCGCATTCTTTTATGTCTGATTCTGTGGTAGAGTCTCTGCACCTTCCTACTAGTATTGTTTCTGATCCCGTTTTTGTCTCAAACCTCATTGGGGGTACGGCTCATCTATCTATGATTGTCAAGGTTTGAGAATATCTGTGTTAGGCATCGAATTTGAATACGATGCATATGTACTTGGTTTTATGGGATGCTGTCTAATTCTAGGGATGGATTGGCTAGCCATGTATGGTGCCATTCTGGATTGTTAGAGGACGGTCATTAGATTTCTTACTTGCCATGGAATGACTCTCAAGATTTCTAATGACCCAAGAGGGTCTAGCATGCTTAGTTTCCTAGAATCGATTGATGCTTCTGACGATGATTTGTGATCTGTAACTATATTTTTTGAGTATCCAGATGTTTTCGAGGAGGTTAGGGACTTTCCTCTGAGGAGGGAGGTTGATTTCTTGATATACTCGATAGATAATGTGAAGCCAGTCGCATTACCTATGCGCCATATAACTCCTAGGGAAAGGAGGGAGCTCAGTAAGAAATCAGGGGAGCTACTTGAAAAGGTGTTGGTTAGGCAAAGCATATCATAATGGGGTGCTCCGATCGTCTTTGCAACTAAGGCGTACAACTCGCTTTGCTTATGTGTGGATATTCGAGATGTTTTCCTCATTTCTTATTTATTGAAGTGTCTGCACGATACAGCAGAGGTAGTTGAGTCGAGCATGCTTGAGAAAGTAGAGGTAGAATGGGAGGCGACAATTAGACGAGTTCCTATCTGTGTACTTGGATCATAGGTTAAGATACTGTGCAACAGGGATGTTAAGTTACTAAAAGTGCAATGAGGAGAAGACAGCAAGGATGCGACTTGGGAGAATAAAGACAAGAATCGCACTTCATGCCCTTTCCTTTTCGGGACTATGTTCTTAACTTCTTTTCCAAAGCATTTATTCATACTAGCTTCTGTCATTCGTGTATATTCTATCGATCAATTCTTTGACCTTTGGGTTGAAATCCCATGTATGTAAACATGCGTTTGAGACATGTTATGTTTGATGGATGCCAGTGGATGCAAGTGTTTGCTAGTGGTTGCTCGTGGATGCAAATACACACACATTAGGCACTAGATCAGCTCAGTCACACTCATATTGCATATGGATGTGTGTGCGTTTTCTTCTTTCTGATGGATGAAAATGGGTGTATCATCATATGGATATTGTATTTGGATGAATGATTGTGCACATATATAGAACTTACATGATATAATCTGCATACATATTAGATTCATGGCACTAACATACACTACATTAAGGAGGTCGACGGAATCAGTAGACCGCCTGATCTTTCGCATTAGTGTTGGGACATATACAGACACATTTTCATATATTCGTATAAGCATTAGAAACATTTTAAGGATAATTGATGCCTATGATTGGTGGATGAGTAGATGGATGATGGATGTTAGGATATACATTCTTCTTAGCTTAGAGATTTCGAGGACGAAATCCTTTAAGTAGGGGAGAATGTAACACCCCGTAATTTTATAACACACATTAAGATGATAAACTAAGGAACGCCTAATTAAATAATTGGAATTAAGTGAAACAGACTGCGCCATTGCGTTCATCTAGGAATTCTGCTTGAGATCGACAACAACTTTGCATAAAACGGTCACCGTACGAAGAAGATATGAATGTTTGAAGTTTGTATATGCACAAGAAGAATATATATATATTTATATAATAAGTTCCAGAATTAAAAACAGTTCAAAATCGAGTAGCTGGAAGGGAGCGCGAAAAATCCCGCCCATGGGTGTCACCCATGGGTCAACCCCATAAAGGGGGTGTCGACCCCTGGGTCAACACACCAAGTGGGGGGTCGACCCCTCACCGCAGATCTGGGCGGATTCTTTTGTTTTAACATGGACTTCTCTCTTGGCTTGGTTCGTTGGCTTTAGGCTATAAACAATACCCCACTTCTTTTGTTTTGACGCACTAAAAACAATGGAGAACTAGATGTTGCCTCTACCGAGATTAGATTAGCCTTTTCTTCTTCAACAAACAAGTTATTCAAGTTTAGAGATCTGTGAGTCAACATCTGCAACTATTCTTCTGTCTCTTTGATCCATTATCCATGAGTCTACGTTATTTTTAGATATAAATACTTAAAAGTTATTTTTGATGTGTCTATGAATTGGATCTAAGCCTGTGACTAATTGAATCATATCAGATCTGTCATACCTGTGTATCTAAGTTATTTTGACATGACTATGAATTGGATCTAAACCTATGCCTATTTATCATGTCAAATCTGCCATTGTTTGCATATCTAATTCACTGATTAGATCTCATCATGCCTTTTTATGAGCATGACACTATGCCTAACCAGTCCTGTTATTACATGTTCATCAGATCATATATGCCTATTTCTGTTCATCAGATCTATTCTTATATGCCTATTTCTGCTATCATATGTCCATTTCTGTTACTTTTGGTTTTATGCATATTCTGTTCTTCCATCTCTCATTCCCTTTTATTTTTATCGCCAGGCTACCTTTGAGCCATAGCCGATATCTTTGAAGTATGCATACGAACGAAATTGGGTTAAATTGGGAATGATTGAAATGGTAATATAGGGGCATAACCTGTACTTTGACTCACGATTGGAATCTGGAGGCATAAACTATATTACGAAAATGGACTAAAAGTTAGGGCTTGATTTATACGGTAAATTATGACTTGTGGTTTGGGACATATAAAATTGTAGGCTTAATTTAAGATTAAGCGAAACATGTTAATGGAACTGTAAAGAATTTGTGAAGCCTGTTTAATCCGTTAAAATTGGGGCATAACTTATATTGGGAAATTTGGGGCATAACTTGAATTGAAAACATGAGATTTGGGCATAAATCAAATTGTGATTTAGATCTTAATTTGGGGCATATGTTATATGACGAATATGACTCCGAAAAGGGGCATGAAAACCTATAATGAAATAGGGATAATTGTTAAAGAATGAAATTCCTTGAATTACAGTAATTAGATACTGTAGCCGCGCTTAGACACGAGTTAAGAGTACTACTGTTGTAGAATCTTCCCGGACCCGCCCGACTTATCTAGCGACCACAAGTGGTGAATCTAATGTGATGGGTCTATGTGCATAAACACATGACGGTGCTAAGACACGAGGTTAAGTCCGACTTGTGGAAGAAGTCTGCCCGGACCCGACCGACATATCTAGCATCCACCAGTGGTAGACTTAATGTGGGGGTCTAGCGCATTATAACCATAAATAAATATATGGTAACGATTTTGTATTACTTAACCTGTTTGAATCGATAAGGATTTTATGAGCCTATTAAATCTGTAGGGTTAAGTAAGCCTGTTAAGTATGTGGGGTTGCGTAAGCCTATCAAATCGGTGGGGTTAAGTAAACCTGTTAAATATGTGGGGGTTATACGAACCTGTTAATCTAGAAAACTTAACCTGGTAAATCTATATGGGTTATATGGACCCGTTAACTTGTAAGGTTTAACCTGTAAATCTGTAAGGGGTTGGGTGAATCTGTTAAATCTGTTAGGCATAACCTGTCAAAATCTTAGTTAATTAGGGACACAAGATTTATAAGGGTTAGCTTGTGTCATCTGATGTGTGAGACCCATATTAGTCAGTAACTCATTCTGGTATTAAAGGGGGACTCCGCACTAGGTAGGGGTCAGGGAACGCTTACTGAGATGATTGTAAGAGGTCCATCTGGGAGGAGGTGTGTACTGGTGCGTTCCATCAGACTCATGTGCGTGCATGAGTACGGCCTGCTCTGGGAAAATAAGCCGCTGTAGCACTAGAAAATAAGTCTGTGTCCTTCTGTAGGTTGCCACTTTATGAAGTAATACACCCTACTATGGGGCCGACACCGGGTATTTACGGGATAGGGAGCCGATCGATTGGGGGGTTAGTAATTAGGGTACATCTAGTCATGTCTGTTTCTGTGGGGTACCTATACTTCTATTTGGGTTAACACCAGTTATTTATGTTTAGGTACCGGTTAATTCCGTTTGGGATAAAACCTGCTACTAAAGTACACCTAAAACTACCATTATATTTCTGTTGGGATCATCCAGTATTTGTTGAGTAATTAGGGAAAACGTAATCCTGTTACATATCTGTTATACTAAAATTGGTGCAGAGAAAAGTACTTAAGAAGCGCAACATATCCAGTTCTGTTATCCTGTTTTTCCTGTTATACCTGCCTTATGATACTATTATCCATCTCATTCCATTTATATGCCTATCATGATGCTTTTACTTATTTATATGCTAAAAGTAACTGGACTGGAAAGACTTTATGTCTGGCCCGCTTTGTTTCTTCTTCTCTCTCTTCCGTATCTCCCCTTGGTTCTCGGTTGGGAATACTCAAGCTTGATCAGGATTCTTCTTCATTCTGCTTGGACCTACTTAGAAGTACCGCTTGATTTTGTATCTTCTCTACTATGGTATATTTTGGGGATTTTTCTATTTATAAGTATTATTGTACTCTGATAATGATTTATGTACAAGGCAGAAGTATTTTGTTTTCAGTATTCTAGACTTATTATGTAAATGGGTTTGAACCGCGAAAAATAAAGCTTTAAATTCCGTTGTTATTTTATACCTGTCTTGTAATGTTTCTATTTATGTTTGTCTATAACACTTCATGAAACTTAATGCATTCTCTTAATGAGTGACATTAACGGACATGGGGTATCACATACGTATTAAAGCATTATTGGTTATCATAAAACAAAAATCGCCCATCTGGTTTGCGCTTGCATTGTGTGATATGGGACGAGCTTATGATAGCTGTAACACCCCACCTCCGCCAGGGTGACTCTTGCAAGCACTCTGACTTTGGAGGGGCGTTTGAATCAGGTAAACAAGCATAATGATATATCAAGGCAGAACAAGAACATATGTATATATGTAAACAGAGTAAATAACATAGATAAAACAACGGAAGATTTTAAACCATTTCAAAACAAGTCTGGTACAACACAATGTCAATTTTCCAAATAAACAAGTCTAGTACATAAAACCACATCATCTGAAAACTGAAAAGGAAAACATAAAGTAGCTATCCCCAAATGGAAAAACCATAGCAAGCTCAAGTCCAAAGCATACATGAGCTATCCAAGAAAAGCAGCTAAGGTCCAAGCTAAGCTCCTGTATTCCCTCCCTGAGAACCTGGGGGGGGGGGAACGGAAGAAAAGAGGCGAAAGAAAACAGGTCAGTCAAAAAGACTGAGTAAGCCCTACTACAATCAATGTAAACTGATAAAGTTAACTGACATGAGCAGCAGGTATGAACATAAGGATAATAACATACTAGCATGATGATTAACTAACCAAGCAGATAAAGGTGTCATCGCATAATCAGGATTAAGGTTTTTACACCACAGGTGTACTAGCAAACTAACATGACTTGAATAAACAAGTATTGATCCCTTGGCCCAAGCTTGGCCCAATACCAGGTGTTGACCTAAGTCAAGATCCAACTTCTTAGTACCAATACTAGTATAACAGTATTGGGTGTTACCCCAATGTTCACACCGAACAGAACGGAACAGAATGGTCCATACAGAAGTAGAGTTTGGGAAAAATGGGCTTTTATCATCCTAACAGATAAAGTACAGAAACGGAATGCTAACAATAATGGGCCTTTACTACCCTAGCGGATAAAGTACAAAAACGGAATGCTAACAATAATGGGCCTTTACCACCCTAACAGAACGGTACCACGCAGAAACAGACGGGTGTTGCCACCCAACAAAACAGACGGTACCAACAGAACCAGACAGAGCTAAGTGTACCCTAAATCCTACCCAAGCGATCAGCTCCCTAATACATAAATACCCTGTGTCGGCCCTACGATAGGGTGTATCACTCCCTAAAGTGGCAACCAATTGGCACAGGCATATTTACAGATGTCACGGCGGCTTACATCCTCAGAGTCAGACCGGGATCCATGCACGCACATGACCCGGTTGGAATGCACCATCAACACCCATCGCCATTATCAGAATGAACCACTTATAATTAGTTCAGTAAGCGTGCCCGGACCCTACCTACAGTTGGGTCAAAGTTTTGATACCAGAAAGGGTTACTGACTAATATGGGTCCCAAACAACAGATGACACAAGTATTCCCCCTTGTGTCCCCAGACTATCAGATTCAGATTAACTTATTAACAGAGTTCAGATATACAAAGTTCAGAGACCAGTTTTCAGACTAACGGATCAGATAACAGATTTACAAACTTGCCTAACTTGATGTGGGTCCTACAGATCCGCAAAACAGGTTCGTTTAATTTATCAATCAAGTTAGTTTATCCAGACCAGGTATCAAATTGGTTCTCAGCCTTATCAAATTACTGAGTTGGATTGGTTAAGTATTATTCAACTTAACCCTGCGAAATTACCGAGTTCAGATTGGTTAAGTGTAGGCTGACTTAACCCCGTTAATCCCCCATGTCTAAATTGGTTAAGTATTAAGTGGACCATGACTTAACCCTAATCATGAGGCATTAATTAATTAATGTGCCTTAACCTCTCACATTAGACTTTGTTGCGGTCACTAGTTAGGCCGGTCGGTTCCGGGTAGCTTTACACCACAACTAGGTCTAACCTCGGGTTCAAGTTACAACTTGACCAACTTCTCACATTGGGTCCTATTGTTTGTAGCAACTAGTTAAGCCGGTCGGTTCCGGGTAGGTTTACGCTACAAACTCAACCCAACCTCGAGTTGGCCACACTTATCTTTTCTAAGTGTCATGTCCATCATGTTTCCAAAACATGTTACAAATTTTCAAGCAATTGGGTAGACCTAACTTAATAGGTAAATTCCCAATGGGTAGACCTAACTTAATAGGTAAATTCCCAAGCTTATGTTTTTTTGTCTTTTAAGTTTACCCAACCCCAAACGCAATCCCATCGCTTACATATCGCAATAGCGCATAAAGGATAGAAAGAGGGAACTTGGCATAATCATGACATAAAAATGTTAAAGCCACAAGTTCAACATGGTGGCATATGAAAGGTTCATGTGTTCATACACTTGCATATTACATTTTTAGGCCCAAAAAGCATGCATAAAACCAAACTTGGCATATTCATGATACATGGTGCTAAATGACATGTAAGAATGGCCACAAGTTCGCATTTAGCCTCACATGCAAGTTATCATAAGTGATATGATAACTTACATGTTGCCAAAATGCAACCTTTGGCATAAAGCTTGAATCTTTATGTTCACATACTCAAAATAAGCTTGCATAACATGATAACATGAACCATATGACCATCCCAAACTTGCATAACATACTTGCATATCATATGACACTTGCATAACAAACTTGCATAATAAAACTTGCATAATATATGACAACTTGCATATCAAACTTGCATAAACAAACTTGCATAGCATATGACAACTTGCATATCATACTTGCATAAACAAACTTGCATAACATATGACAATTTGCATATCATACTTGCATAAACAAACTTGCATAACATATGATAACTTGCATATCATACTTGCATAAACAAACTTGCATAACATATGGCAACTTGCATATCATACTTGCATAAAAAAACTTGCATAACATATGATAACTTGCATATCATACATTTAACTTTAGAGTTTAAGTATGAAAGGAATAGGGCTTACAATGCTTAAGAAGTCACAAAAATATGACAAAGCCCTTATGAAATCAATTAAACCCAAAATGCAAGCAAAACCCTTGAGCCAAAATGATCAAGACTCTTTCTTTATGATGCAAATATATAAACTTGACTTGAATGCAAGCTAATGATGCTCATACAAGTTTGAAAACACTTGTATGCATGGAAAATCACTTAGGAATTTATTTAGGAATTTTATGAAGAGAGTGGAGGCCATGAGAGGATTGATTTTGCCATAGTTTAGTTGTATGAATGAATAATGATGATTTAGGGTAGGTTAGGGTCTTATTTATAGATTAGGCAAGTGTTTTAGGCCATAGGATTAACCCTAGATTCAATCCAAGCCATCAAAGCATGTCTTGGGGAAGAAGTCAAGTGTAGGAACCATCTAGGGCCTTTAGATTAAAGATGGACCATGGGAACCATTAAAATGCAAAATCTGCACTTGAGCAAATCGGCCCACAGGTTGACAGCCAAACACCCTGGATTAACCCCTAGTCCACCCAGCGGGCTCGGGTCGACCTCAAAAATCGGCCGGTTCGGTTATTCCCCTCTCCCAATTCGCTGTTTTGAACATTTTTGCATATTTATTTATTAAATTTTCAACTATATATATATATATATATATATATATATATATATATCAATATATATATATATTTCTCTGCGCAACCCATTTCACTTAATTAAGTATACTTTAATTTGGGAATTTTTCGTGAAACTTCGCGAGGCCATATCTTGGTCATACGGACTCCGATTTTCGAAAACTCGAACTCTATTTCGCGTATTTTTCCGAAACGAACGCAATGGCTTAGCCCGTTTCTCTTGATTCAGATTTTACAGTTTAATTCTGCCTCCATTTATGTTATAACATGTTATTCAAAAATACGAGTTGTTACATTCCTCCCTCCTTAAAGGATTTCGTCCCCGAAATCTCCAAGTTAGGAAGAACGTATCCTACCATCCAATCATCCATCTACTCAAAACATCACCCACGAGCAATCATTGTCCTTACAAGATTCTAATGCGGTATGAACATATGCAAAAGGTGTGTGTATATGTTCTTATCTAATGCAAATATCATCAATGCAAAGTATGTCAGTGAAATGAATCCATTATGTATGCAAATAGTCCTAATCATATAATACTATATGTGTGCACAAACATTCATCCATATGCAACATCCATGTGCCGCATTAACCATCTTGCAACCATAAGAATTGAAAATATACACACGTCCATATGCAATATGAGAGTGTATTTCAAGCCGATCTAGTGCCTAGTGTGTGTTTATGCATCCACGAGCAACCACTAGCAACCACTTGCATCCACTTGCAACCATCAAACATAACATGTCTCAAACACATGTTTACATCCATAGGATTCCTATCTTAACAAGACACAGTCGAGTGATGGAAGCGAGTACAGATAAAACAAAAACTTGGTACATATACTTACAGACTACTAGTACAGATCAGATTTTCCCCAAATGATTCTTAGGAAACTAAGCATGGTAGAAACCCAGAATGTATTCGTCATAGTCACCCTCATGCCCAACACAGATACTCTCAAATCCCAATTTATCACAAACAGATGAGTTATAACTCTCAGGGAGTTTGAGACTATTACCAGATCAGAAGCAAGACTAGCATTAAAGTACTGAGTTTCCATTACAGAATCAAAATACCAGAAAAAGAGTTTCAAACTGAAAATTAGACAAGGAAAATTAAACATCCTACAGACAAATTATTCTAGCCCTAATCTATTCACCCGCCATGCGAGTATTCACCGTTCCTTCCGATGTAGTCCCTTTCTTCTTCGGGCAGTCCCTAGTGAAGTGTCCCATCTCTCCACAGTTAAAGCAAGTGCCCTTCCTCTTTCTGCAATCCTTGTTTAGATGGGTTGAGCTTCCACAAGTAAAGCACTTCTTTTCCTTCTTATCTTCAGACTTCTCCTCCTTCTTTGGCATTTCCTTTTTGGGCCCCGTTTTCTTGTTTTGAGACTCATTCACCTTGACCTCCTTCTTTGCACTCTTGTTCTCTTCATGGAGTAGGGCCATATCTACCAAACTCTCAAACGTGGCCCCCATGGGCACATGAGACATAGCTAACTCCTGTAACGGCTCATTCAATCCTCTAGCAAAACGAAGAGCCTTCTTCTGAGTAGTACTCACCATATCCAAGCCAAAACGAGCTAACTGATTGAACTTGTTCACATATTCTTTAACAGACATGTCTCCTTGCTTCAAAGCAATAAACCTTTCCATTTGCAAGTTCTCTTCAGTAGAAGACATAAACTTAAGCCCGAATCTTGTCCTGAAATCGACCCATGTCTCAACGGGCCTAGTCGCGGTGGTGATCTCCCATCAATAAGCGGCTTCATCCTTCATAAGCCAAACCGCCAACAAGATCTTTCTCTGATCATCTAATCCAAAGATAGCGAATAAATCTTCGGTCTCTTTCAACCAATTTCTGGCCTCTACAAAGGTCTCGGTGCCTTGAAAGTTCTTGCCACCCATTGCTTTGAAATCCTTGCAAGTCTTTGCGAAGTCAGCCTGAGGATGCTGAGGGGGAGGAGGAAGAGGAACCTCAGCTACAGGAGGAGGAGGAACATTAGCGACAGGAGGAGGAATATTAACTACTGGAGGAGGAGGAGGAGGAGGGACATCTGCGGGGCCGGCTTCGGTCGCCCTAGCCTCCAAAAGTCTCCTATACCAAACAGGTACGTGTACTCCCTCCGGAATAGCAAGGTTATCGGCCATACTGAAAACGAAGAAAAAGACAGATTCAGAATAGAGAAAAACGAAGGGATTTTTGCTAATGGCTTTTTGGGGAATAGCCTTCAAAATAAACTAGACTTTTCTTTGGAAAATACTTTATACTTGGTTTTGAAAATAGGTTTCTAAAAGTTTTCTAAAAACCTTTTTGTTCCTTCTCGTAAACCATATGCTCTGATACCAAATGTAACACCCCACCTCCGCCAGGGTGACTCTTGCAAGCACTCTGACTTTGGAGGGGCGTTTGAATCAGGTAAACAAGCATAATGATATATCAAGGCAGAACAAGAACATATGTATATATGTAAACAGAGTAAATAACATAGATAAAACAACGGAAGATTTTAAACCATTTCAAAACAAGTCTGGTACAACACAATGTCAATTTTCCAAATAAACAAGTCTAGTACATAAAACCACATCATCTGAAAACTGAAAAGGAAAACATAAAGTAGCTATCCCCAAATGGAAAAACCATAGCAAGCTCAAGTCCAAAGCATACATGAGCTATCCAAGAAAAGCAGCTAAGGTCCAAGCTAAGCTCCTGTATTCCCTCCCTGAGAACCTGGGGGGGGGGAAACGGAAGAAAAGAGGCGAAAGAAAACAGGTCAGTCAAAAAGACTGAGTAAGCCCTACTACAATCAATGTAAACTGATAAAGTTAACTGACATGAGCAGCAGGTATGAACATAAGGATAATAACATACTAGCATGATGATTAACTAACCAAGAAGATAAAGGTGTCATCGCATAATCAGGATTAAGGTTTTTACACCACAGGTGTACTAGCAAACTAACATGACTTGAATAAACAAGTATTGATCCCTTGGCCCAAGCTTGGCCCAATACCAGGTGTTGACCTAAGTCAAGATCCAACTTCTTAGTACCAATACTAGTATAACAGTATTGGGTGTTACCCCAATGTTCACACCGAACAGAACGGAACAGAATGGTCCATACAGAAATAGAGTTTGGGAAAAATGGGCTTTTATCATCCTAACAGATAAAGTACAGAAACGGAATGCTAACAATAATGGGCCTTTACTACCCTAGCGGATAAAGTACAAAAACGGAATGCTAACAATAATGGGCCTTTACCACCCTAACAGAACGGTACCACGCAGAAACAGACGGGTGTTGCCACCCAACAAAAAAGACGGTACCAACAGAACCAGACAGAGCTAAGTGTACCCTAAATCCTACCCAAGCGATCGGCTCCCTAATACATAAATACCCTGTGTCGGCCCTACGATAGGGTGTATCACTCCCTAAAGTGGCAACCAATTGGCACAGGCATATTTACAGATGTCACGGCGGCTTACATCCTCAGAGGCAGACCAGGATCCATGCACGCACATGACCCGGTTGGAATGCACCATCAACACCCATCGCCATTATCAGAATGAACCACTTATAATTAGTTCAGTAAGCGTGCCCGGAGCCTACCTACAGTTGGGTCAAAGTTTTGATACCAGAAAGGGTTACTGACTAATATGGGTCCCAAACAACAGATGACACAAGTATTCCCCCTTGTGTCCCCAGACTATCAGATTCAGATTAACTTATTAACAGAGTTCAGATATACAAAGTTCAGAGACCAGTTTTCAGACTAACGGATCAGATAACAGATTTACAAACTTGCCTAACTTGATGTGGGTCCTACAGATCCGCAAAACAGGTTCGTTTAATTTATCAATCAAGTTAGTTTATCCAGACCAGGTATCAAATTGGTTCTCAGCCTTATCAAATTACTGAGTTGGATTGGTTAAGTACTATTCAACTTAACCCCGTGAAATTACCGAGTTCAGATTGGTTAAGTGTTGGCTGACTTAACCCCGTTAATCCCCCATGTCTAAATTGGTTAAGTATTAAGTGGACCATGACTTAACCCTAATCATGAGGCATTAATTAATTAATGTTCCTTAACCTCTCACATTAGACTTTGTTGCGGTCACTAGTTAGGCCGGTCGGTTCCGGGTAGCTTTACACCACAACTAGGTCTAACCTCAGGTTCAAGGTACAACTTGACCAACTTCTCACATTGGGTCCTATTGTTTGTAGCAACTAGTTAAGCCAGTCGGTTCCGGGTAGGTTTACGCTACAAACTCAACCCAACCTCGAGTTGGCCACACTTATCTTTTCTAAGTGTCATGTCCATCATGTTTCCAAAACATGTTACAAATTTTCAAGCAATTGGGTAGACCTAACTTAATAGGTAAATTCCCAATGGGTAGACCTAACTTGATAGGTAAATTCCCAAGCTTATGTTTTTATGGCTTTTAAGTTTACCCAAACGCAATCCCATCGTTTACATATCGCAATAGCGCATAAAGGATAGAAAGAGGGAACTTGGCATAATCATGACATAAAAATGTTAAAGCCACAAGTTCAACATGGTGGCATATGAAAGGTTCATGTGTTCATACACTTGCATATTACATTTTTAGGCCCAAAAAGCATGCATAAAACCAAACTTGGCATATTCATGATACATGGTGCTAAATGACATGTAAGAATGGCCACAAGTTCACATTTAGCCTCACATGCAAGTTATCATAAGTGATATGATAACTTACATGTTGCCAAAATGCAACCTTTGGCATAAAGATTGAAGCTTTATGTTCACATACTCAAAATAAGCTTGCATAACATGATAACATGAACCATATGACCATCCCAAACTTGCATAACATACTTGCATATCATACGACACTTGCATAACAAACTTGCATAATAAAACTTGCATAATATATGACAACTTGCATATCAAACTTGCATAAACAAACTTGCATAACATATGACAACTTGCATATCATACTTGCATAAACAAACTTGCATAACATATGACAACTTGCATATCATACTTGCATAAACAAACTTGCATAACATATGATAACTTGCATATCATACTTGCATAAACAAACTTGCATAACATATGACAACTTGCATATCATACTTGCATAAATAAACTTGCATAACATATGATAACTTGCATATCATACATTTAACTTTAGAGTTTAAGTATGAAAGGAATAGGGCTTACAATGCTTAAGAAGTCACAAAAATATGACAAAGCCCTTATGAAATCAGTTAAACCCAAAATGCAAGCAAAACCCTTGAGCCAAAATGATCAAGACTCTTTCTTTATGATGCAAATATATAAACTTGACTTGAATGCAAGCTAATGATGCTCATACAAGTTTGAAAACACTTGTATGCATGGAAAATCACTTAGGAATTTATTTAGGAATTTTATGAAGAGAGTGGAGGCCATGAGAGGATTGATTTTGCCATAGTTTAGTTGTATGAATGAATAATGATGATTTAGGGTAGGTTAGGGTCTTATTTATAGATTAGGCAAGTGTTTTAGGCCATAGGATTAACCCTAGATTCAATCCAAGCCATCAAAGCATGTCTTGGGGAAGAAGTCAAGTGTAGGAACCATCTAGGGCCTTTAGATTAAAGATGGACCATGAGAACCATTCAAATGCAAAATCTGCACTTGAGCGAATCGGCCCACGGGTTGACAGCCAAACACCCTGGATTAACCCCTAGTCGACCCAGCCGGCTCGGGTCGACCTCAAAAATCGGCCGGTTCGGTTATTCCCCTCTCCCAATTCGCTGTTTTGAACATTTTTGCATATTTATTTATTAAATTTTCAACTATATATATATATATATATATATATATATATATATATCAATATATATATATTTCTCTGCGCAACCCATTTCACTTAATTAAGTATACTTTAATTTGGGAATTTTTCGTGAAACTTCGCGAGGCCATATCTTGGTCATACGGACTCCGATTTTCGAAAACTCGGACTCTATTTCGCGTATTTTTCCGAAACGAACGCAGTGGCTTAGCCCGTTTCCCTTGATTCAGATTTTACAGTTTAATTCTGCCTCCATTTATGTTATAACATGTTATTCAAAAATACGAGTTGTTACAATAGCTTTACTTTCCAAAGTCATTGCGGATTTCTATGCACAGGAATTCACATGGAGTTAACCCATTCTGCTTGCATGGTCTAGCGAATTTTCCCAATGTTAAAATAAACCTAAATAATAACTATTTTGAGTTGTCACACTAGTCCCACGACTGACCTGATGTTTATTGTTTCCTTATCTAAACTCTGGGTACCCACAATTTTGCACGTGTAGCTAGCAGTTTAGTTTGCATGTTTAGTTTTAGGGATGGTTTTTGAATGTAGCTAGAATCTTGTTTTGGTTTTCTTCTTCCGCTGAGAGAAAGTTGTTTCCGTTGAGCTTATGGTATACTCCGATTCATCGTAACTCTGATGTAAAATATTTTGTAATGAAATAAAAAGTTCTATTCTTTGTGTTCAAATATGTTAGTACCATAACCATCCGTCTTTATGAAAGATTTAAGTTGGTTTAATTACCAACGAGAATCGAATAAAAAGGCGGGTCATTATAGTTGGTATTAGAGCTTTGGTTTATACAAAGCTATGAGTTACAATATACTTGAAAAAAATTTAGGACTCGTCAAAGTTATAATGTCTCATTAGAGATAGGGTTAGAAATGTCTTAGAATGAGATTATGGAGTATTATGTTTGAGTGAGCATACTTTGAAAATATAAATTATTTTGAAACTAAGTAAATTATTTTGAAAAGTATAGTTATTTTGAAATATAATAAGATTTTTGAGTTTTACTCACTACAACAAAACAGTCCTTTTACAACGGGCAAAAACCGTTGTAATATGTATTTCACAACGGGCGTATGCCAGTCTTAATATGTGTCGTCGTAATAACTCCTAACTATTTGACAACGAGCAA